>CM053998.1:12150726-12463226 GCA_028641955.1 Protonibea diacanthus
ACATCACAAATATAACTGTAGTATTTTGTCTGCAGGTTCTCAGCATGTCGCTTTCTTGTAGTGGATAACACAAGCCCTCATATTTACGCTGAGCGGATGCGTGGACTCTTTGCGCGCTTTGTGCAGATTGTAGCTGCGGGAAGAGCAGAAACCTGTAGCAGAATAACAGAAGAAAATATTAAAGGAAGCATTTATTTCATTTAGAGTAACCCCCAAATCATTGTCTTGGACCAAGCCCTGTACCTTTTTGAACTCAGAGAAACCTGTGAAGCCCGGATCAGGACTATGATGAATCGCAGCTGAAAGCACGAGTTCGGGACTTTTGGTGTTGAAATCAGATCGGACGGACCTCCAACTCACTCCTGGACCAGGGCAGGAGCCGAATCATGATGCTTCCTGGCGGTGCGATGTTGATCCTGCTCCCGGTGCTATGCCTGCTCTGGGGAGCTTCCTGGGCAGCGACTCTGGGCGGACTGGGAGGTGAGTGTAACCGGGAAGGAAAACAAAAAGTCAGGAGAAGAAATATTGGTGATCATCTAAAATGAAATGATCTGTTTTCTTTAATTTGATACGCTCTTTGATGAATTTCTGTTATAGTATATATTTTCAAATAAAAAGGTTGGGTAGCTGCTGCTGCTGCTGCTGCTGATGTCAGCCATCAAAACAATAACATGTGCGAGACTGGAGCAACATCTCCAACTAGTTTGCATTGTTTCATCATAAAATATAACTATATGTGGACCTGAAAGATGATCACTCCAAAGCACACGTGATAACTTTGGTCGTGCTTGGCGCAAAACACATTTTAACCCGAACTTTAACCTGCTTTTGTGTCCATTAACCTCTGCTCTGCGCTGCTGTTTTACGCACTCGGGGCGCGGTGCCAACGAGCTCCCTTCTGTCTTTATTGTAGCTTGATAAATGGTGATGCTGACGAAGCAAGCAGGTGCCAGACTTGTCTGCTTCATGCCAACAACAAGTGCACAGATTGGACAGAAACACCGGGCTGCTGCTTCATTCAGACACGTAGCAGCTTTCAAACTTAAAGGGACAGTTCAGTCAAATGCGCCTCTCCACTGATGATTGATGCATGTGGGGACTTTGTCTTTTCATTTGCTCTGATCCAGAGGAGGCAGAGGTCAGGATCAGTCTCCAGTAAGCTGGCAGTGATTCAGCATCTTGCCCAGGGACACAACAGCTGAGTGGATGCAGGCAGGGAGCTTGAAAAGCTTCAGACCGTGGAGCTCCAAAATGACTCCGAAACAGCCCTTAGTGTTCTTGAACAGTGGCTGTGTGAATCACATTCACAGCTATAATTCAGAAATGATAAGTCGGAAAATAGTGAGCGGTGAAAGAGGAGCAGACGCAGATCGGGGTGACTATAGGAGTGAATGGAAGACTAGCCCAGCTCCCTAACAAACTCCCCCTTTGTGCTGGGGCTGTCGGGGTCAGCAGCACAGACTCACCAGCCTTCCTGTTTTCTGAAAACTGTCTGACAGCTAAAATGGAAAACATAAAATGAGAGGAGACATCCATCACAACAAAATAATAAGAAGCTTATGGGGCAATAGTCACACAGAGCTATTTTGTGACCCTTTGGAGATTGCATTGCTGTCTCTGTGAGTGTGTCTGTATGTCTGCATTTGTCTATTTTGAATGCATGTTTTTTTCTTTGCATGGGTAATAACTCTATCTGGACGGTCTCTCTATTTAACCTTCTTGTTTTTTCCTAGTGTGTTTTCTTCTTTCATTCCCTTTTCATTATTTGTTCCTGGTCCTTTCTCTCGCTCTACCATGTGATGGTGTTTACACCCAGATGCAGTGAGGAGGAAAAGACTTAGAGCTTGCATCACCGTGTGTCCATTGACCATTCGCCTGTACTCCAGCCACCTGACTGTATTAATGGGCTTTGCTCCACTGCTGCACTCTGCAGCGGCGCTCATTGTGCTTTAACCCTTTTGTATCTCCCAATTTATGATCGGCCTACATCTAAATTCTTACTTCAGACAGTCGCTGCTTGCTTTTGAGTCTTGCTCACTTGCTGAATGAATGCAGTGTCTGTAAGTCAGCCCGCTCTTTCTCTTTCTGTGTAATTATGCAACTGTGGCCTGTGGCACACTGGCCCCAAGACAAATACAGTCGGAGCAACTGCCAACAAATAGCAACGAGAGAGTGATAGAGGGATGCATCCGTGTTTTGTATTTCTGGCAGCATCGTTGTCTGTCTTTTACAACATTTTCTGCAGTTAAATCAGATGTTGCGTGTTAAGGTGTTAAAAGTAAAGTAGATGAAAGTAGTTGCCATCCTCTCCAGGGTGTGTGTGCATGCTTCCACATTTGTTTGCATGTGTGTTATGATAACCGAGGAGAGACTCTTATATAAGACAGTGTAGTTGTTATGAGCAACTGGTCAGGTGATGTGTGTGTGTGTGTGTCTGTGTCTGTGTTTTTGTGTGTGTCAGGCTTGGTTTGTGTGAGCACTAATATCCGAGTGACAACCTGCGCAGCTGAGTGTCGAAGCTAATGCTCACTGCCTTCAGATACAGTTCTGTTAAAAGCACATGAAAGCATGAAACGTAGATACTGTCTGATGTGTGGTCCCCACAGGATTTACAGCTAGCGCCACCAACAGGCGAATCTTGCTCAACACATTCGTTTACGGTAGCCTCAGCTGAAAGTACTGAAAATAAAATTTTGATGCAAAGTGAAGAATTTTTCTCTCCCTTTTCAAAAAGTTTATTTTCTTGCGTGTGACAGTGAAGCTACACTGGTTTTATTTCAGATAATGTTTATTTTACAGTCAGTTTGGTCCATATTAGCCATCTGTTTGGCATCATAAAGATGTTATTCCTCACTGCCTCATTGCAGTTATGATACATGTGTCTGTCGTGCTCGTGAGATGTAATATTAAATGATAGGACGCCTAATTAGGCTGATGTGGAATTGTTCCAACTGTCTGGTTAAGTGTTTGGGGGTAAAGTCATAAAACTGCTCGGCTGAAATTACCCGCAACATAATGAAGTTACCATCAGTGTGTGGGCTTTTCATTTTAAGGAATCAGAAACAAGCCTAGTTGGTTTGCCATAACTGTGTTTTTCATATTCATAAAGTTCACATTTCTATCTAGATATTTTAATGAAGAAATCCTTAATGTTGACTTTACATTACACTCCTGTGTGCATGTCTGTTATGACTGGATCAGAGAGGGCTCCTCTGCCAGCTCCAGTCAGTTTCACTGGTCTTCCAGCCGTTCTAATGCCCCTCACATGAAACTCATTAGGGTGTCGGCACATAAGGGAGGGTCTGGCTCCCACCGGTGCATCGACTGCATGGATCAGCGTCCATTTACAGTGAGGGAGAGAGGAGCTGTGTATAATTCGATTAGGTTGGTTGGTCGGAAACTATGCAGGTATATCAGCATTAGGCCACCCAGTGTCCATCCACTGTACCACCTGCTTGGTTGGCAGCATCAGTTTCCCTGCCTGCTCACCAAAACTATACTTTTTCTTTGTTTGTAGTCAACAGGAGCTCAACAGAATCTCTATTCAAACATTTCTCACTCCAGTAGCTTTCAGTGATAGAAGATTTATTACTCACTTGGCTAGCGGTGAACTATGTGTGTGGGTGGATGGATGGGAGACCCTTATAACAAGAACTAATCACAGCAGGCTGGAAAATACCGTTAGTGCCTTGATTTCATACTGTTGTGTGGTGGGTGGGGCTGGAGGCTGTTGTCTGATCTCGTCTGTGCTTCTAGTGAATTTTACTTGCTATTACTTGCCAGATAAAACTGTTTATTCAAGCTTAACACTAAGTGAAACTTGGGAATGAAGGAATCTTCCAAATGATGGGAAATGACGAGTGTGAAAAGTGCAACCGCTGCCAGCAAATTTTGGCCGTCAACCTCAAATGAATTCAGTTGAATTTTCCCAGTTGCTTGTCTGCCGGTTCGCCCTTTGTCTTGAGGTGTAAAAGTGCTTTAGCACTTAAAGGGGTTTGTGTATTTAATATTTATCCGACAGCTCTGGCAGTATTAGCAGTCTTTCAAATAGTTGGGACAGGCATTAAAAAGGAGTTAAAATTTCAGAAAAGAATAGATTTCAGATGAAGAGTGGATCAGGATTTCCTTCAGCAGATAGTTGGCTCAGATGTTAAGCCTGAAGCATCTCGTCTTGTGATCAATTTCGTAAGCAGTAAACAATGGCCACATTGTTTATTTCATAAAAATGTAGAAATGTTTCATGGAGGAGGTCTTCAAGCGATCATTCAAGTTTTGCCTCCAACTCGAATGATCATTTCACGTTAATACAGTGACTATTCATGAATTATACTTCTTATTACTCTGTGGATGTTTCATGTTTATTTCGAATTTTACACTGTCATCGCCCTGAAACAGACTTGTTTTTTTACATGATGCGTGTGACGCACAATGTTGTCTTCATGATGACACTCCATGTGGTGATATGGGGCTTTTATGCTGCTGTTGGGAAATCTGGTCAAAGATATTCATTGTTTGGAGGGATCATGATGTGCGAAATTCTCATCACTGCATATTTTCATGTCACAGAAATGCCTTGGGATTAGGCCAGGAAGAGTGTAACCGCTGAACTGTCTGAAGTGGGCTTCGCCTGTGAGAATACATGTGGACTACAGTAGATTATGTGTTTTGGGTTGAGGTTGCATTGTTCTTGCCCAACAGGGAATATAAAGTGGTTTCCCAAAGAAAGGAGAACAGCCTTTCCTCTTTATCATCCCTGCATCCTATTCTCTCTCTCTGTTTCTTAGGCAGTCTTTTCTAGTCCTCATCTCTCTCTGTCTACGCGTGGTTGATGGGGCCCAGTGGACTTGAGTGGTACCATGGGAATGGAGAGAGGCATCACACATGCTCTTAGCACTTCTTTTAGTGTGGTCTGATAAGCCCCAGCTCTTTAGTGGCTAACTTGAGTGCGTAACGGAAAGCTGCGTCATTTTAAAACCTGCTGTCTTATCTAAATATCGCATTGGTATTCTCAGAAATACCTTATGTGGTTTACATGTTTCCATCATAGCTTGTCTAGTCAGTTCCTGTCTCAAAACCTAGCATCACTCTCTGATGCTGCTGTACCCTTTATTTTCTGTCTCTGGTATTCTTTCTTTTTATTTGCTTGTTTTTCTTTTCTGTTATCTTCCCAATCCCCCCTTTTCTCCTTTTTCTCTGGTGCTAAGCTCAGAGAAAACAAAACTGAGCTAACACTAAAGCTAAATCTCAAACTAAGCTAAAGCCTCTCACAAAAACGAGGCGACGGGCTGGTGTTAGCAGGTTTTTTAACCAAAAATGAGTTGCATGCTAAGGAGGGAAAAGGAGGAAGTGACTGAAAGAATGATGAGAGGAGTAAATTCTCAGCTGTCATCGACCTACAGAAAATTTTCTCTCACTCGTTACATTCGTCAGCAAAGTTCATTAGCTTCTCATACGCTTCTGCTTATAATGCACTCTCTATGAAGCCCAGACATTCTCTCTGATTCTGAGAATTACATTAGCGGTGTACACGTACATAGTTGTCAATGCACTCTCCCACGTTGTTTGCAAATGGTCAGCCCACACAGGCACTCCTGTGACTGGGGCTTGTCAGCGTAAAGGTCAAGCCGAGTCGGATGTCAAAGGCCACACACACTCACACACACACAGTCGACGCAAGCAGATTCCCCTTCGTCGCATTCCCAGGAGGATGTAATGATTGAGATTCTTGGTGGGTTTTTTTGCCCAGTCCTAATTCTGCATCTCTTGCGCCGATACGTCTACCCCCGCCTCGTGTGATCACTGTGAACAGCTTAAACACAAGGCACTTGAAGGTCATGACATGGTTGACTAATGTTGTAGGTAGTTTTCTGGAATTCTCCTTCATATATTCATTCCTCCTTCCTGCCTTTTTCTCACTCCCTCACCGATTAAAATCTTGCTAGATGTGCAAAAGCACTGTATGGATGATTGCAGTGCTCAAGCATATATCATCAACTCATTTCTGCCCTCATCTCCTTCCCCTCCAGCTCTCTGTTGCGTGAAAATCCCATCTGATAGAAAGCAGGTTGAAACCAATTATAAACAGTTTTCAGCATTTAGACAGAGAAGGTACACTTAAGCTGAAGGGTTGGATTCCCCCCCCCGTTATATTTAATTTCAAGTTAAAGTGAAGACTTTTTAATATTTTAATCAAACCAGGACAATCCCTGAGGCATTATGAATTAAAAACGTAATTTAATGCGATGAAAGCAAGACTAAGTTTGAGAACTGTGTCCTGTTTGAGAGGTCACGCTGCAACACTGCTGACTGGGATCATCGTCAATCATATCAGTCAGTATTGATTTTATTATTCACTCAAGGAGACTCGAGGTGAGGTAAAGGAGAATGAGAAGGGGCCGACTAGTTGATGGCTTTTGTGCATGGTTGATTATTGATATTTGGGTGTAGGGACCCAAGAAAAAAGGGATGAAAAGCAGGAGAGGAAAGGGTAAAATTAAAAGAAACTGAAACAACAGATCTGATAAGCTTTGAAAAAAGGGGGCAGAGACTAATAGTGATTGATGAAAGAAGTGTAATTGATCTGTTTGGTCCAGGACAAAACCAACCAGACAGACAGGAGGTGATGGGCGTTGCAGGTATAAGACAAGGTCAGAGGTCACACAGGGTCATCTTGTTCACGTTGAGGGACTGACAGCATCCACTTGACCTGTTAGCTATTTCCAGGTCACACACACACACACACACACTGCAGTCACAATGAGAACCTCCTCAGAGAGTTGGTGGCTGTTTATCCAGACTGATTGGAAGTCAGGATTCAACAAAAATCATCAATCGATTGACCCGTCAGTCTGTCTGTGTGTCTGTCTGCTGTTTTTCTGTGTATAGTGAAGCGTATGTGTGTCCATAATGAAAAGAGTGGAATCCGAAGACATGCTCCATCTATATACCTCTAATAATTATGGAATTATGGGCATTTAATTAATGTCTTTATTAATGATATTAAGGAGTAATTAAGGAGTTATCAGTGTTAGGTCATTTGTTTACATTAATGAGTGTGTGCTGCTCTTTGTACAGGACCCCTGTCAGCATAAAGACAAGGGGAGGAGTGTTGGGGGCTGGCGGGAAGGAAGGAAAGACACACATATACACACATGCACACACAGCGCCACACACACACACACACCCTCTCTCATCTCCTGAAGTGAATATTATACTTCCTTTGGCTGTTTCCTTCCAGACACACACAAACAAGCACACACTTCATCTCTTGTTTTCGGTCATTGATCTCCAGCAGCCACAATCAAATAGAAAACTTCAGGTACTTTATGATGCTGTTGTCTCAGTGCTTGTGTCAGAAGAGGTTGTTTAGAAGCTGGACACTTCATCTTGTGGTGAATCTCCTCACACCAGCGCTGCACTGGCTGTACTCGCTCTCAGTGACAGTCGGATGTTGGAAGAATCCATCGTGTGCAGACTGCTGAGTTTGAGTGCAGAGGAGATGTCTTGTAAATTCCAGTTTTACTACTTTCTTATAGCAGTGATACTTCAGCTTCTGTGCAAAGTATTTGAGCAGTGAAGATGTACAGTGATGTGAGTGGAGCAAAGTATTGAAAAAAGGCCATTCTGTGATGAAGGTGAGGAAAATAGTTTTTACTTTACATTTCACTCAAATTCAGTAAACTTTCATTGTCATGGATGTGCCATGGCTAATAACACACATTGGATAGATGCTGTCCTTTGCAAACTCAAAATGTATAAAAAACTAAATGAGGACTCAGCGTGGTCATGGCCGACGCTGCAGAAACTGTTATTGGTCAGATTAGGCTGCTTGTGTGGGCTGCGCTCTGCTTTGAGTTGTTGATAGTGAATACAACATTAAGGAAGTTGAAGAAAGGCTCACTAATCTGCTGCCTTTCGGCAACCACAAACAACTCGCAAAGCCATCTGCACTTTGCAAACACGGCGATTGCATGGCAGTCGTCTCAAAATAGAAGTTACCTGCTCGTAACGCCAGTCGCGCGTAACCCACCGTCAATTTATATCACACGGTAAATGAAAGAATGTAAACAAACCATACTGTGGCATAATTAAAGCAGGATCAGGCCCGATTGTGTACGATACATCCATCTGGTTTTGCGGTGGTGTCAAGTATGAACAGGGCTTAACTCTGACACATTTAGATGCATGAAATTGTTTCTGCAACACCTCTGGTGGTCTAAATTTTAAGGCAGGATTACCCAGCTGGGCAGAATGGGCAGTTACCCATGGGGATCTCCTGAGATCCCAAAAGCTCGAGGCTTTGTGTGTTCTTGTTTGGGAATATGCACCTCTTAAACCGTAACATCAAAGGTTTTAAGGTGGTGGGCTCTGCTTTATTATCCAACCTGGGCTCTGTTCCATATTCCTGAATTCATTTGTCTTTAATCAAGCAGATCTGGGACCAGGTAGTAGTTCAGAAACTGTACAAAAGTGGAAGAAATCTGAGCCCGGCAGCTAATATGTGCTTCGTGTACCTCCAGCAGTTTAACCTCTCAATGTCTGAATTCATTAACATGTCAAGCACAAGCTAGTACATGTAGCTTTGTTTATGATTATGACATTATGACAATTAACATATATAGCTTCCTCCACCCAGCCATTTATGGACGTCTTATTAGGCTGGTGATAACAGAGTAAATGTATACGACACAAAGATAATTACACACACTCGGCTGCTCTGAAATTTCACCTCATTAGAACTGGACCGTCAGGTTAAGCTGGCTTACAGTTGTAAACAAGACACACATCGGTCCAACCGGTTTCCAGAGAAAACAGAAGTGCGCCATACGGTTTCTAGTGAATTTACAGTTCAGTGGAGCTGGGAAAACAAGCCTGTGTGCTCACACATATACCCTCTGCAGGGTGGTTTGGTGTGTCACGCAGAGCACGTTACCACTCCCGCTATGATCAAGGTAACACACCTGGTCATAAAGTCAGCACAGTGACTCCTGTCTGGAGCACACACACACACACACACATGTATAGTCTTCAAAGAGAAGCTGAGTAATGGATCTTCTAAATAAAAAGGATAAAGCGATAAGGCTGTCTGAGGCTACTGTGTGTGTTTTGTGTGTGTGTGTGTGTGTGTGTGCGTGTGTGTGTATAATGAACCAAGATATCTATTTCCTCTCTGTATATAGTGCTCGCTGTCTCTCTTTGGCAGCCTACTAAATCTAACCACCTCTCTGCACTCCTCTCTCACTCTTTTTGTGCATGTGTGTGTGTGTGTGTGTGTGTGTGTGTGTTTTTTGGCAGTCTTGGTTGGCACACAACCATGAGGCCCATTTCTTCCTTACAAACACACACACATACACACACTTACTCACACAAAGACAGCTTGACAGTAAGGGCTACCCTGCTGTTCCTACTTTGTGTTTATTGATTGTTAGTGTCTTCCGCTGCTGCAGAGAGTTTCTTTGGTCATATTTTGTGTGTTTCCGTGTGTGTGTGCTTTGGTCAGAAAATATTGACTGTGTTCTTTCCTCTCTCTCTATGTTGTCTGCATGACTTGTTGATCTCCTGTTCTCCTCTCTTAATTTTTCTTTTTTTTTAAATTTGGTTTGTGTGTGTGTGTGTGTGTGTGTGTGTGTGTGTGTGTGTGTGTGCTTTTAAGGGAAGCACTGGGAGCCTTAATGGCAGGAAACAGGCCGGGGCAAAACACAAAGGAAAAACTGTCAGCAGTCCCTCTTACATACACACACAGACAGACACACACAAATTCACATGTATATAGACATTTAAACATACATGCCTACACATGGAGATTTGCACACACACACACCCATGCACATAATTCTTGTTCTTATTTATGCGTGTCTCTTGTTGTTTCAAGTTTAAAAATGCATGTTTTAAATATTGTTTAACCTGCATATGCTGCTAGTTTTGGGGTGTATGTCTTCATGTATGTAAGTATATGTGTGTGTATGCATGTGTGTGTGGACAAACCTCTCATTAAACTCCCCCCTCTGTCTCCCTCTCTCCGCCGTCCCCTCTCTCTTTCCCTTACCGCCCCTTGGTCTCCGTTCTCTGCTCGCTTTATTGTGGTTTCTTTTAATTGAAGTCTGAGGTGGTAATTACAGGGAGGGAGGGAGTCTGGGAGAGGAGGAGGAAGGAGGCAGGAGGGGTGGGGCGAGAAGGAAGGAGGGAAGACGAGGAGCAGGAGGAGGAGGAGGAAAACAGCAGGGTTGTGATGAAAGAGCTGCAGAGATTTTTTGGTGCAGACAAATGAGTGGAGTTTCTAATTTTTTTTATTCACAGAGATGTGTTTTCATAATAGTTTGGATGTTCAGATGGTCCCTTCCCAGGATCTCTAAGTTAGTAAGGCCCTATTGCACCACTGCACATTTTCTGTCAGTGAATTATAATGTATTCTCAATGTTTTACATTGTTTAGATTGTATAATCTGAGTTTCTTCTGGCCAAGTTCGAGGCCATCTGTGCTGTTGAAACTGGCTGCCGCTCAGATTCACACAGACAGAAAAACACAGATGAGGTTCATCTCACTGAGGCCTGTCTGCTTTTCAAATTAAATCGCTTTTTCCCATCTTTTTGGTTTATTTCAATGTCTTTCTCTTATCCTAAAGGTACGTGCTCTTATGTTTGTCTTACTTGGTCATCCTCTCAGCAGAGAGATTCAGCTCCCTGAATCTTCTTATCTTTCTGTTTGTCCATATTTCCCTTTGCAACCTTCACAAGAAACTTTCATTTACAGTGTGTACAGTGTGTCTCTCTCTTGTTGTGTTTGTATAAGATGGTACAAATGTTGAAGACCTCAACATTTTGCTTTCCTGGAGGGAGTAACCTGTGTTAAATGAGATACAGTAGCTGCCCCTCCTCTCTTGCTGTCTGGAGCGCACACACACATACACATTGTTGAAAGCCAGCCATGCTGTAAGGATACATTAATGCTGATCCACATTATCATAATTGAAGTGTCTGCCGAGCCTGTATGTGTATTTTATGCGTGTGTGCGTCCAGAGGGAATACAGAAAAAGAGAGAGAGGGTCTTTAGAGCCAGACAGACACTATACTTTCATCTTTTAGCTCAACATTACAATGGAAGACAGACTGCCTAAAATGTGTGTGTGTATGTGTGTGTGTGTGTGTGTGTGTGTGTGTGTGTGTGTGTGTGTGTGTGTGTGTGTGTGTGTGTAACATCACTAAAGCAGGCAAAAGCTCCTAAAAGCTTTATCGCACTGATCTGGAAAGCATGTCAACGTTACAAAGCACTACACAGGCCTTCATATACCGAGACAGTGGCATCACTCTAAGAACCTTTGTTTGAACGGAGCGGATGAAAGCTAATCAACAATCATTAAGGAAATGACAGAAGACACAGTACATGTTGGGTTCTTTGAATTAAGATAAATAGAATTCACAGGAAAGTACTGTATCTGTACAAAACGTTTTCAGACATCATGTGACCTGTGAAGTCAGACACAATACACTGATCCCATTATGAGTTAAAGTTAGAAGTTTCCAGTGTGACATCATACCGCAGAGTGTCCATTCAGATGACATCACTGCTTCTTATAAGAAATCCCATCAGCTTAAGTGCTTTTATATAACAGCACCCCTTGTCCCCATTGGACAGAATGATAATGAGATCCCCGCAGTCCAGATTAGATTAATATCTGCTGCCTGATATGCCACTAAGGCAATGAGGAAACATGTACAAATGTATGTGGATGTGCATGCATGTGGATATTGCTAGCACAAATTCCAGGACATTTATTGAAATGGTTAAACCATTTCATCCCGTATGATGTAAGTGAAGTCAGTTAAACGCAAGTTCAAACTTTGAGTAAGTGATTTTTCGGAACGTGGTGATTTGGTGAAGTGTTCCCTTATGGATTGACAAAACTCTCATACTTACAGTAAGATAAATGACCATTTTAAACCAGATTTTCTTAACAATGCATTATCCCAAGCCTGAAAGCAGACCTTTATAGACTAAATGATGATCACAAAATTGAAAAAAAAAAAAAACAACCACCAGATAAGCCTTAGATAAGAGTATGAGTGTGTGTAGTGTGTTCATATTTACTGAAATAACCTTTTCATTCCATCACTGTTGAACTACTTCCTCAATCTGCCTGTACAGGCGAATCATTCAACTGCAGCTTGATGCATGAATGCCTGCGTCCATTTAAATTTAGTTCATGAAGGCCTTCAGTCACTGAACTAACAGGTATTGAATGGACAGCAATCTGTTAATGGGATTGTTTGTTTGTGTGTGTGTGTGTGTTTGTGTGTTGTTGCGTTGAGCCTGGCTATTGCACTAATAGGGAATTGAAAGAAAGAGCTTAATGCATTAGAGACACTAAGAGGTGATGTGGACTTAACTCAAGCATATGGGTTAGGTCAAACTGTGCGTGTGTGTGTGTTAAGAGGGAATAAGCTTGTAGTTTGGACCCTAATGTGAATTACTTTGATAATGAGTTTGTTTAAGGCTCGCTTGTGTTTGTGTGTGTGTACTTTGATGATATTACGCACACGGTAGGTGGCTACTTTAAGAACCACTGACAGAGTGTTTATATTCTCCTTATGATTGTCTGAGTGTGTCTATGTGTGTCCCATTCTTACAGAAGCGTGTGTGTGAGAATAGGAAACGGTCTTAACCAGGTGACCCAGTTACACACATGTTAGAAAACACACAGAAGGCAGAGCTGTTGGTGTTGCCTCTAAGTTTCAGTGTTGATGAATGATTAACAGTATTAATAGCTTATTCATGGAGCCCAGGGAGCTGTTATGTACCTACCTGTGCAAATAATCTCCACCAACCACAACAATGGGCTCACCATGTGTGCTGTATGAAAGGCAAAGCACTACTAAGTCATGTTTCAACAGGCCGAGTGGCTTGATGAAGTTGAATGAGAACAAAAGGATGTAAATCAGTGGTTCCAAACCCTTTTCTTTAAGGGACTCACTGACTCCTCTTATATTATAGCCAATACAAAACAGTCTATAACAACTGATAAACTGTACAGTTTACCCAAGTAGTGATTACAGGACGTTTGTGTGAAACCAGCAGTTTGAGTGAATTTTATGCAGATTATGTAGTGTTTATTTTTTATTTATTATAAAAATCAAAATTTCAATACATTTAATTTTCTTCCCCGTGATGTTGACAATTTTTGGGTTGTTTTAACTGTCTGCTTTTCTTTTAAATGAATAAAATGCTGACATGTAGGCCTGCTGTATATTTAAAAAAAAAACAGTTACAGTCCTTAAAATCAAGAGAGTCTCACAACCCGTCATGAAAGAAGTATACAGTGGAAAACTGCTATATTTTAAAGCTTAATAAGTCACTAAATATGCTCATAACAGAAACAAGTTATTGGTCGTGAAAATCTTTATTGGCTCATGTGAGAATATCATTCTTTTTCTCTCACAGTCTGCCTGTCAGTACCAGGCACTCTGGGAAACATTTGCATACATCTTTTCCTGCATGCAGGTCTTTTTCTTCCCATCGTTTGGTTGTGTTCATACAGTAAAGTTCCTGCATGTGCTTTCTAGCATACGGATGTCTGTTTATCGTGTTCAGCACACTGCATCGTCAGGTGCCTCCAACCCTGCCCATGAGTCTTTTTATGCACGAACACACTCACAGAACACACACATACACATACAGTACATACCATCAGTGGTGGTGATGACAGTTGAAGGTGAAAAGCGGGGCATAGAAAGTGCTCCACTCATTTAGTTTTAAAGGCACAGCTCCATTAATAACCTCTATAAAAGTCATTTATGACAATATTTATAGTGGAAAGCGTTAGAGAGAAGAGGCTAACATGCCTGAAGGTTAACCAAGACCGGAATTAACAAATTAGCATTTGAGCTGGTGCATGTTACAAAGTGATGGGTTGAACAGAGAGCAAAGAGCATTCTTTTAAAATTTGAAGTATTAAAGTTAGTCTGACTGACTCGTCTTGTTTACCTGTTCCATTTCTTTACATATGTTTATGTATTCCATGTCACGTTCAACATCGGTAGTTTATTTTACACCCTGACTGCTTTGCATTGAGAATGTGCAGTCATTTTGCATGTCACCATTGTTCTCAAGCACAGTGTAATGCTTGTAAATGCAAATCTCACCTTTAGGTTGCTTTTAAAGCTAGAACCTGTGACTTTGTGGCAGATATAAGTCATGAAAATGACAATAATTGCATAATCCCAAACATAATCATAAACATAATCCCACGCTGAAAAAAAAAAGTTTTTCAAGATGGAAAGAAGTGCAGCGGTTATTCAGTTATTCCCTCCTAACCTTTTTACCATCTCTTATTTTAACAGATCACTTTAGACAAGCTTCAGTTGTGTGACAAGGTGTGTTTGTATACATACATGCATGCTACTGTAGTGCATGAAGAGTCCTTTTGAAGGATACGTGAATGAGCTCTTTGAGGTGTGTATGTGTTCATGCATGATGTGTAATGTTTTATACTGTACACACACTATAATGCATGTTCATGTGTTCTTTCTTGCAGTGTTTTTGTTGCTTTGCTTATCTGTGTGTGTGTGCGTGCGTGTGTGTTAGCTGATGCGTTGTCAGCAGGCCAACCCAGCCATTGTGAAGCAGTCACTGCTGTTATATTGGCCCTGCGGATATCAGCCAACCTGATAAAGATGTCAAATAACACGCACTGCTAATGTTATGAAAATAACTTGCTAGACCAAAGAGGAAGCTGTCGGTCTGAGCAACATAGAAGCTTTATTTTAGACACAACTGAAACTTAAATCTGAAGACACTTCCCTATAGAAGCATACAGTTTAAAGATCAAGTGTGTAACATTTAGGAGGACTTATTGGCAGAAATGGAATATAAAATTCATATCTATGTTTTCATTAGTGTATAATTACCTGAACATAAGAGTTGTTGTTGCTATTGTTACATTAGAATAAGCCTTTGATATCTCCAGAGGCAGTAGGTCCACTTCCATGGACCCCGCCATGTTGATCCACCATGTTTCTACAGTAGCCCAGGACAGACAAACCTCTAGATCAGGTGTTTCACATTTTTCACAGCCACCATTGTTTCTTCTCCATGCTTGGAAGGGCAAGGTGAGGTGAGGTGCATTCATTTGGTAGCAATTTGTAACTTCACTGTTTGGTGCCACTAAAAACTACGCACTGGACCTTTAAGTGCTGATATACATTATGTAATAGTTTTTCCCAGTCACTGACACACACACACATACAAAAGTTGATCAGCAGGTTGAGGTGCAGCTAAAATCCATCACACGGACAAAGCTTTCCTTGTTAGGTCAACCACACACACACACACACACACACACACACACACACACACACACACACAGATCTTAGTATTTGCCAGGAATGAGCTAAGGGCCATTAATCTTGCTTTCCTTTGAGCAAACTGACCAAATTCAACCTCACACACACACACATACACACTGATGTATATACACACTCACAAGCGCACACACACATGGACGCGCACACAAGCTGGCAGGCACAAGAAATAAAGTCTAAAGCTTTCTTTCTGTTTTAAGAGAGTCTTTTAGAATCCCTCCATCTTGTTTTTCACTTGTAAATTAACACCGTCTCTCATTCGTCTCATTTCTGTTGTTCTGTCTGAAGCTCCTCCCTCCAGGTGTGTTATCACATACAGGTGCAACCACATGCGTGTGTGTGTGTTGTAGACCCAGACAGGGTGGTGCACCCAAATTCCTCTGGTTTTGTTTTGGGTCACTCATCTTTTGAATGTGAGTATTTGATCATCTGTACGTGTTTGTGTATTGCATAAGACAAACAAAAACAAGTCAGACCTGCCATAATGAAGTTTTGGTGGTGAACGGGGATTTTATACTGTGGAGCCACTGCACTGAACAAGAGGATTTGAAGCCTTTTAGTGATTATAAAGGCAGTGGGGTGCAGAAGATTAAAATAGCTGTTTCCCCTCTTATCCTCACTGCACGTATACACACATTTAACCACACACTACTGTTTGTTGTTTTTTAACTTATTAAAGCTATTCATTAGAGCCTGACTGCCATGGCTGATATTAATTGTTTGGCCGACAAGTAACAGTGGAACAAGCATTCAAAAGATTTACTTAAGTAAATAAAAAATACTCAGTTACAAGTAAAAGTTCTGCATTTAGAACTACTGTATTAACACTTATGATGCAGAGTTGCCCCATTAGAGCTCCATTATTATATTATTATTGATGTATTTTATGTTGTAGCTTGTGCAGGTGTTTTACTTCTTCATATGCTGTTTGGTAGTTCAATCCACATGCACCATATGTTATAAATTGGTCATATGTTGTGTACAACATTTATATGGTATTTTATGCCTTGGATTACAATGGGAGAATTAATCACTGTAGAAGAAAGTATATGAAAAATATATCATTTAGTAGTATGATGGTGCCATTAAAAAGATAAGGTGAGGTGTTTCCAGGATTAGAGAGTGAGAATGGATAAGGGGGAGGTCAGGTAGACAGGAGATGTGAAAATGAGAAGGAAGAGTCTGTTTTCAGTGATGTACATCTGTGGGTGCGTTCATGGAAAAAGGGGTCAGAAGTGGAGGAAAAGTGCAAAGAGAGAGACAAAGAGAGGCTAAAAAGACATTTTCTCATCACCATCATCGGGTGTAAGTAAAAGTAGGTGGTAAGAGAGGAGAAAGACGAGAACTAAGGGCAGGAAGTCAAGACGAGCTGTCATGTCCTGTAGACCGATGGCAGCCTGAGAGGAGGGGAGATGAAAAGAGTTTTTCTTTTCCTCCTCTATCTGTCTTGCCCTCCCTCGCTCGCTTGCTGTGTGACCCGCTCTCTCTCCCTTTGGGTTTAATCAAGCAGACAGTTGGTCTGACCCGTTCCAGGGGGGGATTTATCACCAGCGGGCATTAATCTGTGTGACAGGGGCTTATTAGATGAGAGCGACCACCCCTGCTGGCTTACACAGTGGATGGAGCCGCCGCTGACAGAGAGGTGGCTGAGGGGAAAGTCACACTAAAGGGAGGGCAGAAGAAAGACTTAACTTTAAGGAGAAAAAAATGTATTTCCTCAGAGGAAGACGTGGAGGTGACCAGAAGAAAACAGGAGGAGAATTAATTTTAATTAAAGTTGACAGCACAGATCTGCTGTCTTTGTTTGGAAGGTCAACATCAATTAGATGTGCGGTGGAAGCCGGTGCTGTCCATGTCAATATCATTACCGTGCACTGCTCTGTGTGTGTGTGTGAGAGAGAGAGAGGCATGCGCTTAGTGCACATCGTTTTTATGCATTGTAAAGTACACATTTAGTTGTGTGTTTCTGCTCCCCGCCCGACAAACTGTCCTCACACATGAATGACTGATCTTTAGTGCTGATTACGTAATGACATAGCAGCTCTGCAGAGTTTTTGTTGCAGCACACAGTCTCCTCAGGCTAAGAGAGGATGTAATGAGACTCATCCTTTCAGTACTTTATAAAGTCTTGGTTGCAGTCACCTAGCTGCAGTTTGGTGAGCTCCTCTCACTCATCTGGATTTATGGGTTGTAGTTAGTGGCTGCGGAAAGGGAGCTGAAGGGAACGTAAATCTTCTGTGTTGTGATGCTGCACTGTGCTGACTCACTCTTCTGTGTGCCAAGCGAAGCAGTACACAACCATCGGGCCAATCGGATGAAGATCTTTGGCACCATAGTGATATCATGCAAAACAGTTTAATGAGCAGTGCAACATGCTGGTTGAGCGCAGCTACAGAGGCAACATGCTCTGCTGCATACTTATATTCCAACAAACAACAAAATGTTCTTATACTTCTGTTAAAAATGTCGTTATCTGATTCTTTAAATATTTAGCTTATGTTCTCTGCAGTTTTATAGAAAGAATCTGATGATTAAGTGTTATCTCAAGGGCTAACCAATAGGACAAACAACATTCCTCCGAGGACAGGAGGGACGTTCACCCCTCAGTTTGTTTTTTTATAGTTTCTTTTTAATTTACCAAACAAAAGCTCTTGTGTCTTCTTAATCTTGCTGCTATAATTCAAATGAAAGTTGCAAAAATGCTTATAAGCTCATCTTGTTATCTTTTATCGTCACTCTGACAGCTGTAAGATTTATAAGCAGCAGGGAATGCTTTGTAGACTCTTTTTTTTTTGCTCATAAATCAAAAATTTTATCTAATAATTTCACGCAGAAGAGATTGCCATATTTTTTTACTTCCCAAAGTGGTGTTTGCAGCATTCTTCTCAGGCTGCGTACGGCTACCACGGCAATCTGAAGATACATCCTGTTATGTATGAGGATGTAGTGTGTTTACATTGGCAAAGTCACTAATGCTCTAAACAGTTGGTATGCAAAGTAAAAAACGCTGATCTTTGAGCGCGCTGATGATGATTCACCCGCAATGCAATGCGCGATGGACAGCATGAATCTAGGACGGAACGACTGATTGACATCAATGAAACTAAATATGCAACAAATACATCAATACGTTGATCAAATAAATCACTAGTCTCACCCTCGTGCTGAACTTAGATTTATGAGGGCGATGCACTCTAAAAGGAGGTCACATCCACCTTCTGAATGTGTGGCACTCAGCGGGCAGTTGAGAGGAAACACATGGAGGATGTTGCCACTGTAGAAGTTGCATTCCAGGAAAAGACTCAGACTAATGCAATTACCTTATACTGTAGTACGCCTGTATCACCACAGCCATAAACTGCCTGTCTCCCTCCCTCTCTCTCTCTCTCTCTCTCTCTCTCTCTCTCTCTCTCTCTCTCTCTCTCTCTCCCTCTCTCTCTCCTCCTCATCTTGTTTCTGGGCACTGCAACAAGCTGGCGGGTTGTGGCTGATGACTGACCTCTCTAGCTGACCCATTTTTTTAGTGTTTCGCAACGCACAGACACACATTCACACACATTAATCAGTTGTAGAGCAGGTCCTGCAGGTGTGTGTGTGTGTGTGTGATTGGCAGGATATAGTGAGGGGGTGGATAGTACCTGGGGATACGGGTTCTCCATAACAGCCTGAAGGCAAGAGTACAGTATGTATGTATGAGAATGTGTCTCCTTCTCTCTGCCTTTATATGTATATATGATGCATATCATACTTGTAGTTATTTTATATACCTAAGGATTTTCTAAATGTTTATTTGGACTAAAAACAGGCTTGTTGTTTAAAAAAATACTAAATCTGGGTGAATATCTGTTTTTAAAAACAGTGCAATGCAGCCACTTTGTAGTCGAACTTCTATTCTTTTACTTATTTGCGAGGTACTCTGGTGCAGAATCAGCAGCTCATTTGTGTTTGCCTTCTTTTCCCCTCTCTCCTCTTTCCTCTCCATCTCCATCTTATTACTGGAAGATTACGAAAGCTGTTCTCGTCCCAAGAGAGCCTCGTTTAATCTCCAGTGGTCAGCATCTTCTTGCAGCAGGAAACACAACAACTCGACGACAACAACAACCTGAGAAAATCAATGTGGAGTCAAAAACCACTGATGCTCAATAAATTTCCTTTTGTGTGTTTTGAGTGTGTGACCTCGCACACGTTGGCACTCCTGCGCTGTGATGTGAAGTTTCTCAGAAGAGCCAGCTCAAATGAATTAAAGGACGCACAACAGAGCAGCCAAACTTGTTTCCTTCTGTTAACCTGTCGCGATCAGTTTACTGGAGGCCTGCAGGTTGTTTTCAATGAAGTCTCTGACAATGATATCTTTTTAAAAAATTGTGAATTGCTTAGTTTGTGCTCATTTTTATGTCCTCATCTTTGGTACTGAAGCGCTCTTTACTGTGTCTATTTTACTTCCCCTGTGAGACATTATTCCTGCTTTTGGTGCAGTATTTTTGTAATGGGACACCTTTACGTGAAAGATCATGGTTTCATGAACTGAACCAAAACCTTTAACTCCTGCTTTCAGACCTGAGGCCACTTGCACTTCAGATTCAGTTCTCCTTCCTGTTTCATGTGACTAATCCAGAGCCTAACTCCTGAATGACTCTACTCCACAACATGAACACCAGAGTAGAGTTCATAAAGCTTCGAAAACAAACACACACATTTACATGCAGTACACACAGACTTTTGCATAAACCCATGTAAGAGCTTTTCCTGCACTATCCAAAACAGTGTGTGTGGATGTGTGCCTCTCCATTGTATTGGAGATGGGGTCAGGAAGGAAAGCCCCGCCTCCTTATTTCCCCTTGTCGCCCAGAGTGACGATGACGTCACAGGGGTGCCTGGAGATGCAGGGCATCGTGGGAAATGACCTTTAGACCTTAGCACACGAAAATGCACGCAGGCATACACACATGCACATGCATATGTGTGTGTGTGTGTGTGTGTGTGACCCTGAGAGATTTTGAAAAAGAGAAGGAGATATATGAAGTCAGGTTAGGGGGTTGGACTCAGGGGACTGGGAATCTCATCTCTAGACACAGGAATATTTTACTCATGTCAGCAATTTGTCACTGTGTGTGTGTGTGTGTGTGTGAGAGAGAGAGAGAGAGAGAGGGAAAGGGTGAGGGGATAGATAAATGGATTGAAGCAACCTATCTGACATGATTAACGACTAGACATACTGTGTTTAAGTATTTATTCTGTGTGTGTGTGTGTTGATGCTAACCTCAGTCTGTACGTGTCAGGATTCTATTAACATTAATCGAATCTCATGAAAACAAACCGCTGCTGTGCACAGTAAGCAACATCTACTTTAGATCCACTATAAGTGAGCCGCATGCACATGATGAATATACACTCAGCGAAAATGTGCATAAAAAATGGCTCGTATTGTCTCCAAGATTTGCACCCTCTATCAATCATAGTGTTAGCATTACAAAGCTTGTATTATAGTGCACACAATGACTTTGGTAGCTACAGCTCATACATCTAATATTGACCTTAATGACCTTTGTATCTCGTACATTGTATATGATATCATAACACTTACAACGAGGACCAGTGTGGCATCTAGTGGTGAAGTTGCAGATTGCAACCAACTGAATACTCTTCACCTCACCCTTTACTACTTATGGCTAAAGAAGTAAAGGGAAGGAAGTAAAGTGATGTGGCCCACACAGCTGCTGGATCTAATCATGTCTGTTCTAGTTGATGTTTCAAACCCCACTGGAAGAGGTGGGGTTTTGTTAGTTTTCGTTAGTGTGAAGGAGAAACTACAGTGGCCACAAAACTTGTGAAAAACACGAAAGGTGATATCTGTGATTGTTTGGTTTGTCTTTTCTGGGCTACAGTAGAAACATGGCAAAAACACAAATCTAGTTGCAAGTCATTATACACTGATGAAAACATAGATATGAATATTGTATTCCATTTGTGCCATATTCTGTCTGATTATAAAGTTTTTGTTTCAATGTTTCCTCAGTCCATGAATAATGTCCTCTATATTTGCATGTTGTCTTCATTAATTCAGGATGATATTGCCACAGCACAAATTTTACCAGTACAGCAGTCAAGTCTTCCAGGATTCCCATTAATCGTAGACTTCTAGTGGAAAACGTATACAGGAAACGTAAAGTGACAGTAGCTTCATACTTTCAATACACAATATTAAAAACTGGCTCATGTCATCAAAGAGCAGAGTAAGCAGAGGTAGATATAAGTATATAGTTATCAGGCTGTACACAGGGTCTGAGTGTGGGGGAGGGAGGGAGCTTATGGGTAAAGCAGTCTGTAGGGAATCAGGTATGAAACCCACAATCTATCTCACAGCATTGTGTGTGTGGTATATGTGTAGGTCTATCTTCTTCAGTTCCTCTCTGCAAATGATATTTTCTAAATGTCAAACCTACATTATCTCGGCCCTGCAGGCAAATAGGATTTATTTAGTCTAATGTGTGTATGTGAGTGTGCGTGTGTGTGTCTGTGTGCATCCGTCATAGCAGAGAAGGTGAAAGTAGGCATGTTCTAAAGGGCATTGGAAACAAACAGCTAAGTGTCAGTGTGTTTTTTCAGCTCTTACTGTCAGACTTTAAGTTACAGACATTTATCCAAGATTGTAAACGGTGCATACGGAGCATGTGCAGAGCACAAAGGCAGTAAATGAAGAACCCTGCACTCCCTTCGTCCTACATGTGGGAGTGGAGAGTATTGATTTCTGGTCAGGCATTAATCATATGACGGAGAGAGAAAGAGCGAGAGATAATGTCTATCTATTGATCCGTGGAATTACTGAGCTCCATAGCTTGAGTAATACCTTTGCATTTTGAACATGTATGACTGAAAGTTTCAGTTTTAGCTCTTTAATAATTGTTGAAGAACTTGGAAAATGATCTTGAGGCGTCCATTAACCCGGCTGAGATAAAAATACAAGGACATACTAGATTAAAACCACTCTGAAACCTCTGAAAATGACAAATTAGTCAACTCATTACATATTGCAGATATTGTTGTAAATGAATTTCCCAAACAGGTACTCAATGTTTTTAAATTTTTATTAAATATTTAAAATTGAAGGACACTCACATGAGTTAGATTTAAAAAAAGAAGGGTCATTAAATTAAAACAGAAGAGCCTGAAATATTCTTAGTTTGGGCTAATGCTATGGATCAAGCTTCCTTTTCTAAAACTACATTTCCCACAATGCAACCAAAAACTTGTCTTTAGTATGCCCCTCCTTTCTAGTAAATGCCAACATCATTAAAACTCTACACATCCATACTTTAACAAAGCTTGTAACACAACTTTCTGATATGATTTCACAGTCTCTAAGCCTGAGCAGAGATGATGATGTCATCAGGGTTATTATTCTGAGGACTTGACAAGGCTCTCCATAGTTTACATTATACAACTGTTTTCTCAAGCTAGTAGTGATTTGGGATTTGGCAGTCACAAGAGGCAATGCAGTCAGAAATTTAAAGCAACAACATCTAACCTAAGCTTGAGGTACACAACCTCAACAACAGCATTGATTTTTTTTGTTGTTGCAGACATATTGTCCCCTTCCACTTCAGCACTTGAAGTGGTTTAGGGATCCTGGTTTCTTGTTCCAGGCTGTAGGCAATTTCAGGCTGACATCTAATCAAGTTGAGTGACAAGTGTTTCGAACAGGAAACTGACAAGGGTACAACTCACAGTACACTTCTCTTTGCTGAGCTAAACACCGCACCATCAAACTCAGTCTGTACCATACTCCATGTTAGAAGTTGTTTTACCCTGCAGGGAGCTAAACTTAATACTTACAGCACACAAACATCCCATGAAACTCAATCCTCTATTTGTTTCCTGTTATCCGTGAGCATAAAAAGCTGGTGTGACAACACTTTCTAAGCATCACTCTTGTTTTTCCGTTAATTAGAAAGAAAACATTAACAAACCGTGGCCTCCAGCCACTCATCACCTCCTGAAGCTCCAGCAGGCCTGAGACTTGCAGAGCAGTGGCTGCTCTCTGGCTGAACTTCTCAACCCTCATCCTGCCTGGCTTTAAATGTTTCATATAAATAATCTGCCTTGACTTGAGCCTCACCCTTTAACTTTCGCTCTGTGTTGAAAAGCTCTGACTCCCTTTAACATCCGAGACTTGAGTTCAGACAAACACCATGCTTCATGTTTCAGTGGAACTTAATGGTGTGTGCATGCTGTGTGTGTTTGTGTGTGTGTTTGTTTGCCCATATGTTAGAGATTTCTGCTGTGACACTGACAGTGCAGTGAATCAGCACAGGAGCTTCGGCCATGTGGAAATAAAATGCATCATTTATTTAGAATGAAGTGTCCCTGCACGTCTTTGTGTGTGTGTGTGTGTGTGAGAGAGAGTGTAGGCGGCCCATAAGCTCTCATTATTGTATTTAAAATGTCACGTGTGAGTGCATGTGTGTGTGTGTGTGTGTGTGTGTGTGACACAAGAATATGTTGCTTTCTCACCTGTCTAAGATTACTTTCTTTAGAAGATTATGGCTTAACAAAGATACTCATCGCTGTCACCAGCATTTCCTGCCACACACACACACACACACACACACACACACACACACACACACACACACACAAACACACTGTGAATTATGGCAGCATCTCTGATGGTAAGAATCATTTTGTTGCACGGAAGCATTTTCTGATAAACACACACACACACACACACACACACACACACACACACACTCGCACACACACACTCGCACACAAACACAGACTGACTTATGGAAGGACTTAAAACTCACTCAAGTACTGAGCTCACATGCACACACACACACACACACACACACACACACACACACACACTCTATGTTCTCATACAGTTTGCCTGTCGACAGTTTTCAGTTATTTTAAGTTACAGTATTGTGTTTTTGTTATTGTAGTCATGAAATAAGGCATTGATATGTCAAATCAAGAATGGTCACTGCGTTGACTGGTTGGATGTGGTGGAGGGTGTGTCCCAGTAAGTCCAGTAAAACCATTTGTGTAAGTCAATGATTTTTTTCCTAATCAGTCATTTCTACGGGGTGCAAGGTTTGCAAGGTTTGTTTATTTATCATGCACAATGAAATTCAAGTTCTAGTCCCTTTATGCTGCTCACAAAAGATTTTTATGGAGGAGATGGAAGTCATAAAAATAAACATTTTTAAGGTGGAGGAAAGAAGCTGCTGCGTAGTCTGGTTGTACAACAGTGGATACTTCTGTATAGCTTGCCAGACGGCAGCAGGGTGCACAGGCAGTCAGGGTTTGACACTGACAGCTGTTATTGGATTACTTTGATACAGAAGAAAACTTGATGATTCTCAAGCTCCGGGGATATAATGAGGATCATTTTTTCTATGATTTTCTGTGCCGTTTATTGCTAATTGCAGCAAGTGGGCGCTGAGTACCTTAATTGCCTCCGTTAGCTGTTTGTCACAGCTGCTGCTCATGCTCTAACTGCTGACTGTGTTGATGAGTGGGCCAAGTCATTCAAACAACAATAACTACCTTCTGGCTGTTTTTAGAACATGTACCTGTCCCCCTCACCTCACATAGTGTCTTTGACTCTCGCCTCCACATCCCCCCTCCAACTCTCCTGTGCTTCACAGCTTGAACACCTCTGGTTTGTGCTATCAGATGTCAGAAAATAGTGCATCATGACCATGTTTTTTTTCCTGAAAGATGACACCTTTGAATATGTTGTTTTTGCTCCACAACTTTGGAACAGCTTCCTGCAAAGCCTCAGAGAAGCCAAATCAGTGTCCATCTTGAAAAACCTTTTGTTTTGTTTGGATTTTCCTGGATATTATTCAGTCATCAAAGTAGTTGAGGATTCAACTTCCTGTCGGTCCACTAGTCCATTAATTTGTTAAATGTTCCAGCTCAAACCTTTGATAAACACTAAATTATCTCTTTAAAGATGAATATCAGCACTGAAGTCTGCCATACTGTAGGGCTGATGCAGCAGCCTTTGAACATGGCAGACAATGAATAAATAAAGCCTTCTGTATGTGACAGACACGTTTGAGGGCGTTCATCCCTTGTGACTCTGCAGTGATCTATTGTCTGTGACACATAATGACATATACATACACACACCCTTGATCTCTTTTAACAAATGTTTTATTCATGCGTGACTCTGTGTGTAAGAGGTGTGGCTCCTCGGTCATTCAACTCAACAACAAACCAAAGACAGACAATGACCTGGGGTCAGAGATTCATAACTAGCGTACACGCACACAGCTTTCTCTCTCTCTCTATCTTAAATCTCCAAAATGCCTCCCGGCTGATGAGTTTTTCATTTATGTTTTTGTTTTAGCTGAGAGATTACGTGACAAGGTTTATGTTTAATAACCTTCGGGCTCATGAAAATCCAAAAAAAAAAAATAATTTTCAAAAGGGCACGGATGTCCGGCCAAATTAAAAGCTGTGTTTCATGAATTTCCTGGAAAGCTGACATTTTGGAAACCAACAGCATATTTTTCATCCAAGCTTTTAACCGTTGAGCATTTACAGTTCACCAGCAAGCAATATGCATGCAAATCTGTCACCCATAACAACTACCATCAGGGTGGTGATTATTGATTATTAATAACTGTTTCCCTATTAGAATCTTCATTCTGGATTAGAGTCCGTTTGCCCAGATAAACAAGACTTAAAAAGACTGATGCCTGAACCAGATATGCAGGATGCACGATGCTCCATCTGCTCTTTCAGTTTGGTCTTTTGATTCTGAGAGTTGCCTGCAGGACAGATAAAGCTATCAGCTCAGCGGACACACAGCGGACCTCAGCAACCATTTCACAAGAACAGAGCACTTAACCTGTCGACCTTTTCTGCTATATATCACCTAAGACACACACAAACACACTGAACCACTGCAGCCGTTCCTATAAAGAGAGGGCTCAGAAAATGGCCCCAGTTACACTACAAGGCTATCTGTCCACCTTGCACTTTCCATCTCTCTCTCGGGTCAGTGAGTTCATGTCTTATTGCAAAGAGAGAGAAAAAGATTGCTGTCAAACCAAGAGAATCGATCCAGTCTTTCTTGATTTCAAAGAGGTTTTCATCTTGATCTTTTGATATAATCATATGAATGATAAGAACATCCTATTTTAGCTGGAATAACGTGTTAACAAAAAACAATACAAGACCGGCACCACCTGCAAGTCATTTATTAATATTTAAAAACACAGACGTTGAATTTAGCACTTAATGTCTGCATAAGACTTCATTTGTTTCTGCTGTTTGTGCTTCTCCACATCAGCCTGACAGCTGGCTAGTTAGTGTTAGCTACAGTACCTAGCTACATGCCAGGGACAGAATAAACAAAGGAGAATCTGCACACTGTTCAGCTGGGTCTGATGGATTAACCTCTCGTAACCAGAGAAGATATCTCACCATAACACACAAACGGAGCTCAGATCAGTGTGCAGTCTTTTTTTTCAGGCTGTTCCTCTGATAGATACAACTGCTAGATTCACTATAAGATAGCCAGAGCCTGCCACCTGAGTTAGGAGTCACCTGATATCACGACAGTCCTGTGAACTGTAGCAAATACACTTTTAGTGCAAATGTTAACATCACTGTTTAACATTACAGTTTCACTGTCATGACAAAAGACAGCTAGTGCAGCAATTATTATGTCATATAGCAAACAAACACTGTTAGCTCTTAACATTTACTTTGAGTTTTTTTGCCCCTACCCACGTATGAAATCGTACATCATTTGCAAGACTTTTTCAGTTGCACGTGCAGATGGCTTTTTTGTGTTTGTTCTACCTGAACTCTCTTCATTTCTCCATCTCATCCATTTCCTGCCTATCGCTACCCTCTATAGTACCTTTATTTATTCAGATTTCCCCCGTGCCTCTTCCTCTCTTTCCCTCTCCCTCTCTCTTTCTTCCCCCTCTGGAGTTCCTCTTGTGTGATTCGGTGCTATGTTTAATAGATTCAAAAACCTCACAAACACACACTCACAGACACATACACACCCACGCTCTGAGAGAGCGAGGTAGTGAACTGCTAACAAATGCAATTTGAGGGAGTTTCAAAACGAACTATGATCCAGCTGACCTTGATAAATCAGCCAAGTATGGAAGAAAAGGAGGATAGCAGCCAAAAAGAGGAGGAAAGAGAGTTTTCTACAAGGAAATGTTTCATTCTCTGTCTTTCTGCCTCTCTGTTTTGGAAACTCTCCATGTTTTCATTGTGTTGTTTGGTAAGACTGGTTTGTCTGCAGCTGCAAGGTCATCGTCCTGCCTCTGCCACCACACACACATGCACACTCACACACATACACACACACACAAGCACACTGACACTGATTCCAAAGTGTTATCAGTTCTGTGGTGCTAAAAGTGTGTGAAAGGATCGGACTGCGTGGAGAGAAGGGTCACAGGTCAAAGAGAGTGTCATGTTTGTGTCAGTGTCTGGTGAGAACTACTCGAGCTGAACCTCCAATATAAATACGGCAGCCACACGGAGAGGTGTGTGTTTGTATGATTCTGGCCCTGAGTTTGGAGCTTGGACTCTATAATGGATGAAGGCAGTTATTTTGGAAATGTGAGACTGTGGGACATACAGACAGACACAGAGGACATATACAGTAGAGTCACTTGTGTCTCGGTAACAATGCATCCATTATTCTTTGCACTGAATGTAACTGAGAAGAGAGTAGCAGAGAACCAGGGTGAAGAAGGGGGCGATGAGAGCATCTTTCCCCACTCAGGATGGGTCATTATGGGACACAGAGCTCCAGCAGATCCTCCTGGAGTACTGACTACTTTACCTGGAGCAAGTCCAGAGAGAGAGGATAGGAGAGAAAGATTTACTTCTATTAAAGAGTGTTAATAGACTTTTGAGGGTCATTCAATCTGCATATCATTCAAATGTAGGCACAGACTTGGGTACTTGTTTAGATGGCAGCAGTGAAGGCTGAAAGCATTTTGGCATGCACACAGCTCCCCTCACAAACAAACATCCCCTCAGGGTTAGTCAATGGCCAGTGGTTCAGCGTTGGGTGCTTTGATCTCTGGTCTCTGTCGGTGGCCAAACTCAGTTCAACACACTGGTTCTTTTGTTCTGTTGTACAAGAATAGACCCAGCCCCAGACATCTGGAACACAAAGGGTGTTTTGGAGGAGACATTGAGCTTTTAAAGAGAGGTTTGTTGTAATTTTTATTGCTCCGTATCCCGAGGAATTACGTCCATATTAGATAATTCTGCACCTCACGATTTACGACCCATGCTAATGGTCAGTAACAATGCAGGAAACAGCACAAGCATTGGCCTTCATTGGCTTCCATGTGTTTTATTGACTGTAACCTTCCCTAACTTTAACCCTTGTATTTTTTTCTATAACCACAATCTTTCCCTAACCACACCATAGTCACCATGCGTGGATATTGTAGCAAGTGAGAACCCAAAAAACATTCATCTTAATCCAGCCTTTATCAACATTCTGCTGGCTTTCAAAGATGACTTGTGATGGAAAGGATGGAAACAAATGTGGTCTTCAGTGGTAGACATTCATGAGAACATTTAGCAGTGTGATTAGGGGGTTAGGCTGTGGTATCTAGGATGTGGGGTCACCTGGTATGAGAGTGTGTGTTCCTGTGGTTGTCATGGTGGCTGTGTGGATGGAAGATATTTTTTTTAACAGATGGGAGGTAGACCTCTGTCGTCTCTACTAATGTTAATGAGACATGTGCACGACTGGTGTGTGCCCCTGCATTTCTTTTCCCATTTAAATGGTTCCTTGTAGTCTTGCCATTGCTTTATCTGTGTGTTTAAGTGCTAGACTCATCTGTGACACACGTATCTATCATGAGCTTTTTCTATTAGTCATTAGTGTTGACGTTCAACCAACCCTTCCCTCTTGCGCTTGACACCTCCACAGCCCACTCCTTTCCTCTTGTGTCCACTGCTCTGCTTCTGTGCGAGACACAATCAAATCACTATTAATGACGTGACCTTTAACCTCCGATTCTTCATGCCTTGGTGCATGAACGATGGCATCGTAAGGAGGACGGAAATGGAGAAGGAAGAGTGGAAGGAGCACAGAGTTGAGCGTGGGAAAAGAACAGAAAAGGAGATGATGACAAATAGTTGTTACGCTGCGAGAGATCAGAAACTAATGCAATGTCAACAAAGTCATTTACCAAAATCCATCTCCTCTCCTGCCCTCTCCTCCCAGCCATTTAGGCCAGCAGGAGGCTAATTGACGTATCTATTATTGATTAGCCCTGTCTCTCCTTCCTATTAGCCTCAATTACTATCTGATCCACGAATCAACAAGCGAGTATCCTTTCCCTCACTCTTTTTGTCCTGTGTCTGTAATGTAATGTACTTACAGACTAACTACATGAAATCGCTGAGACAATAGGACGTGAAACTGTGAGAATCATCTGTGTCTGTGTGACCAAAAGTGGGAGTGTAAATACATAGGAAGCCTTTGTGGTGGACAGCTGTGTCAGTTTATCAGCATTGCAAACAACTAGACAGGAAATTTGCTTTGTTAATTATTACACCTAAGGTCAGTCATGGGATTTTTTTTATGACACACACAGATACCATTCTTAGTCATCATTTGACTTATAGTATCAGTCAAAACCCCCTATCCATGTTATCAGAACCTATTGCATGTGGGCTTACTCTGTGGTGATGATGTGTGGTGTAGTTTCTGCTGAAAACCTTATGATGGAAACTTTTTATTCTTCTGCAAAGGCTCACATGTAATGTAAGTCCTGCCTCTGTGTGTGTGTGTGTGTGTGTGTGTGTGTGTGTGTGTGTGTGTGTGTGTGTCTGTTGGTGTGTGTGCATATGGGTTTAGGTCCTATTGATCAAGGTCTTCTCAACCTGCAAACTGACCTCTGGCTCTCGACCCCAGAGGTCATCAGTGACACGCATGTGACAGTGACCAGCTGTTGCTTCAGCACTTGCACATGGTATCATTCCTCTGTGTGTGTGTGTGTGTGCGTGAGTGTGCCACCGCATGCAGATGTTTGCTAGAATTGCATGGTTTCTGCTGTTTTATGAGAAATGTGTGAGGTCTCTGTGTGGTTGTGTGCGTGCCGAGGATAAAGACGCGTTGTTAAGTTTTAAGGCGAGAAGAACTGCAGAAGAAATAATAGCTGTCGCATGGATTTTCCAATTACACAGGGATATAGTGTGCTGTGTGCTTTTAGTGCTCGTAGTCGCAACAAAAAAGTGCGTATCACTGTGTGTTTGTGTATGTGTGGGTTTGTGCCAGAATCTAATAGTGAGCACAAACTGAAACCCACAATTTAGAGTTGCCACCCGCCAAACACATCAGGTGATAAACATCTGTCTGTGTGTGTGCATGGATGCGTGTCTGTTGGTGTGTGTGTGTGTGCTTAAAGGTCCCTGTGGTGTCGGCAAAAGTGGGTTAATCTCACGCCATTTGGTTTTTGCCCAGATACCTCTCTCTCATGCTGTTTCTGACTGTTTACCTCTGTTTCTTTCTCTCTTTTTTTGCCCAGTCTGCTGTCGTTTACACTAATCCCAAGGGGAAACATCTGTAGCAGCAATATTACACAAACAAGAGCTGTGTGGTCATTCAGTCAAGAAGGAAAGAAAGTCTGTGAAATTCTCTGGAGAAGTCAGTTCGATGCAACTCATCACAAGGAGTGATGTTGATAGTTGTGCACATCTTTTTAAGCTTTCAGCACTTTGGAAACTACCTATGTGATTGATCCCTGAAAAGAAATCTCTTTTCTTTTTATCCCTCCAGAGGGAGGTCAAGGGTCAGCTACAGAATAGCAGCCCTACAGTTGATAGGAAAACAGTGTCTTGCTTTTCAGCACAGTCTCAATCTCTCATAGCCTCTCGACATCTACCTGGACTACATTTATTCTCTCACTTCGGACCACAGCACAGAAACAAGCAGAAATAGATTTGTGGCGACAAATGCAAAGAATTATAGGTGGAAGTGAAACTATAGTACTTCTCTCTGGCTCAAAAGTGTTACTCAAGCTCAGTTTATAAATATGAGATCATTTGTATTTGTAAATGGCATCTTTTCTGCTAAAATGACTCATTCTGCCCGTGTTAAACAGGAAGTAATTTAAATCTTATTCCTCATAGCAAATCTCTGTTGGCAGATATTTTATAGACTTGGGTTTGGTGTTTATCAGTGGTGGAAGAAATAATCAGTTTGCTTTAGGATGTTTAAGTAAAACTATCAATAAAATTAGGTGAGAATATGTAAAATAATAAAAAAAAATAGTACCATCAGAAAAAGTTACCATCAAAAGTACTTTGACGTCTCCTGTGAGTGATGTATTAATCTTTATGGCATTATTAATATTTATACATCACTGTGTAAGCAGCATGAGGCTATTTTTAACCACTGTACTTTAGATTTAGTTTGGTAGTTTAGTCCACTTATACTCATACCCCTCCCAAGGATCACAAAATATATATATATATATATATATATATATATAGGTAAAATACTGTATCCTTTTATTTATTTGAGTCTCAAACAGATAACTTTTAAATGAAAACTGAGAAGTTTGTTTGGTAGATCTGCGAGCAACTCTATTTTGTCATCCTTATGTGACAATATTTCCCTCTGACATGTATATATATCTGACATGTAGTGGAGTAGAAGTCTAAAATAAAATGAAAATGTACAAGTAAAGCCTCAAAACCTCAACTGTCCTTCACTTAAAAGGACAGGGAACAGAGCAAATGTCCTCATGTAACAGATGTTATGGCTGCTCCAGCTCTGCTTTGGTTTTAAGGAGACACACAGTCTCACTGTTTAGTCTGAATCCACCAGCCGCAACTTAAACACAGCCAGGCAGGTGAGCGCTGTGAATGTGCTCCCTTGTGTGAAAGATGTTACTGTGTTATGAAGTAACAAAAGTTTCCAGAGTGCCCAGTAGCCATGTTAATACTTGTAAAATCAGTATGATTCAAAGATTTCAGGGTTTATACTGGAACACTAGAGGTGAACATATCCAGATAGATTTTATGTATCTCCATCCATCCTGCCTCTTCCTTCCTAATGCAGAGACTCTTAAAAGGCCTGATATCCCTGTTATATTAAATGATTCATGATTCTGTTGGATAATATGCTGAGATATTTATATTATGCAACAGGATGACTTTATTATATGGAGCAGTACAGTTTTACTTACAGTAAGATAAAAATAACAGGATTGTGTTGATTCAGTGACTCATTCATACAGAAACTCTCTGTCACGTGCACACTGGGCTTTATGTACACACACTTCATGTGTGAGGGGCTGGGGAACGCTGCAGGCACCAGCTTCTAAACCAACACACACACTCACACGCCGCTCCCACACTCACACATGCACATGCTAATCCTGCAGGGCATGGGCGAATTTAGGGCAAGCCTGATTAGTAGTGCTACTGCTTATCACCCAGAGCCAGAGAGAGACAGAGACAGAGAGGGTGGGAGAGAATTTGGAGGTGGGAGAGGTTGTGGGAGGTTGGGAGCTCGGAGAAGGGGGTGAGAGAATTGAAGGTATAGCTATGAGGATTCAAACAAAGGGGTTTGTTTTTCTGTATCATTAATATTACTGTTTTATTTATGTAAGATCATCCAAATATAAACACACTCCCCGGGAGGACTGAATAATAAAAAGACACAGATGAAGAAGAAGAGCAGAGGAGGCGACCAGCCACTGCAACCTTGGACCTCCTCCCCCTCCCCCCTACAAACCTGCTCCCCTCTCTGTATCCTTGTATCATTTTCTGATGCCTTATTTCCTCCCTCCTACATCTTCTCCAGTCTTCCCCTTTTCTTCCTCTCTAAACTGTTTTTTTTTTCTTTATACATAGTAATCCCCCGCTTCCCTCAGGACTTTTGCATTGTGTGTGTGTGTGTGTGTGTGCGTGGGTCCATGTGTGTGTGCTCCCAGTGAAGCAGAACCTCAAAGGAGAGGTCAGCGTTGTGTGTCAGGGTCATTTGGTGTTTTTGATGTCTTCACCTCAGAGTGGAGAGGAGGAAGGCCAGATATAAAGGGGGCAGCACTTTGTAATAAGGTACTTCGGCTTTATTAATCCTTAATAAACAATTTACGAATGCATTATGGATCACTTATACGACTTATAAGGTGTTACCAATCTGTAAATAAATAAATAAATACCACCAGCTTGTCATTATCCTCCCCCACGCTTTCTCTGTCTTTTTAGCGCTTAAATTTCATCAAGAAGAACACTCCAGTGGAATTTCCTAACATTTACAACAGCAGACAGGACTGTTATTTTTTGGCATATTAACTGTTATAACAGCAGACTTGATGGCTTATCAGAAAAGTGACCCTTTAAAGAAGTGTATTATTACCAAACAGAAAGGATGAGCAGCTGGAGGAGTTATTTTACACCCTGACAATCTAAAATCTTTTTTTATTAATGATCTGATAGATTAACAAAGCCATTATTTATACTGTATTACATTAACACTTAATAATGGGTGTCTCATTATAAAATGGTGCAAGTGTATCATATTGTATCATGACTTCTGTCACCACTGCCATGAGTCCCTACATTAAATAAAATGTGTGCAGCTTCTCTATACATCCTCAAACAGTCCGAAAATGTTTGCAGTTGAATAGCTTCAATTCAAATCCATCTCCAGTATTGTTAAACATAACTGAAGGCCCTTAATTCACGTTTAATGGTCCAACAATTGTGTGCTTTCTCTATATACTTTTTTTTTTTCTCGTGAGAAATCAGCTCCGTCACGCACACGCTGCCACTTTACTCTGATTGGACAAACTGTTTTTTTCATTTAAATGTTTGTTTCAGGGGCCAAATTGCTTTTACATTTTATTAAAGTGTCCATAAAAGATTTTTACAAACTGTTACATATGACTTGATGAAATTTGCAGACACACTGACACGCAGGCAAATCCTTTACTGTGGCTCTAATAAATCTAGCACAAAGGAAAAATAGGCTGTTAGAAGGACCTTGCTACAGGACAATAATGCCTGTGTGAACTCAGCTGTGAGTTAAGCGTGACCTTGTTGCTCTTTATGGTAGGTTGTTTCTGCATGCTGTCCTATGTTGGTTATAATGCATTCACTGGTGGGTTATATCTCTCATCTTGTGGTCTAATGTTGCTCCTACTGAGGCATGATTGCTCTTACTTTCAGCTTTCATAAATTTGCAGCCAATCTATAAGATCGGCTGCTGCTAATTGTCTTCAGTATGTCTCTCTGGATGTTGCTCGCTGTTGCATGATTACAAGTAAATGAACCAAACCGCAGCTGCAAACACTTCACTTGACTTCAAGTGAGTCTATACATACAAAAGAGTCACACACATATTACGTTTTAGCCTTTTGTAGCATTCAGCTGCATTTCTATTTAGAGGCCGATGCTAACGGGAGCTAAATGACTACCAGTCTCTCTATAGATCTAATGAGCACATGGCTTTGATGCCTTGAGGCTTTTGTGAGTCCCTTTATCAACTGAAAAAAGGGCTGAAACTGACTGTGACCATCACAAGAGGAGGCTTGTCTTTCTCTTTTCACTTGCTCTCTCTTGATGTCTGTCACACACATGCACACAGATGATAAATGAGACGATGTGATGTTTTGTCAAACCAAGGTTAGAGAAGAAGATATTTGGTCTAAACAGCACATGCAGGATAAGCATGTGCTGTCTCATTTTTCTATTTTCAATTCACATCCTGAATCACCCTTCGCTCAACCTCTCTCTCGTACTTCACCCACTCTAGAAACAGCTCTTGGGACAGGATATGCCTGAATAGCTGACTTCTGTCATCAATCAAAGCAAAGACAATGAGCCACTTAAGAACAATAAGAAGGGGTTAACCAAACATTTTACACACACACACACACAAGCACAATCTAAGTAACCATTGTCATTGTCTGGATGCTGGAGCAGACACTGTATTTTTCTTGTTGTAAATTATATTCAAATTAAGCTACTGTGTATAATGTTTTTATTGTAACTATGCATTCACATGCTCGTGGTGGCCGCCTTCCTTCGGGGCACTGGTTGTGTGCATTCTCTGAAGTTGTTGCTACACGTGCCGCAAGATGCAGTTAAGTCTATGAACAATGGAGTTAGCATATCAAGGGGTAAAGTAAGCTCAGCTGCAGAGTTTGAACAAAGGGCAACAGTAATGGCGGGGAGTTTTGAAGCTAATCCATGATGCAACTACTGCTTTTTCTGCCATGATCTAAACATTTACAATATTGTAAACTCCTCACCACGTTTTGATGTTTCAGTCGTGCAAAACTGGAAATTCTCAAGAATTGGTACATGCAAAGTAAACAGGGAGGTGTGCAAACACTGACACTCATGTCACAGCTGCCTGTCCAGGTATGCGTTGGTAGAAAGTCACAAAGCAGAGCTTCTGTCAGAATAAGAAACTCATGTTCAGCCATGCTTTGTGTAGGAATAATGATAGAATTCATATGAAATATGATACACAAGATTGGAGACAGCTTGTTCACCTGAAATACTAAAACAATCTTGACAACATCAGCCCTGACTATAATTATCTTTGTCTCTGTTCTATTTTAAAAAACACAGTTCAGCTTTACACCTGTGTATAAATGACAGGAGGGTTGTCTCACTTTGGATGATGCCCGTTGTCTGCCATCACTCATCATAATGCACGCTGAAGTGTTAGGGGAGCCTGCTAATGGGTTTGCCGTCTAATAGGACACTCTGCCAAAAGGCTGGTGTATCCCTTTAACCTGTGGAAGTACATCTGTCTGACTGCTGCTGAACAATTCAGAGGAAACCGCAGCTGGAAAATGGCATTGAGCTGAGTGGATGATAGTGCTATAAATGTGTGTGTTTCTGCAGAGTGTGGGACTATGTTGATCATGCAGCTGTGTCCTGTCTCACCATAGGGGCTGAGAGAGAGTGTGTGTGTGTGCATGTGTGTTAAGAGACTGTGGGGGTAGGAGAGCATGTGTGTGCCTCTACACATCACTTCTCTCCGTCCCGTCAGTTTTGATTGACAGATGAAGGAGGGAGGTGTATAATTTATCACTTCCTGGTTGGTCCAATCCCACAATGCCCTGCGGCCAGAGACCAGGGATGGTCCCCAGGAGCAAAAGCCAGTTTATTAAACCCTTAATGGACACACCACACACACACAAGTGCACCCACACACACTCTCTGTTGGCCTCTCTCCCTGGCTGCCTTTCAGTCATGTTTAATGTATAATGAATGAATGATTCATGGCAGGGGAGAGGATTTTGTATTTTAGGACTACTTATTCATTTATAGTCACACCAGTCGCTTTTTAGAATATACCCTGGGTGTAATTTTTTTTCCTTTTTTTTTATCAGCATATATAAGGTCACCAGGTTTTCCAAGACGCATCATCCAAATCATTTTTAATACAAAGCTCCTCATATTCTGGTAAATCCTGCATTTTGTCTATTGTCCCAGTTACATCCATGTTATGTCACAGCATTAATAAAGCACTTTAATAACCACTGCTCTATTTTTAATTTGTATTCAACCAGGGATTACACTGGTGGTCTGCGTGGGATGCCTTTTGCACAGGAACACCTGGCTTCATATTCATACTTAAAGCTGCACTAATATATGTTTTTGTTTCAGAAGGTAAAATGGGTTTCTTGTAGTGATGAATGCGACTAAAGAGAATTAACACCCAGATTTGAAATCCTTCTGCTCATTGTTTGGGTTTTCTGGCCCGCAACTTTAGTGTTTTGGTTCAGTTTCACCGCTCTCTTTTTCAGCCGCGGTGCGAGGTGAAATAGCACTGATAAACTCTGAAGCTTTGTGTCGTGCTACCTGTCTGGAACCAAACAGCAGACAGACAAAGTTAGCAACTAGCGACATGTAAACATGATGGAGCAGCTTTGGCTTTAGCTTTAACGTGCTCTTTGTTCAGAGAACAAAGCTAAAATGAGAAAATGAGCTAAAATGAGCTAGGACATGACATCCATTCTTTTTGGTTATATTACCTCCACACATCTCCACGTACACACATCGCACATGAATGGTCACAGTATGTTCACGCCACAAAGACACACAGACAGGAGGTGATATTTGATACATTGTGGGCTGCAGGGTCCTGCTGTCAAAGAAGAAGGCATTTACCAGCCTACAGAGCACCCTCTCTTCCCGTGTGGCACACGTCAAATCAGATTTATTCATTAAGTGCGTCTAACAAACAGCTATGAATGTCATCATGAAGATAAAAAGATGAGCAGGAGGCGAAAAACAAGAAACTGCATGATGTGTGTATCCCGCGTGTGCTTGAATGTGTAGGGTTAGAGGTGTGTGTGCGGCCGTGTGTGTGAAGGGCAGATGGCGTAGCTCTAGGAATCATCTCTCTACATTAGGGTGCACAGCAGGTGGGGGCCCCATGTGCACGTGTTCATATATGTGTATGTGCCGTCATGTCCTACACAGCCAGTGAGGACCAATGTGCAAGGACATCTCTCCAGACCTTGCCTTCGGCCGGTGTCACTAACACTCATGTCTGATTTGCTGAGTGTTTGTGTGTATGCGTGTATCAGATCAGCAGAAGGACACACAGGCTGTGAAGTGAGTTTGAAGAAGAAGGCGACGTGAGGCTGCGGGGTGATCAAAGAATGGATGGATGGATGGGTCGGTGATGAGGAGTGACAAAAGGGACACAAATATGAAAATAAGAAGACTCTGAAGGAGAGAAAATTGCGAGGTCGTTCATGTTTTTGTTGCGTCACATCTCTTCCATCTTTCAGTGCAAGCCAGCTTTGATTGACAGATTGAGGAGGCATGTGTTTATTTCATTAGCTCGGGGTGTAAAAGTGGAAGAAACTACAAGCACTTTTATTTAACACACAGAGAAACTTTGCAGACACGGTCAAATTATATCATCAGAGTTGATCAAATGTGTGTTTGTGTGTGTCTGCTTCTGTCTGTCGTGTGCATCTGCCTCCATCTCTCTCCTCACATTGGCCGACTTTCAGGAAGTGCAGCCCCTCCATGAGCAAATCAGAGCCCGGCCCGCTATTTGACTGCCTGGAGGCTTTTAGCTGAGCAGATGGCTCCTTAGTGAATGAGAAATGACATTCATGCGAAATGTAACGGGAAACAGACACAGACTGACTGGATGAGGGGGTCTGGATGGAGGCAGGGGCAGAGAAAATGTCTGTGATTCAGTTACAGGCAGATGTCAGTGTGTTGGGTTCTTTTTTTTTTTTTTCACAGAACAACACAGACAGGCTCTAAGTGGAAAACCATGTCAACGCCGAGTGGCATTTATCAGAATATCCTGACAGGGTACTTTGTGTCCCATCCACCATAACAGGAATAGAGTTAATCTTTTAGTCAACAGCTGCCAAATTGGGGGTTCATTTTTCCTCAAAGGATTTCCCCATATTCTTTTTCTTGTTAATTTCTAATCGTAATTAATAGTTAACAGTCTTTCTTTTAGTAATTATCTTGATTAAGGTGAATAAATAAATGCTGCTTTCAGCTTGTTTGCACTTGCATCAAATGTCTTCACCTTTCTGTTTTGCTTTTGAATACACTCCTCGATTAATGTGTCACATTGCCACCTCCTCACCTCTACTTGCAGACAGAATAATACAGGGTGTGTGCAGGAGTGCTTTTGTTCTCTCCCTTTCTCGTATTTCTCGTATTTTCAGATGAGTTAGAAAAGCCCATTACCAAGAATAATGCTGTTTGTTCTCCAGTCTTTATAGGGTTATTATTCTCTTTTTGACACCTGCACATTAAGTAGAGCACAGCGTCTGTGAGTGATAAAATGTTAAAACATCTTTGTAACTATGTAAACTCTTACAAATGAACGGCAGAAATAAAAATCATGTTACATAATTCTTGAAGGTAGTTGTACCTAGAGCACAAAGTTACATTTAACTTTGTAAATTTGTAATCATTTTACAACTGAGCTTACAGTGTGTACTGGAGACACTGTTTTTCACATTTTGGCACTTATGTTTCTTGCTAGTTATCGCCAACATGATACGGATATATTTGTAAAAAGCAAATACTGGCCCAGCTGATTTATCTGGTGCTTCAGTCTTCAGTGGTCACATTTTGGTCTTTCTTCAGGTGTTGAGTTGTGAGCATCTGTATTTGCACAAACATAGGCGTAGGCTTTTGTTATTGTCATTAGTGAGGTTTCATTAATTGTATGATTGTGCGATTACGCTGCGTAATGAGAAATATGTAATGTATTCCTTTGCTCGCAATGGTTTGTTTGAGGTTAAATAAAACATCACATGCCTTAATCATTAGCATGAGTCTTTAATCCATCTCCTGATGAGTTAATCTGTGGCACAATGAGTTCCCTTTCCTTGTAGTGTGTTTGTTTGATTGGGATGTAGTATGGCTTTGAACACACACACACACACACACACACACACACACACACACACACACACACACACTCACACACACACACAGAAGTAGCCGTCTGTGTACACAGAGACACACACTCTCTTATGAGCCCTCCAAAGACATTCAGTACACAGCTGTGCTCTTTCCTCTCAGCAGCTGGGACATGAACACATTCACACACATTCACACACACACACACACACACACACACATGCTTTGTCCTGTAGTGGATGATGAGTGAGAGTAGGAGAGAGAGTTGGAACACAATTCAAAAGCTTTTGGGATACGTGTCATATGATAGTTTTTGAGATTAAAGAGCCAAATGTAGCTGAGATTACACACATAAAAATTAATGAATGATTTATGATTTATGTGCATTATTTAGTTTATTGTATTTTCCCTCTGTAGTGTATTTCACTATATTAACATATGTAGGAAACATTCAAACAAGGCAAATGGATAGCAGGAGGAACAGAGTGGAGTTGATATTTGTCACAAAAGCAGATGAAAAGAGCGATGAAGACAGACGGAGAGCGATTTAAAGGAGTTAATCTGCAGCTCTGATTGTGTGAAAGAGGGCAGGGTGAAACAAGGGTTACTCTCATCTCTCTCCAGCATGTTCTCATCCCTCCATCCCTCATCTCCTTAAACCCATGCTGGCAATATGGTGTGGTGGTGATTTATCTCATCCTGTCAACTATTTATTCTCACATTTACACCCTCATCGAAGGCACTGAACAGATTTATCTTTGGATCTGGCGGCACGGTTTCCTGTATACCTCCTGCATCCTTTGAAGTCATTGTTGGTTGACAGGCAGCTGCACTAACTTCTCTTGAAATCTTGAAAATCTCACCCCCATCCTCTCTTTCTTTTGGTCCACAGACACCATTCTCGGTCCAAAGGAGTTCAAGGATGTGGCCAACTTCAGCACCTTTCTACTGGACCAATCATCAGGCATGCTGTACCTGGGTGCCAAGGATGCCATACTGGCTGTGGACACCAGTAAACCGAACCAACCACCACAAATGGTAGGAAGGCTGTGTGTGCGTCATTGGGTGTTATTAGTTTCTTAATCTTCTTCTGAATATGAAGCCAGCAGATGAGGAGCTTAATTAATGAGCTTTTGTCTCCTGGCTGTGGCTTCCTACTTAATGTACAGACATTAGCGAGGATGATTTTCTCACCTGACTCTTGGCAAAAAAAATGAATAATTATGATTTCCCCAAAACTCAAACTGTTCCTTCGAGGGATCTCAAAGCTGGTATTTGATCAGAGAGAACATAAAAAGTTTTGGACTTGGCCTCCATTTATTTAAGCGATGATGACTTACCCAGTTCTCTCATTTCTTTTTTTTGCAGATTGTTTGGGATGTGCCGGTGGACAAGAGGAAGTCTTGTGTGGCAAAGGGAAAGACAGAGGTGTGTGAGAGCTGTGTTTGTGTGTGATTCCTCTTCACACACATTCTTTTGTCTAATTCAACTCTTTGTGTCTTTATTCATTCTTTTAACTGTGAGAAAAGTGCCATCAATGCACATTGATGCCTGCATGTGAAGTGATTTACAGTGGCTCACAGTACCTACAGGAGCTTTGTCCTTTATTAATCCAGTTACAACCTTGTTGTAATGACGCTGTACGGAAACAAAAAAACACTAAAATGTGAATCTTTGAGAGTCAGTCATTGGATATTAAATGATTCAGACACTTTTCTACTAAACTTGCTGAAAGCTAAAAGTATATATATATTGCCATCTCATTTTAAGATAATTTATTAGATTCAAGTTGCCTCAGACAACCAAAATGTGTGAATTCATGGGCCTATATTATGTGCTCGAGCATGTGCGTGTGTGTCACAACCCTGTGCTGCTTGGCATCAGATGGGAAGTTCTGGGATTCATGCCAAGAACTCGTCAGGGGTGTGTGTGCGCACGCTTGTGTGTGTGTGTGCGCGCGCGTTTGTGTGAGAGAGAAATAGAGTTAGAGAGGGTGTATGTGAAGTCACAGATGTCCGGTAACTGTCTGTGGAAACTGATTAAATAGAGCGTCCCGTACGCTCAAGCTGTACATTTTATTATGCTTTTACTACAATAGGACATTACCCAAGCTGCTTACAGTAAACTAACTGCACACTGGAGCTGTATTTGTTGAGTAACATCTTACTGATTCAGTGGTTTTGACCGTTTACTAGGCAGTACCAGGTTTAGCATTGTAATGCACTCCAGTGACCTGGTAATGCTGGAAAAATGCCTTCAGTCCAGCGAAATGAGGTCAAATCAAAAGACAAACAAAGCTAATGGGAGGTCAGCATATTAATAGAACGGACATGCAATTAGTTTTTACCCATTTTATCCATTTTTATCATCATCAACACAGCTTTCTGCTTTCCACTATAAGGACATAAAGCGGTGAAAGGCTGATAAAGGCAGGAAAGAGAAGGACTGTGGATTTTTTGCTGAGAAAACATTAATTACAAGATTACATGTGAGCCAGAAGGATTAAGGAGAAGAAGGAGAGAGGGAAGGAAACAGGAAGAGGGAGAATATAGATGGAAATGAGCAAGAAATGTTGAGGAACATTGTTAAACTGAGAGAAAGAGATGGAGTGCAGGAGATAAAAACAACTGATTTGGATTTAAGACAAGGCAATAGACCCAACAAGAAACCCAGAGGTGTGTGAGTGTGTGTGTGTGTGTGTGTGTGTGTGTGTTTAAGTGTGAATCATGCAAAAACTAGAGTCAGTCGGACAAATCAGGTCAAGTTAGCACAGCATCACACAATGCTCTGATGTTATCAGCAGGATGTTGCTAAACATAATGAATCAGGGCTGTTGTAATGAAATAAAAGAATAATGTCAACATTGCATCAATCATCATGAATATATACTCTTTATGAGACTAAAAAGGGTAGATTAAAACTGTTCTGCTGAGCTCAAGTGTGTTGCCTATCCATCAAATCCTAGTCTATAAGAAACTGTTGACTTGGGGTGTCGATTACCTCAGTTGGTAGAGCATCCGCCCCATGTACGAAGGCTGAGCAGCGGCCCAGGGTTCAAATCCAACCTGCGACCCTTTGCTGCATGTTGTTCCCCATCTCTCTCTCTCTCCACATTCCTGTCTCAGCTATCTCTGTCAAAAAATAAAAGCTTGAAAAAGGCCAAAAAAAAAAAAATCTTTAGAAACTGTCGACTCGTCTGTGAGTATTATTTAGTGTTAACTGATTGTTTACCTCTACATACAGGTGTGGGCTGCCTTTCAACACTTCTTGTTACAGTAGATAGGTGATAGGTGTGGACTGATAGACACACCAGACAAGATTTGTTTTTCCACTCAGAGAAACTTGACTCAGAGCACTTCAATTTTCAGTTGTGGCAACATTAAGAAAAACAGAAGCTAGTTCGGCTGCCAGCTTTTTTTTTTATTAATCTGTTTTCATCCTCAAACCTACATTTATGTACTTTATTTTTATTATTTGGCCACTTTGGAGCAGCACGACAAGCTATAAAAATAACACTGACACATAACTGCCTTGTAAAGTTGTTGTGGCTAATGCGCTAGAAAACAGTTGCTCTGTGACACATGCAGCAGACTCACAGTAACATTCAGCTGTTTTTCTGGCCAAGATTCACACACTTTTAGCTCTAATTTCACTCCTGAGCAAAATGTCAGGCTTTTAGCAGTTAAATGCTTCACCATGTTCACCATCTAGTTTCTGACTGTCTGCCATTTGGTGCAGGGCAGTTAGCTTTGCTGAAAAGCAGTAAGAGTGGACTGAAAGAGTGAAGTTGCAGGCCCAAAAACCAAAACAATGATGCTAAAAGGATACATACAGGCTAATGGGTTCTCACTACCAACTGCCATACACAAACACACACACACACGTCTGTAATTATGACAGAACTGCTCTTAGTTTCTAGTGTCAGTTTGCATAAAAGTTTTTTTTGTATTTTGGTGGCAGAGCATTTAATTTTCACAGTGAGCTGTAAAATCATGGAGGCATTTAACATCAGGAATCATGAGAATTATTATATCCCGCAGACTCCGTAGGCAAAAAAAGAATAGAATTAAATAGAATAGAGTCATTCACCCCCTGCCAGATTGTGAATGAACCTTATTATTATGAATGAGGTTAATTTGGACCGATGAAATAGCTAATCCCAAGCTGATCCCATTGTCAGCAGCCTGAGCTTTCTTTCTCTCTCTCTGGCTCTCTGTCCGTCTCACGTGGAGCTGTACCAGCGTGAGGGCTGACGGTGCGGTGGTTGGTGGGGGGGCTGATTTGGGTGACATGATCAGGGCATCAGAGAGGATCGGGTCCCTGGGGAGAAGGTGACTCAGGCCTGGCACGCAAACACACACACATACACACACACACACACACACACACACACACACACACACACACACACACACACACAGGCTGACTAAAAAAAAAATTGCCTGCGTCATGGTTTCACGGTATCTGGAGAGGGACAGTAGGGTTGTTTTTCCATAACCTCTGTTGTTTAAATATGCATGTGTACAGAGAGGAGAGATTAAAAAAGAGTGGGAGCTCAACAAATACATCATCTATGTTGTGTATTTATGAGACGGACAAAGGAGCACGTAAGTGTGTGTTATTCATGCATGAAAATGGGTGGTCTTAAGTTGCAGCTTGTGTGCCTGTGTTAGTGTGAGTTAGCATGGATGATCTCTGCGGGTAGCAAAGGGGGTCTCAAGTGTCCATGCCAGCAGTGGGGGTCTCCAATTTCCAATCAGAATCATTGATACTCCAGCTGTTCTCAGAATCCACTCCAACCTTTCTCCTAAAGCTCAGTGTGGTTGATAGGGGTCTACAAAGAGACATGATTCTGCTTCTAAAACTATCTAAGTAAACTATCTAATGTCTCCCCCTACAGGCTGACTGCAACAACTACATCCGCCTGCTGGAGTTTCTGGGCGACGGACGCATCTACGTGTGTGGCACTTACGCCTTCGACCCCCAGTGTGCCTTCTTGGTTAGTTTGTGTGTCTGTGTGTTTGCACGTACAGCAAGAGCTGCAAATAAATCTCTGCCACACACACACACACACACACACTGTTATGCTACCACTCCAGTGGTCTTTTCAGACTCCACTCACACAAGTTTCCTCAGTTACATTTGGTTGGTTTTGGATGTTTTATTGCGAGTATTTCAGCCCAGATGTCACTGAAGCTTTTAGCGTAATTAGTGTCAGTTATAGTGACATTTAAGAAGACCACCTGTAAATTGAAAGCACTGCAATTATTGTAGAGGATAACAGAATACAAGACAGCCGTGAAAAAAGAAAGATCTACATAAACACCATTAGGCTTGTTGTCACAGTATTTACCTTCTTGCTTACTCACATTGCTTCCATTATAACCATTATTATTTATTACATTTTCTCTTCTTATTACTATCCTTTTATACTGTTTTTAAGTGAACAAATTGTGAATTTATGGAAATACATTTCACTGTGCTTGTGTGTTTCCCTTGTAGTTTTAACTTTTCTTCTCTTTTCCTGTCATCCTCCAGGAGCGCTCCTCCTTCACCCTGGAGAAATCCGAGGACGGGGGTGTGAAGATGGAGACGGGGAAGGGCAAGTGTCCCTTTGAGCCCAGTCAGCACTATACAGCTGTTATGGCAGGTGGGACAGCACTGCTGAATGTTTGACTTCATTGATTGATGCACTGTTTGTTGTCTGGTTTGTCTGCATGTCAGTCTAATCAAAGATGCACTGTGCGTTATTTAAATAAAACTCAAATAATTATCTCTCTTTTCTTTAGGTGGTACCTTATACACAGCAGCCACCAGTAACTTCCTGGGAACACTGTTCGACATCTCAAGGGCAACGGGGCCTGAGCAAGAGCGCATCCGAACTGAACGGTCCATCAACTGGCTGAGTGGTGAGACACACATTATGTTGACATACACAGACACTCCAACACTAAGACACTTTCACATGAAAACACAAAAACGTGTGTGTGTGTGTTTGTCAGACCCAGAGTTTGTGAGCTCAGCCTTCATCGAGCAGTCTGCAGACAGCAACCCCACAGGAGATGATGACAAGATCTACTTCTTCTTCACTGAGGTGGCCAAAGAGTATGACCTCTACACCAAAGTCAAAGTGCCCAGGGTGGCACGAGTCTGCAAGGTAACCCAATGCCTTGCCTCGACTGAATGAATGATTGATCAACTTGTATGAATTCACCGTCAGGCTTAATCTTTCTATCCCTGTTTATTTAGTCTGACGTAGGCGGGATGAAGACTCTGCAGCGGCGTTGGACAACCTTCCTCAAGGCTGAGCTGGTGTGTGAGGACAAACCCAGCGGTCAGCGCTACAACATCCTAACTGATGTTTTCACCACGCAACACACACCGGGCGACCCCAGCAGCACACACTTCTACGGACTGTTCACTTCCCAGTGGTAAGCTAAGAAACAAGTAGGAGTATATCGTATGGTATATTTAAAGGATGGAACTAAACTCTAGGTAGTTTATGGAACTGCTCATGTGTATCATAGTGATATTTGAAGGATAGTTTGACATTAGAAATATTTATATTCTGTCCATTTATTATGAAGCCAGCCGGGAGACGGTTAGCTTAGCTTAGCATAAACACTGGATGCATGGGAAAATGGCTGGTTTCTCTGTCCAAAAGTACCAGAACCGCTAAAGCTCCCTAATTAACATGTTTTTTTATTGTTTGCTTAATCCAAGTTGTGGTATCGCTATAAACCAAAGCCACGGTAGCTGTTTCACCCCATTTCCAGTCTTTATGCTAAGCTAACCATCTCCTGGCTGTAGCTTTATATTCATTGTACAACATCAGCCTGGTATTGACCTTCTCATCTAACTTTCGTCAAGAAAGGGAACAAGTGTATTTTCTCAAAGTTTAATGTTGACCATTCTTCTTCCTTTTATTAGGCAGCGTGAAGATGTATCAGCAGTGTGTGTTTTCAGTCTGTCTGACATCAGCAAAGTGATGGACGGTCCCTTTAAAGAGCTGAAGAAAACCTGCGAGAACTGGATTAACCATGAACCTGTCCCCACACCAAGGCCTGGCCAGGTACTAAACTGCAACCACATAACTACTACATGTGGCCACCTCTACTTTATGCAGTACCTTTCATTACATTCTACTACATCAATAAACTTGGACATTACCTCTCTTTGTCCTTCCCTCCACATTTTTTAGTGTTTGAACAGCGCTTTGAAGGCTGAAGGATTCGAGTCCTCCCTGAAACTTCCTGACAAGGTGTTGACGTTTGTGAGGGACCACCCACTGATGGAGAACAGTGTTACCGCAGCGCCTCTGCTAGTTCGGAAGGGAATCACATACACCAAGCTGGCTGTAACCCAGACAGGCAGTGAAGAGGGACTAAGAGGAGCAGTGCTGCACCTTGGAACAGGTGAGGGGAGAAAGAGGCAGACATAACAAGAAAGGAGGGGACATGAAGGGCAGAAAATGTGAAGAGAGAAACTGAAACTGGCTGTCCAAAGAATTAATGCAAAAAAAAAGCTGTGAAACTTTTTGATAAAACGTGTGTTTGTGTGTGTTGCAGACCGTGGTGAACTCCACCGGGTGGCAGTAGTGGGTCAGAACACCACCTTACTGCAGGAGATTCCTCTGTTTTCCTCACAGGAGCCGGTCAACAATATATTACTGCACCAGGTAGAGCATTTGCACATTTATTCACACGCATATACTGCAGAAACACAAAGACATGCATACATAGCATTTCTGTAATGGTTCTGTGTGTTTCCAGGGCCGGGCTCTGGTGGGCAGTCCACTGTCTCTGGCTCGTGTCCAGGCTGAAGGCTGCGCTCTGTATCCCAGCTGCGAGGTATGTGCCAGAGCCAGAGGCCTGGGCTGTGTGTGGACGACGGAGGGAGCCTGCAGGCCCACAACTGAAGAGTGAGTAGTACAGAAATATCACAATGAACTGGAAAACTTCCAAAGATGAAAGGCAAAGGCAGACAGCAGCAGTATTGGGTCAGATGGTTTAGTTATGTGTAAAAACCAGCACACTTTTCTGTATAGCATGTTCATTACTCATTTAGTTTTGAACCTTTAAAACAACCATTAAAGTCACTATTTATAAAAAAGTGAAATCATAAAATGACAATAAGTACACAAAGACATCAAAAAGTAAAAATAAGTATTAACCAAAGATCTCTGTTCCTACTAAAACTAAAAGTGTGACTATTTTGTGTGTGTGTGTCCAGCCCTGGTCCAGGTGATATGATAGACGACGCCTTAAGAAAGTGTGATATACAAGAGGGTAAGTGAATCTCATTTTTAGAGATCACCAACTATGCAAACACAACTTTCTTGTCTGTTTCTCTACCCGTATTTCTCTATTCTATACATGTAGTGTATATATGTCTGTTTGAACTTTCTTCCCCTGCTTGTTGTTTCCTTCAGGGCGTTGCACCCCGTCTATCAGGGAGATGAGAGTTTCTAAAGGTCTGCGCCTCCTGTTGCCATGCATCCAACTGTCTCCACGGCCTTGTAGCTGGGAGCATCCTCCCCACAGACACACCAGGCAGCACCACTCTGACCTGGAGGTGACTGTCACAGAGGACAGCCTGGGAGTATACATTTGCACATGCCAGGTATAGAAAACATATCAAAACTTATAGATGCTCACAGCAATACATTTATTCACGCTTACTCATTCTTGAATCTGTTTTATTTTATTTATAAAATATATATTGTTAGTATTAACTGTCAACTGCATGTGTGATTTTAAAAAATTTGTCAGATTGTACCTTAATTTTTGCTTAACAGTACAACAAGGTGAACTGAAACAGCTCAAATCTTACTTTTTCTCTGGCATGTTGCTCTAATCTAGGAGGCTGGACAAGGTATCCGAGAGCCCACCCCTTGCCGCAGAGCAGCCTATCAGCTGACACTTGAAGACCCCACTTCTGGAGGAGCGGTGGCCACAGCAGGAGGTCGTCATGTCCTGGCTATCTACATCCTTTTCTTCTGTGGGGGTTTAGCGTTGGGCGTGTTCCTTATCTGCTTTGTGAACCGTCATCGCAGCATTGCCCGCCAAGGTCACCACCTGCCAGATAATTCGCTATCATCAGAGAAGGGGCGGGACTTGCTGGGCTCCTCAGCCACACCACAGTCCCCTAGCAGTGCCAGCCTGCTGTCTGAGGGATTCAGATTGACAGAAAAACGCAACGGGACTGCGACCACAACCACGTCAACAACACTCCTCAGTAACCAGGGTAACGGTAGTCACCATGGCAACAGCTACAGCGGCACCCTGATCCACAACAACCCCAGTAATGGCCATGGGAATTCCCTGTATGCCAACTGCAACACAAGTAGCAGCGGGCTGAAGTTCACTGAAATTTTAGCTGCAGACAAGCTGGATGGAAGGACAGGGGAAAGGGAGAAGAGGAGGCTCAATGGGGTAGAGAGGGAGGGGGATGATGTGGATGAGGGGCTGGGTGATGGAGTAGAGCAAGGAATGAAAGGACTGGAGGACGAGTTGGCCAGCTTTCCCATGTTTAAATCGCCAGCACCACTGGCTAAGTGTGAAGAAAGTTCGATATGAAAAGGTGATAAATGCACTTTTGATTGCACCATTTTGCAGAATAAACTGAATACTACTGGGAAGAATTGCAAAATGGCTACTGTCAAATGCCTTTGAATGGGAGCTGTGGCATGAAGAGAGACTACAGAGATATATGAGAAATATATAATATAATGTCTAAGCATGTGAGAGACGTGTGGAAAGAACTGCGAGACAAAAAACATATTCCAGCGCTGTGAGTCACTCAGGATGAGACCCGCAGCTGAATAAATGTGTCACGTGTAAATATAAAATGTAAATATCCGCAGTCTGAACTTCAGTGTGGACATGAAGCTGAGCGTGACATCACGCAATTTAAATGTTACAAAGAATCAAAGATGAAATGTTTACATGTGTAGACATTGAAAAGCCATATTGTCTTTCTTCTTAACTTCTGTTGTTGTTTGCTCTCTCATTCTCTTCTCCTCATGGCACTGCAAAAAAAAGTGCACTTTGAATCTCTCAGCACCTCTCCATGTCTCTGTTTGTATTTCCCTTTCTGACACACCACTCAAATCCCAGACCTGAATCGGTCCAAAGGCACCAAAGACTGGTGCCAGACTGGTGGTCAGACTGCACCAGTGCTGTCAGAGACTTGAGAACAATGAATTCACTGCACAGCCCTCAGATGGGCTACAGTGACCGTGACGGGGCTGTCCCTGTCTACACTGCCACAGAGGTCAAGAGGATGGTAGGGATGAAGGTCACCCATGAGATTTGTGACAATGTGGAAAGCTCAAGGTGTACAGCAGATGTAAGTGACTGACAGCTGCCCACATCTGTCACTGTTCACACAGTTACTGAGACAGAAGGCAAATGATTTTCAAATGAAAGTGAAATTCATTTCAGTCTCACAGAATGGACCTTACCAGACACAAAGCCACCTTCACCTTGTGTTGTGAGTGTGGATTTAAACATAAAAATGCATTGTTTTTGTCATGTTGTTTTGTAATAAAGCCTCAAAAGTTGATGTTAATCTGGCTGTCTGAGTGAACTCTTAAACATATGAAACACACTGATTATACTTTAAGAATCCATTTTGCCCACATGCAAATTTTATCTTTAACTGAATAGCTGTCACAGGAATAGTTCCATTATCAAGTTCATCAAAGGAGCATTTTGACATTTTAGGAAATGCCTAGCTTTGCATTGCCAAACTAATTATCTGCCAATAAACAGATTCATGTGGTCCCCAGGCGAGGAAAGATTGATACCACTCTGAAAGTTACAGCTGGCTTTAGGCAGCAGCAACCTATTGCCTATAGGTTAGCTAGGCTTAAAGACTGAAAACAGCTCGCCTTAAAGGCTAGGAACATGTGGACCTAGCTCTGTCCAAATGTAAAAAGACATTAACACACTTTATGCTGAGCTAAGCTGTCTGCTTGCTATAGTGACATATGTCACAGGTAGTATAGAGGAGGTTTATCAGAGCTATTTCACTTAAAACAGCTGCATTGTACTGACAATAACACCGACATAGTGGTAAGAGTAAACCAAAGCTACCAAAACATTTAGCTAAAAGAGGATAACAGGCTCCATATTAAGTCACGTGATAATTCTCTTTGGGTTCATCACAGCAAATGACACCTTTTATATCACTGTGTTTTTATTTACACTGGTAATGTAACAAATTTCTTAAATAAATCTGAAATGAAGAGAAATACCAGTACAGACATGCACAGTGTCCAGAAACATGCAAGGTGAAAATCTCCAGCATTAAAAATAAAAAAATGTAACAGATTCTCATTTAATTGATGCTTTTAGCAAACATATTTTGATGGCGTAGAGAAGAAAAGCTGGACAGAACACAGCTAATATGTAACAGTGTTTACGGATTCCTGTATTTGACAAATCCATTTAGTCAAATATTTGTTTTATCCTTGTGTTGTGTGTCAGAAGTCTGGATCTTGAGTCATATAGCATATAGCATTGATATAGCATATATCAAAATTGCTGACATAGCATGTGCTCACCCCCGCTCCCACCTTGTTCAACTTTCATGTATCCTTGACCCTCCACTGTCTATGTTTCCCACCTCATCTGTTACAAACTCAAGTTTCAACCTCTATACTGCATTTTTGAAAGTTACAAGAATTTAAGAGTTTTAATGAGTGATGAAAGATTTTCACACTTATGGCTTATGGCTTTGGTTGTCTGACTTATGTTTTCACTCTTGTTACATTACATACAATCTATCTATCTATAACAGAAAGGCTGTTGATCACAGATTAAAATGCAACAACAAACCCATGTAAATACACTACATATCCCCTTTTTTAGTCAAGTATTTGTTACATCCTTATCATGATTTGTGTGCATAAAATTTTAGTGATTGCTCTTTGCTCAGAAGTAAATATTGTAGTTTCTATGCACTCACTGGCTGCATAGAAAAAAGTGAAGTTGTCCAAATCATGACTTGATCTCAACCCATCAAGCAATTCACTTGGCTGTTGTAAAAGCAGAAGTCCTCCTCATGTAGAGCTTGTACAGCTTCCTCCTGTCTTCTAGGGCACTGTTCTGAACCAATCCAGCACAGAAGTAGTGGAAGTCATGTTTCGTAAGAAGGAGAGACTTAATATATCCTCCAGCTTTAAGGTCTTCAATATGTGTTTCAACATCCTCTGGAAAAGTCTCCTGATAGCCAACAAAATCATACCTGGGAAGTAAAACAAACCAGTGTCAAGCGCTGCACTTCTATATTACTAGATTACACCTTTAAAATAATACCAGGAAATGAACAGGGCGGAGAGTCAAACACCGGTTAGGATAAATCCAGGTTTGGATTCAGTCAATTCAGGAATGGCTATATCCAGGATTTTAGAAATACTTGTGAAAATTCTGTTGGGAAAAAATTAATTAAGCCATCTACCATGTAAATAGCACCATGTGTTTATAGAATAGTTATTCCTTCTCAGATCAATAAAGCCTCCACATTTCCAGACACAACTGTAGCTACAGCCCTGCTGGTAAAATGGCCTTACTTTATGAGGCAGGGGGTAGCACAGGCATTACATCTGCCTCAGTGGGGTTCAAAAGGGTCCTTCATCTCTGTCCTCGGGTCCAGCAGGTACTGAATAAAGTTGTAAAATGAGGCATTATGCACAGATGCAAATGCCTCTTCTGCTAACTGTGGTGCATCAGGCTAAGTTTGTCATACAGGCGCAGAATGTCCCAGCCAAAATTTTCATAGTAGTACTTGTTGTGCCACAGGAACTTGTCCTGCGATAGGCAGAGATGAGACGGACAAATGGAGTCCCTGACAAACAGGAACTTGGTGTAATGCTTCAGCTTTGCCTGTAGTCAACAAATGATGTTAGCTCAGGTTTACCACTATTTTTACTTATTACTTCATTACATTGCTGTTAAGATTACTTAAGAATTTACAAAAGAAGTCATGTCTGTTCATTTCAAACTCAAACACAGGTGGACGCAGGTTCTATTTGTAACTTCAAGGACACTTCTAGATGTCATTACGTAGACAGCCTTCATCTCTGTTCTTGGGAAGCTGTTTAGGAGAGGGAGCATGTTGGGCGTATGTACCATTTCACCTTCTATGGACATGGGATCGGGATATGGCTCACCTTCCTTCAGCACAAGAAATACCCTTTTCCAGTTGGTACATGCAACCTGTGAGTAAGAACATGTCAAAGGCCTTTCAGACAGTTCAGCCAAAGTGAACATGCTAACATGTTCACAGAACAATGCTAGCATTCTAATGCTAAATGGGTACAGATCTACCATTGTGGTTTATTATTGTTAGCATGTTAACATTTTCTAATTAGGGCACTTATGGCCCAAGTGTCGCTTAAGCTCAAATGATTTTTAAGAAGTGCAATGGATTGTTTGATTGATTTATAAGATGTGACCCTGGAAACAGTAAGAACCAGAGAGGCAGGCCATAAGTGCAACAACAGCACAAATGCCACTAAATCATAAAATAACAGAGGATGTTCTTAACAGTTGCAAAAGAGAAGTTAGGTATGTCCACATTGTGAATTTAATTGTGTTATTTATGTCTTTATTACCTTGGGTATGTAACATTAAATGATGCCGTGATTGTCATCCACAATGAGGTTCTCGCTCTTTATTTGCTCATGTCATCTAAACCGTGCTTTCCCTCAGAAAATGCCTCTTTGTCTCCATTTCTCTCAGCGATTGCTTTCCTCAGTTCCTGGCGACTGTTGGATCATCTGTGATAAGAAGAATAAGAATATGATTTGTATCGGAAAAATACTAGTGCTAGTGACCTTTCTCTTTGAGGCTAATAGACCAAGGAGAGTGCCAAAGAAAGGGAAGTCAAAAGGAGCCAAATATTTGTCTTTTTCAAAACCCCATGTAGATAAAGAAATGAGCATGAACATTAAATCCAAAAGTAATCAGGGGTGAGGTCACACTTCACTAATCCACTCTTAATCATTTTCACATGTGATGGAGCACATTACAATACAAATGAAACATTAGTTAAACAAACAGGACATGGAGCAGGAACAGTAAGAAATTCAAACACACATATTGTACCTCTCTTTTGTGGTAACATGTCCCATTGGTAATATCACAATGGTGAAACGCAGATCTAGGAGCAGCAGAGGTCCTCCGTCCTGCCATGGTAGCTGGAGTTGTGCAGTGTGTCAGCTTGTCAATGAACCGAAACAATAAGAAGTAAATATGTTCAGAGTTAAAGGACACTTGAAGGTGATTAGGTTTGAAATCCTTTTATCCATATTTATTTCCTAATTAACTACAATATATTATTAGTAAATACACACACAGATCCACCAAAACTACTGCAAAACACACGCCTCAATGTTCTTAATCAAGTAATGCTAACTAAATGAATCAAACATAATCTATGGGTAGGGAACAAGCATTATTTGGATCTCATATACAATGATTTAACACAACAAACACAATAAGATCACACATAATCAGTCATCTATCCTCACCTTGCAGAGTTCTCTGATAGATGACCTGATTCTCTGAAGTTGGATACTGCTTGCTTTCTGCTGAGACCTTTACTTTAAAAGTGGATCTCTAAAGACTCATGAAGCAGAGGACAAAGCAAAAAATGATCATTTCAGTGGAGGCACAGCAGCCAATACTGCCCTGCAACATCCTAATCCAGTCTGTAGAATTCAGACACACCTCCTTGCTTATTCACTGACAAGGGCATAAAGGCATGACCCTCCCGATCATTTAATGTGAAGTCAAATGAAGACTAGTTTGTAATGTAATTGTCTGTTTGGTTTGACTTGTTCTGTTGTGCTGCTGTTCTGTCTTGGCCGGGACTCCATTGAAAAAGATTTTTAATCTCAACGTGGGACCTTTCCTGCTTAAACAAAGGTTTAATAATAATGTTGTTTTGCTGATGTTGTTTGAATGCATTGTTCTACATTTTGCCATGTCAGTGGCTGAGATTGAGAGTGGCAAAGTCTAAGTTGGTTGGATGGCCAAGACTAAAATATCGATTCATAATATATCAGTATTGGATGGATAGTTGGATAGTTGGATGGATGGACAATTCCAGGTAGAAATGTCATGTAATCATCACATATTAACTTCAATGCATCACAGAGGTAGTAGTGTAGATAACATAAAAAGAAATGAAAAACAATATACTTGACACCTTACAAAGTTCTGCGTAGTTTACACCTTAGTGGCTTGGTATTTACTTACAAATCATATAATGGTGCAGCCTACACTGTAGTGCCTTCCTGTAGAGAGGGAGTTGCTACAGCACCATCTGGTAGTTGGAAATTTAGACACTACCAACTGGAGCCAAATGAGGCAAATTCTCTACCTGGTGCAGTAATATATTGTTAGATAGCTCCTATGAAGAAAACAGTGGAATATAGTACAATGATAGATCTTGCAGTTTTCCAGTAAGTCAATTTGCATTTATCAGTGTTCATCCATCAATCGCAACTGCATACCCGGGATACTTCCTGTCTTCATTTTTGTGTTGTGGTAGGATGTGGAGAAGTCCATCTTTATATGCACTAGTTTGTTGTATGGCATTCTGTAGTCTTGTGCTGCAAAGTCCTCCTACAATCACTCTCAGTTCTTCTCTCCTTATTCGATTTCTCAAAATAACATAACAAGTCCACTCGGCATCCAGTGCTCTGCAATCGTGTCAGGGATAATCAGAAGAAGGCCTCTCACGAAGATGAAAGCCCCAAGTCACACAGAAAAGTCACACAGAAATCCACAGGAGGAGCCACTGTGAGCATTTTAACATTTAGCATTTAGCCAGCCTGGGTGTGCTTGATTTGGGTCCTTAGCATGCTCAAATTAAATGTGTTATTTGTGCGCCTTACAACATGAAGGACCATATATGAGAGGTTGGTGTGGTAAGCAGTAATAACATCCAGTAAAGTAACAGCAGCCAACTTTATCAGGTGCATGCACCAGCCTCCTGCATGAATATGATTTAGCGTTGCCTGCCACACAGCTGTAGGATGAGCCAATCATTGTGCAGCATGCATATGCAAATACAAGTGTGACTTCAGTGCTCTTTCTTTTTATATTTATATCTTCTTTTCCTTTGACACCTGCTCTGTATCTTCATGGTTTTGCGTTCCAGTAAGCATGTACCTATGAAACCTCACCCAACACTGTAGACATCCACATTCACAAAAAGCAATGAAATTTCCACCTTTAACAACTAGCCTAGCTCTGTCCAAGTGTAAAGGTATTAACACCGCGTTATGCTAAGCTAAACTGTCTGCTTGCTATGGTGACATATGTCACAGGTAGTATAGGGGAGTTTATCAGAGCTATTTCACTTAAAACAGCTACATTGTACTGACAATAACACTGACACTGAATGATAAGTAAACCAAAGCTACCAAAACAATTAGCTGAGAAAGTGAATATGAGCTCCATCAAATCAAATCAAATCAATTTTATTTATATAGCTAAAAGTTACAAAATACATTTTCCTCAGAGGAGCTTTACAGTCTGTACAGGAAGTGACACCCTCTGTCCTTGAACCCTCTAGTTACATTGAGGCACCCACAAAAACCCTTTAACAGGAAAAAGGTGTAGGGAAACCTCAGGAGGCCACAGAGGACAGGAAAGAGACATGCAGTGGATGTCACATGTACAGAACAACTCCAACACAAACATATTGTCAATTACAATGAATGATATAAGCAGCAATGAATTACAATCAATGATAGAATGATTACGACATGGTGAGATATACTTGATAGAGTTAGAGGGCACAGATGCACAGCGGCAGCAAATCATGAACAGCTAGAAAACTGTGGAGATATGGTAGCGATAATGGCCGGTTATAATATATGTAGTGGACATCGTGCAGGACCACAGCAGCAGGACCACAGCAGCAGCCATGATCCATGAGAACCTGCCGGACGAGAGAGCACAGAAACTCCGGGAAGACGTTTAGTTAGTAACATGCATTAATGAGACGATATGTTTACAGATGAGTGAGTGGTAATGGTGATGAAAGACAGAGACAGAGACAGAGAGACAGACAGAGAGAGAGAGAGAGAGAGAGAGAGAGGGTTTCAGTAGGGAGATGTGACTGCATCTTCAGCCAAAACCGTGCCTGACTAGGCACAGCTAGGCTCCATATTAAGTCATGATAATTCTCTTTGGGTTCATCACAGCAAATGGCACCCTTTATATCACTCTACTTTTATTTACACTGGTAACCATAACAAATTTCTTAAAATATATCTGAAGCAGAAATACCAGTACAGACATGCACAGTGCAAGCAAGTGAAAATCTCAGCATTAAAAATAAAAATGTAACAGATTCTCATTTAATTAATTAATAGAGAAGAAAAAGCTGGACAGAACACAGCCAATATGTAACAGTGTTTCTGATTCCTGTATTTGAACAAAGCCATTGGCCTTATTGTCAGAAGTCTGGATCTTGAGTCATATAGCATATGTAGCATTGATATAGCATATACTATCAAAACTGCTGACATGTGCTCCTGCCACCCCTACCTTGTTCAACTTTCAAGTGTCCTTGACGCTCCACTGTCTGTTTCCTGCCTCATCTATTTCTCCTTTTCACACAATTAAGTTTTAACCTCTATGCATTTTTAAAGTTACAGAATTTAAGAGTTTCAATGACTAATGATTGTCCACTTATTAGTCACACCCGTTAAGGCATGGCTTTGATTATCTGACTTATGTTTCAGTCATCTATATCTACAACAGAAAGGCTGTTGATCACAGATGAAAATGCAACAATAAACACTTAAATACACTACATATCCCTTTTTAGTCAAATATTTGTTATATCCTTGTTATGATTTATTTGCATACAATTTTAGTGATTGCTCTTTGCTCAGAAGTAAATATTGTAGTTTCTATACACTCACTGGCTGCATAGAAAAAGGTGAAGTTGTCCAAATCAAACAGTCTCAACCATCCAAGCAATTCACTTGGCACAGTAGTAAAAAGCTTGAAGTCCTCCTCATAGGCTTGTACAGCTTCCTCCTGTCTTCTAGGGGCACTGTTCTGAACCAGTCCAACACAGAAGTAGTGGAAGTCATGTTTTAAATGAAAGGAGAGACCCAATGTCATCCTCCAGCCCCCAAGGTCTTCAATATGTGTTCAGCATCACTCTGAGGAGTCTCTGATGGCCAACAAAATCATACCTGGGAAATGCAAAACAAACCAGTGTCAAGCTGCACTTCTCTATTACTAAGATTACACCTTTACAATATTACCAGGAAATGAACAGGATGGAAATTAAAACACCTGGGTTGGGATAAATCAGGTTTTTGATTCAGTAAATTCAGAATGGCTATATCAGGATTTTAGAAATACTCAGGTCGTGAATGAGAAATTCTGTTAGGAAAAATCAGAAAAACGTCAACAAGCGCCATGTGTAATTTATAGAATAGTTATTCCTTCTCACATCAATAAAGCCTCCCATTTCCAGACACAGCTTTATGCTTCACAGCCCTGATGGTAAAATGGCCTTGCTTTATGAGGCAGGGGTGGCACAGGCGGTACATCTGCCTCCAGTGGGGTTCAAAAGGGTCCTTCATCTCTGTCCTCGGGTCCAGCAGGTACTGAATAAAGTTGTAAATAGAGGGGCGTATGCTGGATCTGCCACTTCATGCTAACTAACCATTAGATGAGACTGGTTGCCATACAGGCGCAGAATGTCCCAGACAATGTTTTCAAGGTACTTATAAGTGACAGTATCTTGTCTCGATAGGCAAGAGATAGAGACGGACAAATGGGTCCCCTGACAGGAACTTGGTGTAATACTTCAGCTTTGCCTGTAGTCAACAAATGAGTATTTAGCTCAAGGTTTACTACTATTGTACTTATTTACTTCCATTACATTACTGTTAAGATTACTTGGGGTAAAAGAGAGTCACATGTCTGTTCATTCAAGCTCAAACATATTTGTAACTTCAAGGACACTTCCAGATGTCATTGTCAATGAGCAACCTTCATCTCTGTTCTTGGGAAGCTGTTTAGGAGAGGAGCATGTTGGGCATATGTGCCATTTTCACCTTCTATGGACATGGGATCCGGGATGTAACTCTTGCCTTCCTTCAGCACAAAAATACCCTTTTCAGTTAGTACCACTTTGCCTTACTGTAGGTAAGAACATGTCAAAAGGCCTGAACAGTTCAGCCAAAGTGAGCATACTAACATGTTCACAGAACAATGCTAGCATTCTAATGCTAAATGGAGTACAAGATCACCATTGTGGTTTGTGTGTTAGCATGTTCGTTTTCTAATTAGAGCATAGTAAGTGTAGCTTAAGCTCAAATGATTTTAGAGAGAAGTGCAATGTGGATTGTTTTGATTGATTTATGAGATGTGACCTGAAACAGTAAAAAGCAAATAGATATAATCAAAATGCACATCAGTCCACTGAGTACTGTTTAGGCCTATGGAAATGCTCAGCAAAAGACTTAAAGGTCAGTGTGCCAAGATTTAGGAGGCTCTGTTCCTTGGGCATTTTTCGTGGTGTAGCAGCTTTAAATTTGTCTGTCCTGTTTGGAACAGGAAGGTGGAGAGAGCAGGCCATAAAGTGCAACGACAGCACAAAATGCCACTAAATCCATAAAAATAGCAGAGGATGTTGCCAAACAAAGTTAGGTGTCATCCATTGTCTAATTTAATTGTGTTGTTTATATCTTTATTACACTTGGGTATGTAACAGTAAATGATGCGTGATTGTCATCACAATGGGGTTCTCCAACTCTTTATTGCTCATGTCATCTAAACCGTGCTTTCTCCTCAAGCGCCTCTTTTTTTCCACACGCTTCTCTCAGCGGCTGCTTTCTACTCAGTTCTGTGCTGATGGATCCTCTCTGCTGTGATAAGAAGAATAGGGTGTTTCTCTTGTGGAGGTAATAGGCAGGAGTGAAAGTCAAAGGCCAAATATTTGTCTTTCCAAACCCCATGTAGATAAAGAAATGAGCATGAACAGTAAATCCAAAAGTAATCAGGGATGAGGTCACACTTCACTAATCCACTCCCAAACATTTTCATGCAGTGGAGCCTTGGTACAAATGAGACATTAGATTAAACAAACCAGGAGGAGGACATGCTTAGGAGTGTGATAAGAAATTCAAACACACATATTGTACCTCTCTCTTTTGTGGTAACATGTCCCGTGTATGCAATGGTGAGAAACATGAATCCTAGCAGACAGCAAGGGGTCCCCTCCATCCTGCCATGGTAGCTGGAGTTGTGCAGTGTCAACTTGTCAATGAACCAGAAACAATAAAAAGTAAATGTATTTCAGAGTTAAGGACACTTGAGTGATTAGGTTGAAATCCTTTATCATATTTATTTCCTAATTAACTACAATATATTAATCATAAATACACACAAGATCCACAAAACTACTGCAAAACACACGCCTCAATGTTCTTAAATCAAGTAATGCTAACTAAATGAATCAGGCTTATAATCTATGGGTAGAGACAAGCATTATTTTGAATCTCCTATCACAATGATTTTGCCACAACATAAACACAATAAAATCACACATAATCAGTCATCCCACATCACTCCACCTTGCTGCAGAGTTCTTGATAGATGACCTGATTCTCTGAGAAAAGCACTGATCAGTACCTCACACACAAATACATGTTTTGGATACTGCTTGCATTCTGCTGAGACCTTTACTTTAAAGTGGATCTCTAGGAACTCTGTGAAGCAGAGGGACAAAACAAAATGATCATTTCAGTGGAGAGGCACCCAGCAGCCAATACTAACCCTGCAACATCCTAATCCAGTCTGCTTAGGAATTCAGACACACCTCTTCCTTATTCACTGACAAAGTGTAAAGCATGACCCTCCGATCATTTAATGTGAGTCAAATGAAGACTTAGTTTGTAATGTAATTGTCTGTTTTGGTTTGACTTGTTCTTCATTTGTGCTGCTATTCCTGTCTTAGCCAGGACTCCATTGAAAAAGGTTTTTAATCAATGGGACCTTCCTGCTTAAATAAGGTTTAATAATAATGTTGTTTGCTGATGTTGTTTTGGTGTTGTTCTACATTTTTGCCATGTCAGTGGCACAGATTGAAGTGTAGCAAAGTCAGTGGGTTGGGTATTGGACAAAATATCGATTCATAATATCAGTATTGGATGGATAGTTGGATAGTTGGATGGATGGATAGTTCAGAGTGGAAATGTCCTTGTAATCCATCTCCACAGTAACTCAAATACATCACAGAAGTGGTAGTGTAGATAACATAAAAAGAAATGAAAACAATATAACATTACAAGCTTTAAACAGGTTTCCTGTTTCAAGGAAGATGTCAACAACAAGCTAAAGGCAGCGCATCGAGGAACTTGAGACATTCAGCACTTAGAGCTAAAGGAGACGCTCTGTGACCACTGTCATATGTAGTGCGTTTAAGCTGAAGTGGTTGCACTAGTGACCTTTACAGATAAATACCATCAAGTTAAACAGTGACATGATTCCAACACCAGAATTCAGGCATAGTGAGATTGCTGCGACCAGCTAACAAATCCAAGATTGCTTATGTAACTGTAAAGAGAATGAGTACGCCAGCATTTATCTTACTGTCAGTGCAGAGGGTGGCCTGAATTGTTGATTATGATACCATGATGGAGTGAACTCTGGAGCTCCTGTACCTCTAATTATTCTTCCTCATGACCCATGATTTATAATACTCTGGTTAGCCAGAGGAGAGAGAGATTCAGGGAACACTGTGCTGTCTGAATTGTGTTCAGAGATCTGTTTGTCATCCATCTGAACAGTCTACTGGTTAGTCATGTTTCTGGGCCCAGAATCTCTGAGTATGGCCTCCTACAACTTCTGTTGTTAGAATGCCTATCTCAAGGCAGTAAGCGGACATTACGTTACACTCCAAATGATGTTTCCTTTCACCCCCCTTTGAGCTGTTGTGAAAGTGCGGTTTTGAAAAGTTGCTAAGGTTCAAGCTGGCAGGCCTGGTGGGTTTCTCTTTGGCGTAGCAGTTTACATTCAATTGTGTTCTCTTCCTGATCTCATACATTGAGGGTTATCCAGGTGAGTCAGAGTGCAATGTGTGGCCCAGGCGTACACACGGATGAGTTCTGCACAAAGAAGCACTTGAAGATTTGGTTTTCTTCTAAGCCTGGAGCAATCTTACCCTGGAAATACCAGCCTCAAACGTCTCTAGGATTTTCCTTTCTAGAGTGTTTGATTTGGGAGGCTGCAGCCATGGCTGCAGTCTCATCAGAAGGAGAAGAGAATCTTCGGTCAGTGCCTTACAAAGGTTCGTAGTTTACCTTAGTGTAGCTTGGTGGTACACTACGCCTAAATCATATAATGGGAGTGGCCTACACTGTGAGTACCTTCCTGTAGAGGAGGAGTTGCTACAGCACCATCTAGTGGTTGAAGTGGACGTACCAACTGGAGCCAGTAAGGCAAATTCTCTACCTGGTGCAGTAATATATTGTTGAATGGCTCCTATGAAGAAAACAGTGGAATGTCGTGCAGTAAGGTGGCGTTCTGACCCACTACTGCCACCTGGTGGAATTCCCACAATGATGGACTGTCGTTTCTCTTGGTTACAAGTTTTTTTCATAATATGGAGTACTACAGTAGTCGAATAGTACTATTTACTGTATGCCAACACCGCCTCTGAACAGTAGTTCCATTCTAAGTGTACTGATACAGTGTGAGACACAATGATAGATCTTTGCAGTTTTTTCAGTAAGTCAATTTTGCATTTTGTCGATAATTCATCCATCAATCATAACTGCGTACCCAGGATACTTCCTGTCTTCCATTTTTGTGTGGTAGGATGTAGAGTCCATCTTTATATGCACTAGTTTGTTGTACTCACCTATCTGAATGGCATTCTGTAAGTCTTGTGCACTGCAAAGTCCTCCACAATCTGCTCTCAGTTCAACTTCTCTCCTTATTCATTCTCAAGAATAACATAACAAATCCCTCGGCATCAGTGCTCTGCAATCGTGTCAGGGATAAATCAGAAAGAAGGCCTCTCACTGAGATGAAACTTCCAAAGTCTGAAAAGTCACACAGAAATCACAGCGGAGAACCACTGTGAGCATTTTAACATTTAGCATTTAGCCAGCCTGGAGTGTGCTTGATTTGGGTCTTAGCATGCTCAAATTAAATGTGTTGTTGTGCACTTACAACATGAAGGACCATATATGAGAGGTTGGTGTGTGAAAGCAATGTGCTTATCCAGTAAAGTAACAGCAATAACTGTCAGGTGCATGCTGTACTCCTGCATGAATATGATTTGACGTTGCCTGCCACACAGCTGTGAATGAGCCAATCATTGTGCAGCATGCATAATACAAATAAGTGTAACTTCAATGCTCTTTCTTTTTATATTTATATCTTCTTTCACTTTACAGAGCACCTGCTCTGTATCTTCATGGTTTTGCGTTCCAGTAAACATGTTACACCTATGAAACCTCACCTTACTGTAGACATCACATTCTAGAAACAATGTTCCACCTTTAACAGCTAGCCTAGCTCTGTCCAAGTGTAAAAAGACATTGCTCACGTTATATAAGCTAAACTGTCTGCTTGCTGCTGTGACATATGTCACAGGTAGTATAGAGAGAGTTTATCAGAGCTATTTCATAAAACAGCTACATTGCTTACTAACAATAACACTGACACTGAATGATAAAGAGTAAACCAAAGCTGTAATTAGCTGAAAGAGGATAGCAAGGCTCCATCAAATCAAATCCGTCAAATTTTATTTGTATAGCCCAAGTTACAAATACATTTCCTCAGAGGGCTTTACAATCTGTACAGGGAGTGACACCCTCTGTCCTTAGACCTTCGGTTCGAGTGAGGAAAAACTTGCCCACAAAAAAACCCTTTTAACAGGGAAAAAAGGTGTAAGAAACCTCAGGAAGAGCCACAGCCACATGATTACAGTAGCAGTGGAACCTGTGATAGAGTTAGAGAGACACAGATGCAGATGCAGCAAATCATGAACTAGCTAGAAACTGTAATGGAATATGGTAGCGATAATGACAGTTATAATATATGATGGACGTCGTGCAGGACCACAGCAGCAGACCACAGCAGCAGCCATGATCCATGAGAACCTGCCAGACCCGAGAAGCACAGAAACTCCGAGGAAGAAGTTTAGTTAACATGCATTAACATGCATTAATGGGAACCGGTATGTTTACAGATGGTGGTGGTAATGGTGATGGAGAAAGGAACAGAGACAGAGACAGAGAGAGACGAACCAGTTAGGGTTTTCAGTAAAGGGAGATGTGACTGCATCTTCAACCTAAGCTTCAGCCTATTAAGCTACATAGCCATATTAAATCTTTGTTGATTCTCTTTGGGTTAATCACAGGAAATGGCACCCTTTATCGCATATATCACTCTGTTTTATTTACACTGGTAATATAACAAATTTCTTACCATTTATTATTTATACCAGTACAGACATGCACCGTGTCAAGACAAGCAGGTGAAAATCTCCAGCATTAAAAATAAAAAAATGTAACAGATTCTCATTTAATTAATTAATAGAGAAGAAAAGCTGGACAGAACACAGTAATATCTTAACATTGTTTGAGTTCTGTATTTATGCAGCCATTGTATGTCAGAAGTCTGGATCTTGAGTCATATAGCATATGTAGCATTGATATAGCATATATCACAAAATTGCTGACATAGCATGTACTCACTCCCTCCTACCTTGTTCAACTTTCAAGTGTCCTTGACCTCACTGTCTGTTTCCTGCCTCATTTGTCTCCCTTTTCCACACAATTAAGTTTCAACCTCTATACTGCATTTTGAAAGTTACAGAATTTAGAGTTTCAATGACTAATGATTGTCTACCTTATTAATTCACCTGCGTTAAGGCTTATAGCTTTGATTATCTGACTTATGTTTTCAGTCTGTCCTCTACAACAGAAGGCTGTTGAAGTCACAGATGAAAATGCAACAACAAACCCATGTAAATACACTACACCTCCCCTTTTTTAGTCAAATATTTGTTATATCCTTGTGCTGATTTGTTTTACACCACAATTTAGTGGTGCTCTTTGCTCCAGAAGTAAATATTGTAGTTTCTATACACTCACTGGCTGCATAGAAAAAAGTGAAGTTGTCCAAATCATGACGATCTCAGCCATCAAGCAATTCACTTGGCTTTTGTGCCAAAAGCTTGAAGTCCTCCTCAGGCTTGTACAGCTTCCTCCTGTCTTCTAGGGGCACTGTTCTGAACCAGTCCAACACAAGTAGTGGAAGTCATGTTTTCGTAGAGAGGAGACTTAATGTCATCCTCCAGCTTTAAGGTCTTCAATATGTGTTCAGCATCCTCTGAAGAGTCTCTAGTGGCCTTAAAAATCATACCTGAAGTAAAACAAACCAGTGTCAAGCTGTTCACTTCTCTATTACTAGATTACACCTTTAAATATTACCAGGAAATGAACAGGATGGAAATTAAAAGCACTAGGTTAGGATAAATCAGGTTTTGATTCAGTAAATTCAGGAATGGCTATATCCGGGATTTTAGAAATACTCCAGGTCGTGAATAGAGAATTCTGTTGGGAAAAATCAGCTTGTCAACCAAACATACTGTATGTAATTTATAGAATAGTTGTTCCTTCTCGAGTCAATAAAGCCTCCAGATTTCAGACACAACTTTAATAGCTACAGCCCTGCTGTAAAATGGCCTTGCTTTATGAGGCAGGGGGTGGCACAGCGATACATCTGCCTCCAGTGGGGTTCAAAGGTCCATTCATCTCTGTCCTCACAGGTCAGCAGGTACTGAATAAAGTTGTAAAATGAGGCGTATGCTGGATGCCACTGCTAACTGTCGTGGATGAGACTGGATTTGCCATACAGGCGCAGAATGTCCCAGACAATGTTTTCAAAATTATATAAGTAACCCAGTATCTTGTCTCGATAGGCAGAGAGATGGGGCGGACAAATGGAGTCCCTGACAAACGGAACTTGGTGTAATGCTTCAGCTTTGCCTGTAGTCAACAAATGAGTGTAGCTCAGGTTTACTACTATTATTACTTATTTACTTCCATTGTTACTGTTAAGATTACTTAGGTACAAAAGAAAACTGTGTCTGTTCATTTCAAACTCAAACATATTTGTAACTTCAAGGACACTTCAGATGTCATTGCATGAACTGACCTTCATCTCTGTTCTTGAGGAAGCTGTTAAGAAGGCGAGGGAGCATGTTGGTATATGTACAATTTCATGATCTATGGACAGGGGATGGGATATGTTTCACCTTCCTTCAGCACAAAATACCCTTTTCAGTTGTTACCGCATAGCCTGTAGGTAAGAACATGTCAAAGGCCTTTCAGACAGTTCAGCCGAGAAGTGAACATACTAGCGCATGTTCACAGAACAATGCCCAACATTCCCTAATGCTAAATGGGTACAGATCTACCATTGTGGTTTATTGTGTTAGCATGTTAACGTTTTCTAATTAGAGCATGGCCCAAAGTGTAGCTTAAGCTCAAATGATTTTTAAAGTGCAATGTGGATTATTTGGTGATTTGTAGATGTGACCTGAAGTATTAAAAAACAAATAGATATAATCAAATGCATCCAGTCCACTAGTGCTGTTTAGGCCTGAAATGCTCAACAAAAGACTTAAAGATTCCAGTTTGTAAGATTTAGGAGGCTCTGTTCAGCAAATATTTTGTGATGTGGCAGCTTTAGTTTGTCTGTCCTGTTTGGAACAGGAAGGTGGAGAGAGAGGCGAGCCATAAGTGCAACAACAGCACAAATGCCACTAAATCCCCATAAAAATAACAGGGGATGTTGCCAAACAAAGTTAGGTGTGTCCACATTGTCTAATTTAATTGTGTTGTATATGTTTATGTCTTTATTACCTTGGGTATGTAACAGTAAATGATGCGTGATTGTCATCACAATGAGTTCCCCAGCTCTTTGTTGCTCATGTCATCTAAACGTGCTCCCTCAGAAAAGCGCCTCTTTGTCTCACACATTTCTCTCAGCGATTGCTTTCTCAGTTCCTGTTGCTGGTGGATCCTCTCTCCTGTGATGAAAGAATAAGAGAATATGATTTGTATGGAAAAAAACTAGTACTAGTGACCTTTCTCTTGCAGAACTGTGACAGGAGTGAAAGTCAAAGGCCAAATATTTGTCTTTTTCAAAACCCCATGTAAAGAAAGTAGTGAGCACAGGCTATTAAATCAAAGTAATCAGGGATGAGTCACATACTAATCCACTCCCAAACATTTTCACATGCAGTGGAGCATACAGTACAAATGAAACATTAGTTAAACAAACCAGGAGAGGACATACAGCAGGAACAGTAGAAATTCAAACACACATATTGTACCTCTCTTTGTAGTAACATGTCCATTGGTAATATGCAATGGTAGAAAACATGAATCCTAGGAGCAGCAGAGGTCTCCATCCTGCCATGGTAGCTGGAGTTGGAGTGCAATATGTCAACTTGTCAATGAACCAGAAACAATAAAAGTAAAATGTATGTTCAGAGTTAAGGACACTTGAGTGATTAAGGTTGAAATCCTTTATCCCTTATTTATTTCCCTAATTAACTACAATATATTAGTCGCAAATTCACACACAAGCTCCACCAAAACCACTGCAAAACACACGCCTCAATGTTCTTAAATCAAGTAATGCTAACTAAATGAATCAAACATAATCTATGGGTAGAGAAAAGCATTATTTTGAACCTCCTATACAATGATTTTGCCACAACATAAACATACACACAATCATCACATCACTCACCTTGTATCACACCGCGGTGAGGTTTTGTCTTGTCCTGGGTTTTTGTTTTCCTGTTTTATTTTTTTTATTTAGGTCACTTGCCCTTCCTCACATGTCACCGGTCCGAGTTTCTTCCCTGACTCCCGATTGTGTCCACCTGTTCTCCATTACCCTTGTGTTTTATATTCTGTGTCTCCTTTTGTCTTGTGCCAGAGTGTCTCGTTCTTGCCATGCACCCAAGCCATAGTCCACGTTTTGTATTTGCCTTGCCTTTTCTCGATGTAAGCCTGTATTCTTTGCCTCATTTGAGTGATTTTTTTGTTCTAGGTTAAATTTCATAGAGTTTAGGTGAGCCTCTGGTTTTAGGACTGCGTGTTATTTTTTTGTCATTCAATACCAGAGAATTCCTTGGGAGTGCTTTGAGTTTTCGGGTCATAGCCCTTTGTTTTCCTCCTAGTGGAGCGATTTTTTTAGTTTAGTGAATTCTTCCCTCCTTTTCAATGTTTTTTTTGCTTATTAGTAATCTTATCTTCTGTTTTGTTTTTTTTCTTTTTTTAGTATTCATAGATTACTTTCATAGCCTGTTTGAATATCTCTCTGTCTGAGAGGTGAAAGAGTTAAATAAAGTCTAACAGAGCTATTATTCCTCTGCGTCCTGTTTGAGCCCAGGTCTGACACCTTGCAGCAAATTTCTCTGATAGATGACCTAATTCTTTGAGAGAAAAGCACTGATCAGTACTTCAGACTACAAATACATGGATACTGCTTGCATTCTGCTGAGACCTTTACTTTAAAAGTGGACCTCTAGGAACTCTGTGAAGCAGAGGACAAAACAAAAATGAGCATTTCAGTGGAGAGGCGCAACAGCCAATACTAACCAATACCAATACCAATACTAGCCAATACTACTAAAGGTATGACTCTCCCTATCATTTAATGTGAGGTCAAATGAAGACTATTTTGTAATGTAATTGTCTGTTTTGGTTTGACTTATTCTTCGTTTGTGCTGCTGTTCTGTCTTGGCCAGGACTCCATTGAAAAAGAGATTCTCAATTCTCAATCTCAATGGGACCTTTCCTGCTTAAATAAAGGTTTAATAATAATGTTGTTTTGCTGATGTTGTTTGAATGCATTGTTCTACATTTTGCCATGTCAGTGGCACAGATTGAGGAGTGGCAAAGTCAGTTGGTTGGATGGCCAATTCACTTTGTTCCAGACTAAAATATTGATTCTTAATATGATATCAATATTGGATGGACTGCCAGTACATTTTGCACAGATATTCATGGTTCGTATAGGATGAATCATACTGACTTTGGTGATCCTCTGACTTTTCCTCTAGTGCCACCATGTTTGACTTTTGTAGTTCAATTCCACAGTCAGGATGTCTGTGTGAATTTGCACTTGTGTTGCAAACACAAACTAGACTAGGTTGCCTATGGGTGAAATTAGTTGTATGACATGATGCTTCAATTCTAATAGTTCAGGGGTCGGCAACCCGCAGCTCCAGAGCCGCATGCGGCTCTTTAGCACTCCCCTAGTGGCTCGCTGGAGTTTTTTCAAAAATGTGTGACAATGGAAAAAGAATGATTTTTTTTGTTGTTGTTTTAATATGGTTTCTTTAGGGAGAAAACCTGACACAAACATTCTTATGCTGTAAAAATTTATGTAATAATTACCAAATTTCAGAATTGTGCCAAATAGCAGAATTGCGTCATAGCCTGCAACACACAGTGCAGCACGGTGACAGGCGGGTGGCTGTTGTAAACAAACGGGGGTGTGTGATGGGCTACATTAACATCTACATCACATGAACTACATCAAATCCAAATACCGCACCCGCCTCACAGATGAGAGCTTGCAATCCTGCGTGGAGATTGAAGTTACATCTTACATGCCCGATGTTGAGAAGCTGTCCAGTGATGTCCAAAAACAGAAATCACATTGAACAGGTGAGAACACAATCCCGTCATAGGCGCATATTTGGTAACAAAGTGGCTGTTTTTATGAATGGATTTCTGATTTTTGTCAGTATATATTTGGAATGACACAATTATTGTGTTTTATCACTCAGGTCCGAGGATGTATTGTGCGTGTCTGTTGCTGAGATGAGAGGGGGAAAAGAGAAGAGGATGCTGCTGTGTTTGACCCTTGCACTGACTTAGGCTACTTGGCATTTGCAGAAAACTAAAGAGAAGAGGATAATGCACAGAAATCGAACTTTAACTGTCTTATTTTAATTTTATTAATTTCGGCTGCTCTACTGTGTTTTATTTTTTAAGCAAGCTGCCTTTTAATTGCAGGCTGTTTTATTACTCGTTTGCGATTGTAGCCTATTCATTTGTGTCTGACGCCACGTAAGGGGGAGAAGAAAAAAGGATTGTTTTATTTTACTCATTTGCACTGACTTAGGCTACTTAACTTGGCATTTGCGGAAAAAACTAAAGAAAATAGGATAATGCACAGAAATTGAAATTAAACTGGCTTATTTTCATTTTATATAGCCTACTTACCTTTTCAAAAGCCTGCTGTTTTATTTTCATAATTGCAGGCTGCGTTTTAACTGCAGGCTGCGTGTTATTGCACTCTGTTGCCCAGATAAGGGGGGAAAGAGAAGAGTTGTATTGTTATTGAGGTTTGAAGAGGACTGCATTTTATTTCCATACTAAGGTCTGAAATTACAGGAGACCTATTATGCACATCCCATTGTGTTTTTTTTCTCAAATCCTCAAAATAAAAAAATGACACCAAAAATCTGTATTTCTATTTCTTGTATTTCTATAATTTAATCAATGCAACAAAACATAAAACATTAATATTGTAATAGAAGTTAAACTTGAAGCACCAAATATCGTACAGCAGAGTAGTCACGTGGTGCTTCATTCTCTCCAGGATGTGCTGCAGGGAAAATAAACATTTAATCATGAATGCTCATTTTGTATTTGTAGTCTACTTAGTCATTTTAATAGTAGGCTTATATAGCTAATATACTGACAGCCTATGTTGCCTTCATATTAGGCTTATATAAGGCTTTTAATTTTTTGCGGCTCCAGACAGGTATGTTTTTTGTTTTTTTGGGCCAATATGGCTCTTTGAACATTTTGGGTTGCCGACCCCTGTAATAGTTGCTAGTTTAGCAAACTAAAAACCAAATACAGTCGTTAATACCAAAATACCAAATATTAGCAAGAGGCTAATAAATAGCCTTTTTTTTTTTTTTTTTGAGGGTGCTCATGCACCCTCACATAGATTGCGCCCTGTGCGGTCGCCCACATTGCCCATAGCAAAAACCTGCCCTGGTTGTGAGGGTGAGGTTTTGAAAAAGGACGTCCATAAGATGATATAAGGTTCGAGCTGGCAGATGGGTGGGGTTTTCTTTGGTGTGGCGAGTTTCCCATTCCAACTGTGTTCTCTTCTTGATCTTATCAACTGAGGAGTTATCCAGGTGAGTCCAGAGTGCAATGTGTGGGCGTGCACATGGATGCAGGTTCTGCACAAAGAAGCACTTGAAGATTTGGTTTTCTTCTAAGCCTGGAGCAATCTTACCCTGGAAATACACCTGCCTCAAACGTCTCTAGGATTTTCCTTTCTAGAGAGTGTTTGATTTGGGAGGCTGCAACCATGGCTGCAATCTCATCAGAAGGAGAAGAGAATTCTTCAGTCAGTGCCTTACAAGGTTCTGCATAGTTTTACACCTTAGTGTAGCTTGGTGATACACTCGCCTAAGTCAAATAATGGTGTGGCCTACGCTATTGAGTAGCTTCTTGTAGAGGAGGAGTTGCTACAGCACCATCTGGTGGTTGAAGTGGACACTACCAACTGGAGCCAGTAAAGCAAACACAAAACTGTCATGACAGTAAACTGTAAAGTATTGTGCGCTAACTACTATGCACAGCAGTAACATTTAGAGGATGATTCAAGCTGGAAATAGCAGCTAAGTGCAAAACTTTGTCTCACAAAGTCTCTCTGGCACCGCGCTGTGGATCTATTTCAGGCTGAAATGCGTGGCAGTAAGTTACAAACACTTTATCACAGGGCCGGTGGCCCTCAAAAATGGGTCCACTCAGGACTAATGCTAGTGTCCGCTAAGTGAACAGTGAATCAAGTGAATCCGAGCACTGACTATTAAAACCAGCAGTTCATACAGTAATATGCATGAGAACAACAGACCACTTCTCTAAGAGTATAATGAAGTTTTAATGAACATTAAGTCAAACATTAAGTCAACATTACAAGTTAAACGGGTGCAGCCACAAGCATATAGCACACTATGTATCTACACACTATGTTGTGGGCGTCGGTGTGTTTGTGTGTGTGTGTATGTGTGTGTAATGCAGTAGTGAAATGCAGCCAGTTGCTTCTTCTTTTTCGGTTTTTGCTCATTTCTTTACTTTTTTTCCCACATGCTTGCATTTAAATCCAGCTAACCCGCATCTCTGTCGCTCTGTGTGTACCTTGCCTGTACCACTTACACTAACTTCCTTCTTTGATGTAATGGTATGATCCTAGTCTGTCCTTGCATGTGATTGGCTGCATACTGTGCCCATCAAAATAAAGTCCCGCCCCTGCCTGTATGGTTTCTCAGCAGAGCTGAGTGAGCAGGAGTCCCCCGCTCTCCCCTATGGGGCGCAAAGAATCGGCTCTTAGAGCCAGCTTGGTCAAATTGTTGGTTTGGACTCTTTTCTATCCCATTGAGATTTATATAATTTGTCTGTGAGAGTATGACAGATTTGACTCTCTCAATTATAAGACAGGACCACTGGTTAATGCCTTAATTTAGCTGTAAATGTGTCAGAAGATGAACTCTTTGTAGTCTCTTCTGTAGTCAATTAAATATTGATATGTTAATGTGTGACTGCAGCACCTCTGATACGAACACTCTTCTATTTCTAGGCTGACTTTCAGTTTAATAGCAACTAGTTTGATATTTGATATTGATATTGTTATATTATGCAGCTCTGTGCTGTCAGCCTTGGTGATGTTTTACGGCTGTTAGCCTTTTTAATTTATGTGGCTTAATAATGCCTGTTGATGTCCACAGACTTCATTTTGTTATTATTCTTTTAATTGTCTGGGTTTTGCCCTCTTTTCTAGTTCATTTTAGTGACACTATACAGAGAAAGCTGTAGTATATTTATAATTTATTATCAGTTGTATGGACATGCTGCATCCTATAGAGATTTACGTCATTTGTTGTGTTTGTGTGTGTTGTATGACAGATTTGTTCAAATGTATCAGAATAAATATACACAGGTTTGTACTGGTTTGCCACCTAGGAGTGTTTTGTGACTCACAGTATGTACCAACACTAACGGATGTTAGTATATTGATCAAAGTTGAAACTTTGAAATGCTATTTCTGTGAAGCTGAAACTTAAGAGACAGCCGGAAGTAGTAGAGTAACACACACACACACACATACACACACCCTTGAGGTGAGTGAGGTGACATCGGGTGTATATAAAGCACTTTGTCATGTGTCAGTGTCAGCACTTGTTCCTTCAACACCTGTACAGCAGCTCTCCTTACCTTCACCCAGTAGGTAAGTTTATACTGTAGAGTTTTAAATATTACAATTTTAAAAAGTTGCAGTTTGACTTTTGATCCTTTACGTGCATCATTTTTATTTAGAACAGTGATGGCAGCAGCAGCAGCTTTGTCTAATAGCAGAGGAGTGGCTGGTGTCAAAGGCCTGTTCTTCATCGGCACTCTGCTGTGTCTGGTTTGCTTCGTGAGTTCACTGATTGAAAAGGACCAACTGGTAAATATGTTTCTGTTTAACCTGCCTTTGCTAGAGAAAACTTACTGTTGAAATTGTGTTGTCTTCAGTTCTGTGTGCTATAATACATTTGTTGTCATTCTCACGAGTCACCAAATGTAACTAACTGTATTTGCAGGAAAAGCTCAAGGAAGGCTATCAGAAATCACAAGAACTATTGGACAATCTGAAGGTGAGTCAGTCAGTCCATTTCAGTGTTGCTCACAAAAATTGCCTTGGAGAAACTTTACTAATGAATACTCTGTTCACACGTGACTTTGTGTACTGCAGTGAACACAACATAATGTAACAATATAACAAACTGATTTGTTGACGTGTCATGAAGTGGTTTTATTTTTATTTTATCTTTCCCCATTAGGCAAACTACAAGTCAGGAATGGACACCACATTAGAGCGTATCAATACATTTATGAGCTCCATGGAACCAATAGCAGAATCCATGAAGAATGCAGCACCTGGCTTTCCACCACTGGAAGAACAACTCGAGAACATCAAAAGCTTCATGGAGAAAACCAAGGCTTACGCAGAATATAAGTATGTGGAGATTGGTGCAGAAATAGAAAAACTTGAACAGAAACAGGAAAAAATGAGGAACTTAATCAAATTCCTTGAGGAACAACAAGCTGAATTGTAACTTCCATGTAAATTAGTGCCTCTATCTCTGACATTACATGTACTGTAAAATGATACAAAATAAATTACTGTTATTTCTAGTTAGCTCAAATGTTAAGGTGGATAACTGTGTTCACTGTATATTCTTACATATATTACTTGGTTATTGTTAAGGTACACTATATAAATATTGGGAAGAGAGTCCTGAGCTGTTAACAAATGATGAAATTCAACTATTGTACATGAAATTCAGCATATGTGGGCAAACCAAATAAATCTAATACATGGAAACTATTGTTGTTTGATATCTTTTTTTCTTTGCACAATCTTTGTTTCCAACCATGCAAAATGACACATAAAAGATGTTGTGTTTTTGTTTTCTTGTGCTACTTGCATTATACTTTATAGCAGGGGTCACCAACCTTTTTGAAACCGAGAGGTACTTCCTGGGTACTGATTAATGCGAAGGGCTACCAGTTTGGTACACACTTCTGAAATATCCAGTTTGCTCAATTTACCTTTAACTAAATATCATTATTAATAATTAATGATATTCATCGTTAATGATTTCTCACAATGAATATCAACAATGATTTAACAAGATAGGAAACAGATAAATATCAATATGCAACACTTTATTTCTATATTTTGTCTTAGTGCAAGTGTTTTTCAAATTGAAAAAAAAAGAAAAATGTTCAAAAACATTTTAAAATGATCACTTCTACAACAGTCCTCGGAAATCACAATGTCCCATTTTCGCTAGCCACTAACATTTTTTAACAAATCATGAATTACTTTGCACCACGTTATGTACAAATAATAAATCATGTAAAATACAAAAATAAACTTTCAGATAGCATGGTTGCTTGTGGGTTGCTGTGGGCGTGTCTGTACCTGCTGAACGTAACCGCTGTGAGGCCGGCGCTCGCCCACTGTGTTCGGTGGTAAAAACAGACAAAAGCGAAACTAAGTAAATACATAGCATATTTAACACATGCAGAAGCATGTTTAGAAGAACATACACCGGGAAAATGGCCAAATCTGAGCAAGTAAACAAAGTCTGGCGGGTTAAACGCTTCTGAAACTCTCCCGGTGGCGTTTGAAGTCGCGTGCAGGACGGACCAAAACCGAGGAGCGTACGTGACGTGCCAGAGACGTGTGGAGGGGGGTTTCTCCTCAGCACAGCGTTCATGCGACATGTAAATGAACATATAAACATAGGCCACTGCCACCGGTGAATGCCATCTTTATTTGCCGATGGCCGATGGCAGTTAAGGAGGCGAACATCGGCCGATACCGAATATAATATATTGTCATTTCCAGTTTACGTGTAAGTGTGATTTAAACAAGAATAGCAATCAAAATAAACTAGATGCAGCTCGGGCGGGCGACTCATGTGGTCCTTACGGGCGCCCGCGGGCACCGTGTTGGTGACCCCTGCTTTATAGATACAGCTAATAAATGATGAAATTCAACTAATATACATGAAATTCAGCAAATAGTGGACACCAATCTCCTTCATATAGTCCTATTTGTAATTATACAACAGCAAATGTAACTAAGATTTGTGTTCATGTATGTTTATTTCTCTCAGCATAATGCGAACGTTGTGTTCCAACTGAAATTATTGGCTTATTTCTTGACATCTTTGACTAAAATTGAACAGTTGACGGTTTCTCCTGATGTGAAAGAGAACAGGTTTTCTGTGGGCCTTTATCAATAGCTTTGGCACCAGCATAAACAGTTGTGTAATATTGTGTAACATGGTGTATGGTTGTGTAAAAGTTGTCTGATATTGTGTAAATATCCCTTACTTTCACATGATCGACTCTTGTCACCTGGCCAAATTCCCCACCTGTCAACCACTATGTTGCTAACTCAGTAGTTGGTGTAACAAATTATATTCACTCAGGTTACAGTAACAGTGTACTTTTTTGAGTATTTTTTAAAATAGGCAACTTTACTTTTACTTCAGTACTTCTTGTCACAAGTTTTGTAATTGGCGACATGTTAAGTTGCATCCAGTTAGCATTACTGTACCTCAGAATTAAAAAAGGTTCTATAGACCTCTGCTTTATTTCACCATCTGGTGAGCACGCTAAGTGACCTAAATCAACCACACCCAGGTGCATGCTGGGTCCTGCTAAATGCTAAAATGCTCACAGTGACTCGTCCAACTGTGATTTCTGCATTGACTTGGGAACTTCAGTGAGGTATGTGTGGCCTTTTTGCTGTTTAGTAACTGCCACATTGTAACTGCAGAGCACTCGAAGCCGAATGGACTCTTGAGAATGATTAAGGAGAGAAGTTGAACCGTGATCAGATTGCGGAGGATTTCACAGTGCACAAGACTTACAAAATGCCATTCAGATACATGAGTACACAAACTAGTGTATGTAAGGATAGAGTCTCCACATCCCACAACACATAAATTAAACAAATAGTAGGCCTACTGATGGATGAATCAGGCTGCAAAATGCTGTCTAGAAATGAAATGTATTGCTGGTTTGGACTGTTTCTATCCCACTGAGATTCGCATAATTTGTTGTCTGTGACGTGTTACAGATTTGTATCAGAATATATCAGAATAAATCAAGTGAGGCCTAAATCATTCACATTTGTAATTTATTCTATGCTGTGGTTGAATCTGTATTACATACTGTAGCACTTGTACTGGTTTGTCATCTAGGAGTGTTTTGTGTCTCACAGTATGTACCAGCACTAACGGATGTTAAAAGTAAAACTTACCATACCATACTATTTCTGTGAAAATGAAACTTAAGAGACAGCCGGAAATAGAAGAGATAGGCATTGTAGACAAATAGGCATGGTAGACACCACGCTGCATGTACAAGCATGCAAATACCTAGTAACACGCACACACACACACACACTCTCTCTCTCTCTCTCTCTCTCTCTCTCTCTCTCTCTCTCTCTCTCTCTCTCTCTCTCTCTCGAGTGTGGTAACATCAGGTGTATAAAAGACTTTGTCATGTGTCAGTGTCACTTGTTCCTTCATCACCTGTACAGCAGCTCTCCTTACCTTCACCCAGCAGGTAAGTTTATACTTTAAATATTACAGTTTTAAAAAGTTGCAGTTTGACTTTTGATCCTTTACGCGCTATCATTTTTATTTAGAACAGTGATGGCAGCAGCGGCAGCTTTGTCCAGTAGTAGAGGAGTGGCTGGTGTCAAAGGCCTCTTCTTCATCTTCACTCTGCTGTGTCTGGTTTGCTTCGTGAATTCACTGGTGAAACAGGACCAACTGGTAAATATGTTGTTATTTAACATGCCTGTGCTAAAGAAAACAAAACAAAAGAAAACAAATCTGTAGTTGTATGTGCTGTATTAAAGTCACCAAACGTAACTGCATGTTGATTGTCACCCTGCAGGAAAAGCTTAAGGAAGGGATTCAGAAAGCACAACAAAAAATTGACAAACTGAAAGTGAGTCACTCAGTCGGTTTCCATGTTGCTCACAAATGTTGCTTTGAAGATGCTTCAATGATAAATACTCTGACAAGATGAGACAAACTTGTTCACAAGTGACTTTGTGTACTGCAGTGAACATAATGTAACAACATAACATGTTTTTTTTTTTGTTTTTTTTTAAGGCAACAAGAGCCTCCACTTCAGAGCTCATGAGTAAATACATGAGCTTCATTGACCCAATGGCAGCGCTCGTGAAGGAAACATCATCTGACTTTCCACCAGTGGAGGAATTTATGGACAACCTCAAGGGCTTCCTGGAGAAAACCAAGGCTTATGTAGATGCAGAGAATGAGGAGACAGATGCAGAAATAGAGAAATCTGAACAGGAACTGGAAAAAATGAGGAAATTAATCCATCTCATTGAGGATTATCAAACTGAATTGTAACTTCCATGTCAGTTAATGCCTCTACTGTAACTCTGATGCTTTGAAATCACAAATTCCTTTTAACTATTTGACATAAAATTAGATGTTAGAGAAGGACTCACTGTTGACAGGGATGTGAAATGTGTTGATGAATACATCAACAAATGTTTTGATGATGTCTAACCATTGCAATCTAGGAAGTGGATACAATGTTTATGCAAAATGACACAAAATCAACTACAGTTACTAAGTTAGCTCTTACATTAAAGTGAGGTTTGTTGTGTTCTTTTGTTGGTTTATATATGTGTAATCTGATAATGACACATTCAACTAATGTAAATCATATTTGGCAAACTGAATAAATTCAATACATAGGAAGTATTGTCGTCTAATGTGTTTCTTTGCCGTCCTTACATAGGAAAGAGTTGTAATTTAAATATTTTCACTGTAGAGAAAATGGTTTGTACAACAGGTAAAGAATTAACTACAACATAAGACAAGAAGACCAGAGCTGACTTTGTGTGTGCCTTAAGAAGAAGTTTCCTGTTCTTTTTCCTGTTACTTTAACAGCTTTGTCTTCATAGATGGTTAACCACAACCTTGTGTGTCTGCCTCAGCTGCTTCTGTCGTGAAACACACATTTGTAACTCTAGAGAAAGGAGGTTGATTTGTTAAACTGTGTCCAGATAAGATCTCTTTTGTTAATTGATAGTAGTCCAGTTAGAACCATAATGTTTATGCATTTCACAACCAGGCATGTACTCTTTTTTTGGAAATCTGTTTTGTGACATGTCTAACCTTGAGCGCTCTGTGCCTTGGATTCTTACAAGCTGACAATGGTATATGTCTGAAAAGTGAAACTCTGAAGTAGACGTGCAAAGGTGTAGAGGCAAGGCAGAAGCCATGCTGCATGTACACACCTAGAAACACACACACACACAAATCTTACCTTATCCTACCTCTCACCTTGACTCCTCCTCAGCATAGTTTGTGGTTGTCTCAGTGACAGATTACCTCTTGACATTGTATTGTGGGACACTCATTTTGATTTGAGGCATTCGAGTGGCAGATCATATGGTAAGTCAAATCCAAAATGTTTTCTTCTCCAATTTGGCATGGAAGCACTCTATTTAAGGGAAAATGCATGTTGACGGAGAAGCCCCTGATGGTCCACAGTCCAGCCAACATCCCTGTCTAACCCTCTGACAAAGTTCCACACAAATCTGTTTCCTATTGTTCATATTTCAGTGTTATGACTTATGTTATGACGGTTATATTCTTAGCTGTTGCATTATTTTATTCATCTTCTCTATACTTCCACACCCATGAAGGATTTCCAGCTAAATGAAAGTGTTCCATGAGTTTCAGGTTCAGGGAAAATGATTGATGGTTGTCATGGAGTTGCTCAAGTGCATGCAAACTGCGCACTCCTGACCTCTAGTGTCTGAAGTCAGTGTAACAACCCCTAATCCATGTTTTAACACACTAATGGGAAATGATCAGAGTTAAAGAGAAAAAACAGGTGGAATATTGTCACTATACCCTTCTAAAACCCTTTGCTCTATCAAGTTATTGTAACTTAATCTCACTAGACACAATTATTTAATAATTTAGGTCCACAAAGTACCCATGGGCCTGTCTGCATGTGGGCTGTGCAGGGCAGTTGTTTAACCAGGTCTTAACCATGATACATGAGAAGCAACCTGAGCAATTAATGCTGGAAGAAATTTAGTTTCACATAGGAACTGATTACTTCAATTTCAAAAGGGAACAATGTACCTGGGAGCCAGCTTCCTACTCTCCATCTGGAGGAGAGTACAGGAGGTGAGCCATACATTCTGGCCTTGTTTAGTTTTAGTAGGAACAGAGATCTTTAGTTAATACTTATTTTTACTTTTTGATGTTTGATGATTTTTGTCATTTTATGATTTCACCTTTTTATCAGTGGTGACTCTAATGTTTAACATAAGGTTTGTACACATAACTAAGCCATCTAACCCAATACTGCTGCTGTCTGCGTTTGCCTTTCATCTTTGGAAGTTTTCCAGTTCATTGTGATATTTCTGTACTACTCACTCTTCAGTTGTGGGCCTGCAGGCTCCTTCCGTCGTCCACACACAGCCCAGGCCTCTGGCTCTGGCACATACCTCGCAGCTGGGATACATCCTTCAGCCTTCAAAGCACCGTTCAAACAAAGTGTGTTGGTGTAGCAGAATGTAATGAAAGGCAGTGTATAAAAGTAGAAGTGGACGTATGTAGCAGTTATTGGTTGTAGTTATACTGCACAGCTTTATATACCAGGTAGCATTTAAGTCGGGTAATTGTGGAGGCCAGGTCATCTCATGTAGCATCTGAGGTTCTGTTAATTGATGATATCTGAGGCTGGTAACTCTAATGAACTTATGGCTCATCGTTTATGTGACTGCACTTGACACATTCAAAGTTCTTGAAATTTGCTGGATTGACTGACATTCATGTTTTAAAGTAATGATTGACTGTCGTTTCTCTTGGTTACGAGCTTCTTTCATAATATGGAGTACTACAGTAGTCGAATAGTACTATTTACTGTATGCCAACACCGCCTCTGAACAGTAATTCTAATCTAAGTGTATTGGTACAGTGTGAGACACACTGATAGATCTTTGCAGTTTTTTCAGTAAGTTAATTTTGCATTTTGTTGATAATTCATCCATCAGTCATTACTGTGTGCCCAGGATATTTCCTGTCTTCATTTTTGTGTTGTGGTAGGATGTGGAGAGTCCATCTTTATATGCACTAGTTTATTGTACTCACCTATCTGAATGGCATTCTGTAAGTCTTGTGCACTGCAAAGTCCTCCACAATCTGCTCTCAGTTCAGCTTCTCTCCGTATTCATTCTCAAGATCTCTAAGATCTGTTTTTCTTGTAAAATCCTGTTACCATTATAAATTACTCCACAGCCACATCACAGATTATACAGATTATATAGGGTTGCAAAAAAGAAGGCATCAGACAACAACAACTCCCATGTATTGAATTTATTGCAGTTGTCCACTATATGCTGAATTTCATGTACAATAGTTCAGTTTCATAATTTATGAACAATATTTAGAAATATAATACAAGAAAGAAAATTAGAACAAGAAAACAAAAACAGAGTTTTATCAATAATGTTCCATTTCCAAAACTGTCATTTAATATTTGGAATGTATTCAGTAAAAATTGCTGGTGTATTCTTGTAAATAGTAAGTCCTTCTTTTATGTCAAACAATTTAAAGGAATTCATGAGAAACATTAAGATGAAGTTGCACAATAGAAAAAAGGAACTTCACAGAGATACAGGCACTAACTGACATGGAGGTTACAATTCAGCTTGAAAATCCTCAATGGATTCGATTAATTTCTTAATTTCTTTCAGTTTCTGCTCAGTGTTCTCTATTTCTTCATCTTCCTCCGCATATTCCGCATCTACATAAGTTTTGGTTTTCTCAATGAAGCCTTTGAGGTTGTCCATAAGTCCCTCCAGTGGTGGAAAGTCATCAGGTAATTCTTTTGTGGTTTTCTTCACCAATGCTGTCAGTGGAACCATTAATTTTGAATAATATTCCATCATCTCTGAAGTCAAGGCTCTTTGTGCCTAATGGGTAAAAGTTAAACCACTTTTGTTATGTTCTTCCATTATGTCATGCCCAATGTAGTACATAAAGTCACTTGTGATGAGTTTTCGTGACTAAAGTTGATCATTTTTTGTGACAAAAATGACAAATGATTCAAACTGACTCACCTTCTGCCACTCCAGTTCTTGTTCTGCTTTCTGAACCTTTTGTTTGAGCTTTTTCTGCAAACACAGAATTCAGAAATTGAGAATTTGCTTGTTATGACTCTTATATTAATATGAATTTGTTGCAACTGTTCAGAAAAGGCAGGTTAAACAGAAACATATTTACCAGTTTATCCTGTTCAATCATGGAACTTGCAAAGCAAACCAGACACAGCAGAGTGAAGATGAAGAACAGGCCTTTGACACCAGCCACTCCCCTGCCACTGGACAAAGCTGCTGCTGCTGCCATCACTGTTCTAAATAAAAATGATGCACGTAAAGGATCAAAAGTCAAACTGCAGGTTTTTAAAATTGTAATATTTAAAGGTCTACAGTATAAACCTGCTGGGTGAAGGTAAGGAGAGCTGCTGAACAGGTGATGAAGGAACAAGTGATGACACTGACACATGACAAAGTCTTTTATACTCCTGAAGTCACCGCCCCCACTGCACAAAAATCTGCGCATGCAACTGTACCTGCGGGCATGGACTGTGCTTGTTGATAGGAATGTGTTTACATACGGGACAAAACATTTCCATTTGTCTCCCTGACAGTTTTACTTTCATTTGGCTTTACAGGAAAACACCACCAGTAGTTGGTGTTGTTACATGAAACACAAAGCAAACTCCTAGACAACAAAATGCAGTGTAAACATTATGTGAAACACACTAGAATTACAAGAAGTTATGAATATGAAACTGAGTAAATGATACACTTTAGTGGCTAAAGGTTAGGGACAATGATTTCAAACTTGTCATTTTTAACTTCCCTTCATGTTCAGGAGGCAAAAATACCACATGGAAAATGAAACAATAAATTCAGAGTAATCCGTGTACCAGAAATATACAGTATTTTCCAGGATATATTAACATTTGCTTTATGTGTATATATACACATTTAAAGATAAATCATTTCCTAGAAAGGAAAGACAATTAAGATTCCTGATATTTGTTCCCATGTGAAAACAAAATAGAGGAAAACATACTGAAAAAATGAACTTCCTGAACTTAGCCTGTAATATTATTATAAGACTCACATGTCTATAATCACAACTTATTTGGAAATAGGAACTTTGAAGTAGGAAGTCTGATTTTTATCCTGACATATACGGTTGAATTAAGTAATAAGAGAGTAATAAGGGAGTAAAGACTGCACTGTTATGGTATGATTTGAGCACAAACTGAGCACCATGGTTTGAGTTGAAGTTGATTTAAAGTGTGTGAAATGCATTCAAGTTGAAACATGTGTAACCAAGTTTGATGAAGATTGTACTACACCAAATAAGTATGATGATGTTTGCTGATTGTTACAATACTTAGTTAAACACTATTTAAAAAAAAAAAAAAAAGCAGTTGAAAACAACTATAATCTGATGGTGTAAGAAACTGGAAGTAAGTTTTTTTTTTTTTTTTTTTTTTTTTTTTTTTTTTTTAAAGAAGTGGAACAAAACTAAACTTTAGTGGTCACAGAAGAGCAGGCCTGGCACAGTATGGGCCAGTATCAAGTATGATTTCATGCCTGTAATCAGACACCATTAAAGGAGGGAATTTTGAAGTTTGGACTTTGAAGGCCTAAGGTCCAAGGCTCCTTATGTTATCAGATTCATCATAAGCTTTGTAAAAGTAGGATTTATGGCAGAGTCAAGTGTGTACCTCATGAAATGGCCAGGCGGTGTATATTTTCACAATACTATGAAACAGAACAGACAGAAAAGCATCTACTGGAGGAGGTTTTATAGCAAGCTATAGCAGACTAGCTAGCTACCTTCCTTTAAATGTGGAACTGGCTGTGTCCATTTAATGTTGAAATAACTATAAAACTATCAGCCATGTCAAGGAGGCTGCTTGTTTCCACATTCCAAAAGCTAAATGAGTGTGTAATCCAAGAACAAATGGTAATGAAGAGTTTCAGTTCAGTCCAGTAAAATGAAAAAGACAGGTCAGAATGAGATGTGTAATGTATATGTACAGAACAAGTTACTCCTGTTCTACCTGATGGCCCCACTTTAGTTTCTCTTTCACAGAAATAGTATTTGGCAGTCACAATTTACAGGAATGTACCAACACTTGGTGTCATAGGCACATGCCATGAAACGCAAAACAAACTCAGCACAGCACAGAATACAATAAACTGCAGCTGTGGAACTGAAACTGATTGAGGGCCTACTGAACAATTTAGTCTAGTCACCTGCTGGCAATTGTCAATCTACTGAATTTGCAGCACTTCCAGTGTTAGCCTTATCAGCTCTGGCACCATTTCCACAGAGATCTATATCTGTATCAGAGCTCTGAGCCTGTTTTAGAGATGCAGGAAAAGAAGGAAGAAGCATTGCACACTTCTGGTAAATGTTATACTGATGTGAACTTCCCGGTGTGGGATCATAAAAGTATTGGTCATCATCAGATCATCATCATTAAAATCATATCTTATCTTATGTGCAATAGTCAATTCCACCATTTATGAATTGAGATTAACTTTTTAAAAAATCTTTTTTATCTGTGTTTGTGTTAGAGTGTTTTCAATACTTTCAAATTTCCCCCCATATTTCACTTACTATTGGCATTTGTCTTTTTCGGTGAAAATGCAATCTGTATTATGAACACCAGGGGTCAGTATTCGATTATAGTAAATGTTAAACCTGTTAGTCATGCAGTACACTTTGACTTGTGTATGTTGTCATATTTCAACTAGTCATATATTTGTTTTATATGTATTTTATTTGATTTACAGTGCAACTGACTGTGGATAAAGGGTTACCTGCACAGAGATTCACCAATTTATTACAGTTAGACACATTAAATTAGGATTACACATTACAAAAGTTGCATGGTGATACAATAAAAAAATAAAAAGCCACAGTCCTGTCGTATTAAAAATTATTGTTAATTTTGAAATTAAATATAGGCTTTGGAATGTTAATCATACTCAACAGTGCACTTTAGGATGCAATGATCCACATGATGTCAGTTGCCATATTTTAACATTTAACATTGGTATCCAACATATGGTTGTACTACTTTCTGTTGAGTTGGTTTGTAATAAAGTGTGCTATAAAGAGCCTATAGTAATAAACACACTGTAGACGATTACACAAATTGGTCATAGTAAACTGAGCTGAGGAAAGCATCACTGCATACAAACCTATCAGCCAAATTACCACTTACTTTCATTCATGATAACGCCACAGTACAACACATCAATTCGCCAGTCTTATCGAAAGAGGACACACACACACACACACACACACACACACACACACACACACACACACACAGAGGAAGAGAGAGGTGATGGATACAGACGAAGGCCGTTCATTCCCTAACAATTAATCAGGGAAATTGGCAGCCCTGTTGTGCTGCTACACCGGGGGTCCTGATTTCACAGCCAGCCTCCGTCACCACTGCGTCAGCACTGATGAGCTCAGCCTTACCGGTAGGGAGGGGGAGGAGAGAGAGAGAGAGAGAGAGAGGGAGAGAGAGAGAGAGAGAGAGAGAGAGAGAGAGGAAACGGGGTGTTGCCGCCTCTGAGACACGCTCACGCATCACAGAGTAACAGCAGCGGGGCGCGGACAGAGCATCCCTCCATCCTCCTCTGTGGGAAAACAAGGCTGTTTTTCTTTTTCAATTATTGAAGCCCTAACATCATCGCAGCTCGTGCATTATTAAACACAATCACAGCCGAGAGATTACGGAGATACACTGCACCTCGACATCAGGAGAGCGACTTGGCCGTAGAGAAGAGAGCTCGGTGTGAAAGCAGACCGGACCGTTTCAGCACCTCGGACAGAGACCATGGCTCCTATGGTGGAGGACGGAGCTCAGCTCGGTGAGTCCAGCCCGCCTCGCTCATTAAGAAGAAGATACACAGGTGTGCTGTTGTACTCAGTTCACGGGACTCTTCTCTAAACTATCAGCTTTATTAGCTAATTACTTTTTGATTTATGCTCTGAATTTGACTCGTTTGACAAATAGCGACACTGCAGGTGTGTTGGAGAAGACACATGCTTGTTTCCAAGTGAATGGCTTCGTCCAGCGTGTCGTCTCACCTTTTTTTTTACTCCCTCAAACATCGTGTTTGAGGAGACTTCCAGCCTCCATTTTGCAGCTAGCTTAAAGGCGACAGCTAATTACCCGACAGGGTGGGGGTTCTTTGGGGACGTTTTTACGACATTAGTATTAAATGAGTTCATTTGATATTACAGTTTGGACTTGAGTAGGTGCTGGTAGAGCGCAGGTGAAGCCTGGGAAGCACCTGTTTGTTTTCTTTATTTCCTGTCGGTTCGGCGGCTCTCTCACCGCCCTCCTGTCGCCACATCCATCTGTCTGTTGTTGTTGCCTTGGGAAAAAAAAGCAGTCCACCCAGGGCGATCAGGCTGAAATATTTATGAAAAGGAAGGGCAGAAAACACTGTGTACAAGTGCCGTGATCTAAAATCGAAAATGAGCTTACTTACTACCTTATTGCTCATTTCCATGGAGAGAATGAGAGGCAGTCCCTCCAGATTAGTGATAATTTTAGATGGATGCTATGCCTACAGCTATCACAGCAAAACTGTCTCACAGTAGATACACTTGAAATTAATATATAGGCATAGTACCACAGGAAATACCAATGGCACACACATATATGTATAGCAGTAAATGAAACATAACTGTTTACCTGTGAAGTCCTGTTTGTCAAATATAGCAAAATAAGTGGAAAAAACATATTGTTTACATTTATTGTTTGACACTTTAAGCATCAGTCACTCCGGCAAAAGGCTCTTATATGAGGTATGTAAATAAATCATTAAAGATTTTGCAGATGACTTATAAACTACAGTAGATCTGACCAGATGAAAAAGATTCAAAAGACGAGTGATGGGAGTGATTAAACCCCCCACCTCCTCCGCCCCTCTCTGCCTCCTTGTCCTTCTCTCTCTTTATGGGTGTTAACCTGAGCTCTTTTCCACTGGGCCGCCCTCTTAACTGCAGGAAATGGTCTGTGTTTCCGCCATTGAAATAGACCTATTAACTCAGACTGCATGAGAAGGCAGCGTGATTGCTGTTGAGTCACAGTTCAACATCACGAAACAAAGAGCTGAAGCATTCGGTGGCAAATGTCCTTGTAATATGTCTCCATAGTAACATTTTACTGATACTATAGGAGACAAAGGTACCATTGAAAGGAATAAAGTCCCTAAAGTACCTCTACAGGTGAAAAGAAAACGCAATTAAAAGATGCTGGCTATTTTCTATGCTGTGAGCAGTTGTAGGAGGAATATAAATGAGTATAACACAGGGCACAAATCACAAATCTCTGGGAATATCAGCAATGAGATGTATTGTGATACCAAAACAGAAAAACAGACCACTTTTTTGCAACATTTTTGCTGAGGTCTTGTTACTTTCCTATGTTCAGCCATTTTTATAAACCTGCCATCAAAACGTCAACCAGTTGTGTGATGGTGTTATGTGGTTTTCCCTGCAGTTCATTACTTAGGCCAGCTGTTTCCTGTTGATTTACTGAAACCATGTTTGCAATATGAGCAGTACTGATGGTACTCCATCAGGGTTGAACAGATTGCCTTGTTTTCTTCTCTCTCTGAGTCGACTGCAGCCTGCGTCATTCAGTCTCACAAAATGGATTCAATTGCCTCAGTGTAACAATTAAATCTGTTGAGCTTGTGCTGCACAATTGTTTTATGTGTGATTATTTTACTGTTTTTTATTGGGGCGCATATTCAGATTCAGATTTTTAATTAAAGTTATTCTCTCCCTTCTCTTTGTCCTTCTCCATAGTGGCAGTGCCAGTAGGTGTTGCTGTGGTGAGTGTCTTTGGCCTTGTCTTCACTGTGTCAGCCTTTGCGTGGATCTGTTGCCAGCGTAAAAACACCAAATCCCAGAAGACACCACCCTATAAGTTTGTGCACATGCTCAAAGGGGTTGACATCTACCCTGAGAGCCTCAGCGGCAAGAAGAAGTTCGCTGCACCTGCCACCACGACAGCTAACGACTCCAGTAAAACTGATGTTAATGGAAACTGCCACACTACGTCGCTAATGAGTCCGACCGGCACCGGTAAACTGGCATCAAGTCCAAGTGATTCCAGACAGGCTCTGCATCTGGATCTGGAGAAACGGGATCTGAATGGCAACTTCACCACCAAACCATTTCATCACCACCATCAGAAGGTGCGGAGCTCCCCGGATCTTGAGCTGCCCTCTCCCCACGCAGGGTTCACCCAACCTGGGGTAATGGACCGCCGTGACCTCCCTTCACCATCCAGCACTCTCTCAAGCCAGTTGCCCACCCCAGCTGTGGACAAGCCCCAAGGAGAGGAAAGGGAGGGTGGGCTAGGGACCCTTCACTTCTCCCTGGAGTACCAACATGAGAGGAAGGCTTTCATTGTCCATATCAAGGTACTGTTTGCATTTAGCTGGTGTTTAGGTGTGTGTGCCTTCAATTTTCTGATAGAAATTTCAATAAAACGGTTTCACACATTCTTGACTGATAACTTCATTTGACTTTTTGATGCAGGAAGCCCATGGCCTGACCCCAACGGATGAGCAGTCGCTGACCTCTGACCCTTACATCAAGCTGACCCTGCTGCCGGAGAAAAAGCACAGAGTGAAGACCAGAGTCCTGAGGAAAACTCTGGACCCCGCCTTTGATGAGACCTTCAGCTTCTACGGGATCCCGCTGGCCAGAGTGTCGGAGTTGGCCCTTCACTTCATGGTGCTGAGCTTTGATAGGTTCTCCCGTGATGAAGTCATCGGAGAGACCCTTGTACCCTTGTCTGGGATCGACTTATCAGAGGGGCGTGTCCTGATGAGCCGAGAGATCATCAAGAAGAATGTCAAGGTAAGATCTGGAACCATTTGGATGTTTGAAACTTCTGAATTCATATTTATATTTGTTTCTGTCATCTCTTTTGTTATCAGTTTTTATGATGTCAGTCACTGAGATTTGATTAGACAGCGTGCAGCACGCTATATTTATAACACTTAAACTAACCACAAAATCCTAAACTGCTCTGATAATGACTCATCATTTTCCTAGTTATAACAGCAGTGCCTGCATCATCCCTAAAAGCAAAGTGCTTCCACTATTACAATATTAACCAGCACATAAATCAGCACATAATCATCCTGAAATCCATTTACTTATTAAAATATAATGATATTTAAATCATGCAGCTTTCTCTAACTCACTAAATGCAAATTCATCATATTATGTTTCTTGAAATCACACTAAAATCGCTCGTACTGCTTTCAAGTGTTAATTTAACAGCCTAATCTGCATCTTGAATGGACGTTTAAAATGTGAATCTAAATAAGATATATTGCAAATGCCCTGAAGAAATTCACTTTCATTGCATCTATCTCTAGAAAGTTAGAATTGTGAATGTTAAATAAGGCCAATGGAGAAAGTCTGTGGAGATAGAGAGACAAGTTCCTTTATGGATCTGAAAGCTGATATTGAGATCTGGTGTTCTGATGTTTCTTTTTTTTACTACATTTGCTAATTTCCTCAAGATCTGATTACTCTGAGGCACTTAGCAAACAAGGCTTAGACCATTAAATAATCTCAATTATGGTTAATTTACAATCTACAATCTAGTGAAGATCTTTATATCTAAACAGCATTAGTTGAAATAGCTTTGTTGGGATGGCCACTTTGAAAAGGAGCAGGCTATCACATAGACATTGTTACATTCCCAGTAGTGTATTGAATAGATGGAGTGATATCCACACCACACCATTATGGATCTGTGGGCTGGTGGTCAATGGACTTCTGCTCCAGACTGGCTGTTCCCGGCAACTTGGAGGACCACAAATGTACTCATTTCCAGTAGGACGTTTTTCCTTTTAGAGGAATGTCACTACTGTAATATCAGCACCAGCTGTTGAGATGCTTGGAATAAACTTTTATGGATTACGGCAGCAGAGTTAGCTACATTACCTTCAGTTTATCTGTGAATTTAAAGGGCAGAGAGTAACATGATATCTCTATCCTTTTCATATCATTGTGGTCTAATATACAGCAGCTCTTTGGATTGGTACTCGGTGGTTTGGCTGTACAAGAGCATTTGTCCATTTACAGATGGAATGTGAGACGATATCAATGTAATTATAGATTTGTGGGCTATTATTCTACACTGCAGACCTCTGCTAAAATAAAAGCACTGTGCCTACAAGGTGGGAGCAGATATGCTCGCACGCATTTCTACATTCCCAAGAGGAACATAAGCTATCTGTAATATCTTTAAAGGTCTCTGATACGATATAGTACTCCAGAGAAGTGCTCAGAAATGCAACTCAGATTCTGAGAAATATAAAAGAATCATTCCCTCCTTTCCTCTCAGCCGAGCTCCCTTTATATTTTTATCATCAAGAGGATGATATTTTTTAAAATATGTTCTGCTGGCTCTCTCAACACTGACAGAAACCATATTTTTTTAAAATTCCAATTCTCATTGGGGTCGCAGGAGAAACAAATCTCATAAACCTCTACTGTAGGGAGGAGTCTGCTGTGTCTGAACACTATTTTTGGGCAATCAATCGAAAATTAGTTTTAGTATCCATGGTATTGCTTTGCAGTGCCTTGGAGTGCTTCTTCTGGGTTCTTTTGTTGAATTGGATGTTGCTCTCGACCTCTTTTACCGTGGCTGTCTGCTGTGTGCCAGCTGTCCTTATTTCAAGTGTTTTATTTGAAGAAAATAGTTCTTCATTTTATATAAATAACCTATTTTGATTGACAGCTTTACAGAGAGAAGAAAAACAATGAATTAAACAGTTTATTCATAACTGCATCCAGTATTTAATATCTCCATGTGGTTATTTGTATGACATGCAGCGAGTTGTTTTAAAATGATTTTTTGCTGAATCCTCTCAATAGGAGCTGTCTACATGTTCCCTCTGATTAGAAGCAGCCCTTCGCTAACAGGGTGGTGGCTCTCTTTGTCTGCATGGCATAGATTTCTGCTTTCACTGCTTTGTGTGGGTCTGTGTGTGTGTGTGAGCACACAGCAAGCCATGGAATCGATACAGCATGTTTCAAGCAGTGTAGCCATCGCCCTTTTTCCAGAAAAACACAATGAAATAAAGTAAATAGAATACTTTTGTTACTGCTTATTCATCATTTATAATACATCTACAATGTCCCCAGAGAAATGATAAAGAAATACGTTGCACACTTACATGTATTTTCAGGGACATAACCATCAGGTCAGGGATCAAAGTTGTCTGTGTGCTACTTCTCGTTGCCACGGCAACCGCGAGCCAAGGCATGACTTCTTTGTTAGGTGTGATCACAGCATCTGAGGCGTCGACTCTCTTGGGTGTGGGCACACACACAGATGTGTACGTGTACCACAGATTGCAGAACTTTTAACACGACGAAAAGCACTAATGCGGGGCAGATTAGGGAGCTTCTCAATGACACGTCTGTGCCGGTTGAGATATGAGAACACACCCCATAAGCAGGTGATGATTATTTAGTTGACAGCCATTTAAAAGTCAGCGTCGACACCAGTTAAAGTACAAGCAGCAGCAGGACACAACACAACATTGTTGTTATGTATTATTACATACATTTGCCATATGCCACACCCTATTAGGTGATACTCAATCCATGTTTTCTTTTGTTATTTGTGCATAAAATGATGTAAATACAGAAGGATGGGACAGAGGTTATTTTTGCATGCAGCCATTGTGGCAGTAGACAGTGTCAGGATTAAGTGCAAGGTTAACTTTAAGAGTAAGAAATGTATGTGTTTTGGCTTGTTAGGTCTGCTGTCTAAACTATGTTTGGATACCAGTTTGGAAGCTGAGGAACATGTCTGAAAGTCTCTCCTTCTCTGTCTCCTTTCCCACCTACAACCTCTTTCATCACCTTTTTTTCACCCCTTCCTCTGTCCCCCACCTTCTTCACTACCTCACCTGTCTCTCCACAGAAGTCCTCAGGCCGAGGGGAGTTACTGCTCTCCCTGTGCTACCAGTCCACCACCAACACTCTGACCGTGGTCGTCCTCAAAGCTCGCCACCTGCCCAAGACTGAAAACAATGGACCTACAGGTACATACATTTTTAGTTGAGCCTTTCGAGATGCAATCCATGGCATATATGCATTTCCTTCACATAACCATAAACAGATAAAACTGAAAATCATTTACCTCTTCCGGTCACACAGCCCAGACCACTTTGGATACAGTGATTATTGCAATAATGACACCGCCACCGCACTAAAGTAATCTGATCAGGATGTGATAGAGAGCACTTTAGTGACAAGTGCGCGCACACACACACACACACAGTGTTTACACAGCCAGCCTCTTTTGTCCTCATCACTAACATCCATCCATCATTTCCGCTCTATCGATTGTCGTATTGATTTGGCTTAGGAATAATATGCCTCTCTGCAACTGCTGCAGGGATAGATATTCCCCATGCCTCTTTTTTGCCTCTGTCCTTACTTTGTTTGTCTGCTCTTGTCATTCCTCATCTCTAGATCCATACGTCAAGGTGAACATGTACCATGGGAAAAAGCGTGTGTGCAAGAAGAAGACCCACGTGAAGAAGTGCTCCCCCAACCCGGTCTTCAATGAGCTCTTTGTCTTTGACCTACCCTCCGACGAGGGCCTGAGGGACACCAGCGTGGAGCTGCTGCTGATGGACTCAGACACAGGAAACTCACGCTGCCCCAACACCATCCTCGGGCGCCTGGTGCTGGGAACGTCGGCAGCGGGCACCCCCGGCGAGCACTGGAGGGAGATCTGCGACCACCCACGTCGCCAGATTGCCAAGTGGCACGCCATGTCAGAGGATTAGGACGCCGGGGTGTTGATGGATTCTGTCATCCATATCCGATCTGGTCCAACCACGAGAGGGATGGAATGATGATGGGCGGGATTTAACATCCCTCTAGCCAGTACCCATTGGACTTTCATTGAGGGCGGGTGGGAAACAAGAGGGGGGGGGGGGGGGGGGGGGCACTTTGATGTTATGGGGAGGGTCATTTGAAGTGATGTCATCATTCAATCAATCATTCACTTATCTTTGAAGTTATCGGGGTTCAGTGGGGAGAGCGGGGCATGACAAAGGGAACCCCATAGCTTTAAATGATCCCAAAGACTGTCACCGAAAATCACCTGGTAACATGCAACATCATCTCCATGGCAACCAATTGTCACTGTAACTGTGTGCAGTGCAGAATGTCTTAAATGTCGCTATTACTCTTCTTCTTTTCTTCCTCTGCTCCTTCTTCTTCTTCTTCTTCTCTTTCTTCAGCTCTTCCTCCTATAAATAGTAACCTAGTCCATCATATGAAAACCAGAATGAACCACATCTGACAATGCTGTAAAAAATGTGGATTATTAAAGTTTATTTTATAACGACAATGTTTTCTTCATAAGGATGTAGATTGTTTTTATTTATGTTTTTGTTTTGTACTCTTATAGTTGATTTGTTGAACATGTTTTGTAAGTATAAGTGGTATTTCATATATCATTACTTAAGTACAAGAAAGCCTAAATTAGGTGGTTTGAGAAAAAGACTGGGACAGACTGAGTGCACTGGGGACAGTTAACTGTGGATGCATTTATGTGTGTGTGTGTGCATGCGTGCGTGCGTGTGTGTGTGTGTGTGTGTGTGTGTGTGTGTGTGTGTGTGTGTGTGCGTGCGCGTGTTTCGATATGAGACTGCTTTTGCTGATGCGACTGTGTGTGTGTACGGGTGCACATGTGTGTGTTAACCCTGAAAAGATGTGAGCCACATACTGTTTACTGTAGGTGTTTTGTCCCCCTTACTGTGAGCACAAAGACAGCTGAAGTGTAAATGTATGTACCTTACTATAAAATATGGCAAGTTCTGAGAAAAAATTTGAGTTTGTAGTCTTTATTTCATGAGTATATGAAGTGTGTGTGGGTGTGTGTGTGTGTGTGTGTGTGTGTGTGTGTAGGAGAAGCATTTTAGCTCTTTTGTGGTTTTTTGGATACATTTATTAATAAAAGTTCTCATACCCAACAGCTCCATTTCATGTAAATTCCAGGTAAAAGCATCTTTCAAAATTAGAACACTACAATAAATAGTCTGTGCGTGGACGTGTGTGTGTGTGTGTCATCTTGGGCACCCTGGGGATGACATCACCGGGCCCCTTTCCAAGTCTGATGATGTAATAATTGCTGAGTGGTTAAGTGCACCGGGATGCAGTCATCATGTCTGAATTTAATATCAGCTAAGTGGTTTGGTGAAGGAGGACAGCTGGCTCAGCATGCTTAATCCCAGCCTTTTCATTTTCTTTCTCTTTATTTCATAAAAAATACAAATACAACTAAGACGAATCTGTACAACCTCTCTCTGCCTCTGCCTCCCTCTTTTCTCCAGTGTCTAATCTTACACCGAGTTGCATCATGTGCTTCGAGGTGAAGCCTCTGACGAAGTAGGATGTTCTGTCACTCCACTCTTCCTCTGTGGCTCTGACCTGTGAGGTCGCTTGCTGGGACTGGTTTCTATTTTAAACCTCTGCTGTCATCTTTGAAGCAATATAACACACCTGCGCAACACACAGCATCACTACCATCCCCCTATTCAACTCCTCGGGCCAATTGTGAGTAAGCCACCTATGAGCAGAATGCTGATACTGTTTGTTCAAGGATATTTTGAGCGCTGTCAGTGATCTAGGTCTTTATAATTAGTAGGTTGGAAAGGTGAACATCTCTCATTTCAGGGAGCAGGACTGGTTGTCTTGAATCTAAATGAATCACTCTTATAACAGTGAATTCACAGACTACAGAATGAATCAAAAAGTCTTATTTGTTTAATGCTGCACTAATCCTTTTGTATGAACATTGGATCAAGTTGCTCTGTTTAATGTGAGAAGTGTATAATGTATAATAAACCAGCAGAGGATTAAAACCAGACTCTGTAGTAATCCTTAGCTGTGCTGAACATTTTTCAGCTAGAGGTGTGACTCTTCATTGTCCTGGATTGGATTCCATTATGATTCATCTGTCGGCATTTCAAACATGCAATGATACTACTGCTGCATCTCAATCAGGATGGTAAATTAGCACCAGCCGCCAGCCAAATACTGTGAAAATGGCTTGTGAATTTGAACATTTATTGCAATGGCAAGTTCATTTTGCATCCTGAAAATGTATCAATCCTAAATTGTCCATATTACTGCACATTGCAATTATTTTATTAATTAATACAAGCAATCGGATAAATGTGAACTCTGTTATCAGTTAAAAAGAGCTTTATATAATTATTATATAAACGTGAAACAGTTTTGAAGCAAGTTTCCAGCGCCTCCGCAGTTCTTGGCTGTGTTCTGTATGCTTGCAGACGTTAGCTCAGGCTGAAAACCTGAAATAAGATTGTATGAGCAAACTATTTAGTTTGTGTGAGCTAGATTTTACATACAGCCTGCGCCTTGTCCAGTCCATGCTCCCTAGTAACTTTGTAGAATCCAAAATATGCCCAGAAGTCTGCTTTCAAAATACAAGGTGTGTTTCTTATTGCCCCCCTTTGTCATTAGCATTGGTAAGCCAAAGACGTTCCGTGGCCACAATTTAATGCAAGAGTGTGAGTGCAATGTAATGAGAAAACATGCAAACTACTAATTATGTTCTGTCACTGCATCGCTGCAGAATATTCCACATTTAACAACTTTATTGTCATTGACAATAACCAATGATGAATATTTAGCAGCTTAAGAACAAAATATTCTCTTGAGTTGGTGGAGACAAAAGCAAAGCTTAAAGGACAGTGAATATTTTACTTGCATTATCAAGGAGGATAAAAAATTTCAATGCTAATGTTGCTCCAGGTATGCTGGATGTGTAAACAAGTTAACATGTTCAGTGTTTTAAAGAGATCATTTTTGTTAGTTAAGTTTAATAATTAATTATCTTTTGAAACCCTCTACACACTTTACCCCAAGCATTTATTCAAAAAGGCCTAAAAATTCTCCTTTTATGCGGATGAATATAATAATGAGTATAATTTAGATGTCTGTCCATTGTCCGTTCTATTAAGCATGAAATTATTGTTGTGTAACATTTTTATGTTTCCAGAACTAGATGAGAAAATGTAATAAAAGGATGATGGATGAAACGTTGTTATGAAAAGAAGTAAAAAAATAAATAATGACTGAATCAATAAAAAACAGAACAATATTTTGCCCAAACAAAAGATGAAAATAATAATAGTGAAGGAGAGAATTTTTTTTCATCTGACAGCAAATGTCAGTTTCATTATGCCCAAACAATGAATGTTTTTAGACCATTCAGTGATGCAAGGTATAATTTTTGGGGGGGCTTTTTTTCCACATTGATTTAAGATTCAGACAGCTAATACAAGGGCCGCCGCCTTATCAGCCTTTAGAAACCACTCAGCTGCTTTAATGACAACTTGACAAAAGATAAAGACTCACACACACAAAGCCAGACCTGCAGATGTCCTTCAGATTTCATTTCATTTATTATTAATATTTTGTAACCACTAATGAAACTGATGCAGCTGCAGAGACTTCTGTATGTGGATGAACAGCATACAGCATGTTAGAATGCTAACTGCATGTATGGTCGTGTGTGTGCATTGATAGTCTAGTGCAGCAGTTAACAGTTAGTCCCTCAGGATCTAATCAAAGAGCTCCTTCTGTGATGCAGAACCTGATCTTTGCTCTCCTCAGTACAGTCTTTATACATGATGCTGTTGACGCAGACACACTCCTAAACACGTGGCCTCATCGATATGTAACCTGTCTAGATCTTAACATCTGTCACAGTGGGGTCAAGTCAATCTGATTCGGAGAGACAGGTACAGAAATGAAATCAGTTACAGCCTTGTGTGTGAGTCTGTCTAGAATACAGAGAAGGCGATGAGTATGTGTGTGTGCATTTGTGTGTGTGTGTGTGTGTGTGTGTGTGTGTGTGTGTGTGTACAAGAGACAGATTTGTCCTAATTATGGAACTTCTGTGAGAGCACATAAACCAAATTAAGTATCTCTGTTCTTATTAATGCCTCTCATCACCATGGGTGAGCAACAATCCTCTCGCTCTAAATCATCTTAGTATGCTGCCGTGGCCTCATGTTATACTGATAAAAAGAAGATGAGGTGTCCCTGTTAATTACCAAATGAAGCTGCAATAGGCTAGATTTTTAGTAAATTCGAGTCTCAGCACAGGGGAATTCAAAGAGTGAAATATTCCGTCTGAACTGGGCTGCCCCAGCTTTACGCAAAATCATTAATCATGTCAAGTCCTTCCTAAAATCTAAACTACTGATTTACTAAATTGCATTGCAGTTCAATGTTCAAAGACAATCAACAGTGTGAACTGGAAGTCACTGTGTTTTCATGAGTTATAAGACAACTGTCAAAAAATAACAGACATAGTGATTTATTAAAATTAACATTTAACTTCTGAATGCACAGTAGATGTGACAGTATATGAAGAAACTGGTGTTCTGGAGTCTGTAATCGTAGCGTCATTTAGCCTGTTTTGTTATCTGTTTGAGATTTAAGTTTTGTTTGTAAATTGTAATTTCAAATCATAACCAGTTTGCATTCAACAGCATTTTGAGCAAAGTTTGAACTTACTTGAACTTGTGACGAATGCCATAAAATACGTTGTGAGCCACACCTGAAGCTTCAGCTGTTAAGTATGCACAGTACTCCTCTGAAGCACACCTCAAAAATATCAATCTCCAGATGGAAGTGAGGGAATGAGGAGAGGAAAGTTTCCAAACTGAGATTGCAGCAATGGAGGAGGAAGTGGATAGATGGCCGGAGGGAGGAGGGGGTGAGACAAGTGTCACACAGGCTGACAGGAGGTGTGGAGAGGGATGACTTAGCACCATGTTGAGATATGAAGCAGAGGCTAGAGGGAGAGAAAGTTGAGCGGGGGGAAAGTTAGTTTGGGAGACTGTGAGGTGAGTAGCCGATGTGTTTCCAGGCCTTCGTCTAGCTGGATAGACGAAGGGTCATTTGCAGATAATGAAACCAGCAGAGAACAGGAATGATAAGGATAAAGAGAATGACTGAGTCCTAAACCTGATGACTTCAGTAGAATTCACAAGAGAACTATCCAACGATTCGAAGAAAAGGTGAAGGACAGAAAGAGTGTTGTTCAGAATAATTTGCGGAAAAGAATAACTCTGATTATAACATGAAGAAATAAGCAACAAATTAACTTCTAGGTAACCATAAATTAGTCATACATCTAGCTTAATTTTATAATCAACTAACATATTTGCAAATGTATGCATGGGGTATGGTTTGATAAATCAAGATCTCATCAACACACTCAGTTATGGATGACAAATGACAAGTTGCCTTTATATACTGTACACATCAAAAACCTGATATAACTATTAGTTTAACATATTTACTATAATTCATCTTTATTATTTTAATTATGTATCTATCAAAAAATAACATTGCCAAAAGGCAATCAATTCTCTGTATTTAACATTATATTCACCGTTAATATTGTCATTATTTTATCCTCTAGTAATAATTATCATAATGTAATATAACTTATACTATAAATTCCTAATGCTACACAAACATATGTTCCCAAAACACACATTTTCCTATCCATTTGCTTCTCAGGTGCTGCCATGCCCTCTAAAGCGTTTCTCATTTTGTCAAAGCATCTTAGTTATGCAAAATATCATGAAAGCATTGGGGCATGGACAGTATTTTCCGATATGGAATAACACTTCCCTCCAAGGTTGCTCTATTGAGAATACAGCAGAGGAGAAACAAAAAGGCGTGACTAACACTCTGGAGAAAGGACAAATTTATATAACCTGTCATCAGTGCTGTATCATTACCAGGGGCGCCCCATATCAATGCACAGAGGGAGGGAGAGAGAGGACCAACGGCAAAGAAAGAGTCGGAGAGAGTGAGAGCAGGAGAAGAGGAAGGCATATGTGTGGTGACAAAGCTTCAAAGGAGGCCAATGAATCATTAATGATGACAACATCCTTACATAAGACTCCATATTAGAAAGTGTTTGCCTCCGTACAGCAGCTAAACACTGGTTTCAAATCACAGACTCAGTCACCAGAGAGACAGAGTGGGGGGTATACTGTAAGACAGTAGATTCACTTCACTTCAGTGGCAACAAAAACAGCATGAGCAGACAGCGCTGCAAATATAACTGCATGTTCACCCTGAGCTCAACAGGGCAGAAGTAAGGAAAAGTAAGGAATTTCTTACTTTTTACATATGGCAGTTTGGACAGATTGTTTATGTTTATGTCCGTCTATTCATTGTCTTTACCTACTTCTCCTGTTTATTTTTTGTCTCATTATGTATTGTGAGGACATACCAGTCTATTAACAGACAGCCATTAGAGTCACCAGATCACTTGACGTGGCTGCACTCGACCTGCATGTTTTTGGACTGTGGGAGGAGAGTAGAGCGTAGGAAGAAATCCACACAGACACAAAGATAAGAGACAAACCCAGGATCTTGATTTTGTGAGGCAAAAACGCTGAGTACTCTGCTACCTATATATAATGTGATCCCACTATATACTGTAACATTAACATTTTTAAGAGCACTGCAGCAGAAAGATAATAGCCTCGATATTATGTTTTCACAGACATAATGTAATATTGTGTTTTGTGGCTCGAACACATTCATCCTTGATAATAATATCATATATCCGCCTCCAAATTGCACGCTGTTATGAGTATGCTAATATCTTATTCAAAAGAAGCTTTTAAGAAAGTTCTTTTCTCTCCTGTTTTGTCTTGAGTTCCTTGAATTTCTGCTATTTCTTTCTGCACAAATCTCTTTTGTCACTTCTTTTTTCACACGTCACTGTATATTACCAAGAATCTTATTCATATCATATCATATACACAAGATTATATTCCTCAAAACATTTGATTTCTTCACTGCTGTCAGACGCCATCACGTCCACATCACCACCATGAGCTCTAGGTTGGTCATTTAGTTAGGTAAATAGTGTCCTGCCTCCTGTTGTGGATAGAGGTGCTTAACGTTTATGGAGCCTAATCGACAAAGTCTTTCTCTGTTGCTCACCTCATTAACTTCCTTATTGAAATCCCTTCAGACACAATATGGACACGTACTAGTGAGAGTGTTCAGGGACGATGATTTAATTGTTTTTGCCCTGAACTCAGCAACCTCCACAGCAGGATTCACCTCGCTCTGAGTCACAGTCATTATTGTCTTGTCCTCTAGAACCAGTCTAATCTGACAGTGTGCTTCTTTCTAAAAACATCTGTCTGTCTGTCTCTCGGTGCACTGTGGGATGAAGAGGATGAGTCATTGTGGAGAAGACCTTCACGGCAGACAATTAAACAAGTTTCACTGAGACCTTTGCATTTGGTAAACACACAGGGGAGCATTCAGCACATAATGCATGCACACGTCTACACACACACAATTTTAGTGCATGTACCAAGCTACCCTGATCACCGGCTCTACCGAGTAACAATGACATTAAGCACCAGCCACATATCTGATGCTTAAAAGACAACACACAGTAATTACCTCATTTTTATGTGGACTGAAGGCTGCCTATCAGTCATTTGGTGAGAGCGCAGAGAAATAGATTAGTTAGAGGCTGAAGGCATTAGTGGGGAAAGGCTGGCATTGGTTAATGAGAGCAAACGATTGCTTTTGGGTAGCTGGGCGTGCAAACTGAGTGTCACTGCACATTAAATCATTTGTTTTAAATAGTCCCTTTAAATCTTCTTTTTTTAAAACTTTGTCATGTTTAATTAGTCACCGTGATGACAGCTGAATGGAACTGCTACATTTGAATATGTACTTAAACGAGGAGGCAGTCGTGTATTGTGGAAGGCTGAAGGTCTGCCGGCTTTCATTCCAGACTGCATGCAGTCTCACTGATTAACAGCCCTGCAAGAAGGAGCTAATCAGCTGCTTTTGTGTTTGGTTGAAAGGAAAATCTACAGACTCTGAGCGGCCCATGCCACTACAGTACAGTAAAAAATTCATATGCAAAATCCATTGCTTCTGTATAGCTGCAAAAATAGTAGTAGTAAATTTTAGTGAGTTTCTGAGGCTTACATTTTGGCATTTCTTCATGTCATGCAAGAAAATTCTGACCTGAAGGAAAAGTAGAGTTATAAGAAGTGTGGGAGTTTATGATATGATAGTGTTGATAAATAATGCAGAAAATGTTGTTTTTACACCCGCATGCATCTGTTCCTTTCACCGAGTGTGTTTGCTCATGTCTTCTACCCCCCTTTCAGTTCTCTTGCCTCACAGGCTTATAGGAAGTGGTGTTTGTTCAAGGCAACTAAAAACAGAAATATTGAGTTAAACAACAGTTTTAGTTTATTTAAAAAAGAAATAGCATCCTTATCCAGACAAATGGATTGAAGCACACAACATGCTGTAAAGTTAATGTTCTTCTTTGGACAAGTGAAGGATTTACAGACACAAGTCCTCCATGTTATATTAGTTCTTCTCAACATTTGCGGCTGAAGACGAAATGTTTTGCTCATCAAACATAATTAATGACAAATGTTGCGTAGCACTGTTAATAAACCCAACTGATGACAACTGTCTCCCTCTACGGTTGTTAATGAATTATGTCCTCCATCCATCCAACCAATCAGGACACAACCTGGCCCATTTCAACCAATGAAGGACTGAGTGAAGGACCCATATAGGTTACCATAGCAACGGCATGAAGGCCACAGGTGCCTATCCTTGAGAAAGGTGGCAAACAAGATAGACAACAAGATCCTGTTGGGTTTACGAGATACGGGTTATAAAATTACAACCACCTGGGGGCTGCAGTGTGTGTGTGTGTGTGTGTGTGTGTGTGTGTGTGTGTGTGTGCGCGTGCGCAGGTTAAAAACAGGTTCGCTGTTTTCTTGAATTGACGTATCCTTTGCTGTCATGGCAACAGAGTGCTGTAGTGGTTCCAAGGTAAGCAGGGCAGTGGAAAGCATGAGAGACAGAGAGAGAGGAGAACAAATGGAGAAAGATAAGTTGGAAGGGAAGGAGGAGGAATGTCAGGCAGGAGGCAGGAGATTGATGGAGCAGGGAAACAGAGGTGGGCAGGAGAGACTGAGGGGGTGGATTCATCGGCCAGCCTTAGCGGTCTCACTCTGTCGGCCCAGCGAGGAGGCAGAAGAAATGGAAAGGAGGCAGCCTGAGATGATGGGAATGAAAAGGAACAGTTGGCATGACTGATCATTTTTTGCTTTGACTGACAGATCGCAGTTCTGAAGGCCGATGCCTTGTTTTTACAATAGACACTGAGAATATAAGAAACGTAAACATATACAGTGTACGTACAATGGAAAAATAAACAGAAGCAGGGGGCAGTTTGTAAGTAAAAATGAATGCGAGGAAACAGGAGTGAAGGGATTAAACAACACAGTAGTAGGTCAGGACAGAGTCTCATGGGTTCACTGTTCTCTGTTGGCGTCTTGCCTGCAGGGACGACAGCACATGAAACAAACAGTCACACAGAGAGAAAGCAAAAAGTGGCGAAACGTCTCCATCTGCGTCTTTGCATAAAGCTTAGATGGAGAAATGAACTGTACAGTGAAAACGCATTTGATGGATAAGCTATTAAAGACAGTTCATGCAGCAGTTGCAACATGGGACAGTTTAATATATGAGGCTTTATGCAGTTACGCAGCTCCATGTTGGTCTGAATGCAGTGTCAGCTCTCTTGATAAATGTTTAGCACGGGAATTATCATATTTAACAGTAATAAATTATGGCAAAAACTATTGGTACCACCTCTTCAATCTATATTTATCAAAGCCTGGCTGAAGTCCTGTTCTTTTTCACTTCCTGGAATCTATGAACGGTGCAAAATTAAAGTCAGTCAGTTTTGCTCACCTGTTGTCTAACAATATTATTAATAATAACTTCAATATAACTTTATTTATATAGGCCAAAAACAAACTACAAAGTGCTTAACATATAAAAAAAAGTCTAATTTTGGAGACATGAGGAAGTTTCTGGAAGCACAATTGAACAAGTAAGTTCACCTGTAGAGCTCAGCTACAAACTTTGGTAACCATCCAAATTTGGTGACGATTTGACAGAATTTGTCAAAATGATGGCAAGAAAAACTTTAATTAAACAGGCAAAATTGCACAAAATCTTATGAAAAGTCATCAGTGTTTCTTACTACCTGTGGAAATGAGGATTCTTTAGATTAACAACACTTGTTTTAGAGTGAAAATATTATGTATACTGTACATGACCTGCCAACAAATTATCATTTTTCTGTGTATATTCCCTGGGCGAGAACAATCCATCGTGTGTGTCAGCTTAACAAGTTCTGTCAGTCATGCAGCTTTCCTCAGCCTTGAGGATAGACAGATGTAAGATATAAGATTTGCTGCAAGATATAACCTGCAGCATGTACACTGTAGTCTTTCACAGTCCTTTGACATCATTCTCAGTCTCAGTTATTTTGTCAGCATCCTTCAGTACAAATCGTTTTAAATCAGGCACCAGACTCGACATCAGCCTCAGGCTACTTTGTTGACCTGTGTTCATTTGGTCAGTTAGACTAAAGCGATGTGCTATGACTCTCTAAATGCTTTGATTTCACAAAGCAGTCCATGGACCACAAATATAATTAGCATTACTGTCTACTGTATGCTACTTTAATGAACTCCTAGTTTAAGAGTGGTACCCAGATTTGCACATTTTCTCAGCAATTAGATTAGATGTTATTGCACAATCAAAAGACTTGTGATATTTTTATCAGAGGGAAGTCATATTGGACAGCTTATGTCATCTATTTCCTGGTTCTGGTTGTCCAGTTAAAAAAAATAAATAGAAATCCACACCTTGATGGTGTATCTAAATGTATTTTTAACATGTTTGGAGGAATGTGTTTAAATTCTTTAGAATCAGCTGCCCTACAAACTCCCCTCTGAGCAAAATGTGAAGCTGAATTTATTTCTCAGATCAAATCTTCAGTCTGGCAGACCTTCATCATCTTTATCGCCTTCTATTTCCACAGCTGCTTGCAGACACAGGGGGTGTGGAGGCTAATGGTCTCACGGCTAATGGTCTGCTCAGCAGAAGGCAGAGGAAGATCAAAAGAGCAACCAAATCTGAACACGAAGGATTGTGCAAGCGTGTGAGATTGGTGCGAATTTCATGTGTTGTTAACAGACATTTTACAGCCCAAGGCGACAGATGAAGGCAGTGAAAAACTTCCTTTTGATCTTTCCAATCCCACCCCCTGTTCCTCTCCCTGTTTTTCCTCCATCGCCATCTCTCTCAGCGTCTCCCTCTCTGTGTTCCTACACTTTTATTTATGGCGCTCATTCGACCACTTTCTCCCTGTACATTTCCCAGAACATCCTCTCCTCTTTCTCACTGCATCATCTTTCAAATGCAACTCTTGTTACCAGCCATCTACCCTGCTCTCTCTGCCCCCTCTCACCACAGTGCCTGTGGTCAGCAGGGGCCTGCCATGGAGAGCTATCAGTCACACGCACACACCCTTGATCTGACTGTGCTCTCTCTCCCGCCAGCAGCCATGTTGTAAAACCACAGAGTTCATATATCCTCAATTGATTGTCAGTATTTTCATCACGTTTTTCACGTGACTCTATATACATAAATATTTCAATACAGTATGATACTGAAGAATAATAAACAAATAAAGTAACTGAGGGATGTATTGACTCTGACATTAGATGCTACAATATGACTCACTTACCATGCATGACATGTAACATACATGCACACACACACACACACACGATCTCAGTTGCCAAAACTGACCTTAAGGAGGAACATAGGATGTAACCACTAAGAGTCAGACTCACACACACACACACACACACACACACACTGCTCTGCACATATTACATTCTGTTCATGGTTAAAGCTAAGCTCAGTGTAATCACCAGCTTAACCTTTAGCTGACTCCCTGTCACTCTTCCTGTGTGTGTGACAGTGTTGTGTGGGTGTGTGTGCATGTGTTTGCTGTTGTGTGTAATTAAATATTAAATATCTTATGTGAGTCTGTTTTGTACAGATATTGTACCATAGAAACAGTGAAAGCAGTAATACTCTCCCAGCTAATTGTGGTACAGATCGAATGGTCATAAAAGTAAATTTACGATATTGAATTGTTAATTTCCTCATGTGTGATATCCCATCACATGAAAACCTCTATTAAATTTAATCACTGAAGCTCTTAATGGTCACTTTTATTTAGCCTCCATTACAGACAAGATGGTGTTTTCACTAACAGTGTGATTATGTTGCTTAATTTATTAATTTCACAATATTATAGTACTTAAATTTTAAAAAAGACACTGGAGTTCACTCTCTCTGAAAGTTCATTTAAAGGAGCAATATATAATCCATGGCCACATGTTACAAATAAATCATTTACTTTACATACTACTGGAAAATACAAGCTATGATTGTAGCACATCCCGCAGAAGGACTGTAATCTTTGTGCAGAATGATTTATCTTGATCGTTAAAAGACTTCCTGCGTTTTAGTCACAACCATCAAACTGATTGCAGGGAGGTCAGACAACATGGAGGTCAGATCAGATCAGAGATGTCCATTAAAAGAAAGCTCTTTGGAGTTTACGGGTGCTGGGCTCTGTGGATTAGCAGGTGAAGCATGCTATTCCAATTAGTGTTAGTTATTTGCAAAAGGGCTGTTTGTTCATTTGCATAGAATATAAATCGAACAAGGTTGTGAACTTTCAAACTTTATGCTTGGCTAAGGCACAAAAATTCACATTGAGGTTAAACAACTCAGCCTGTTTAGATTTTATTATCATATATCAGAAAACCAAAAATTCTCAGTGTGCATGGATATGAAATTAGGCCACCAACTGGTAGTTTTTCCAGGTAGCTCTCACTCTGACTACACTAATCCATCCTCCTCCACGTCTTGTTCTCCAGATTTAGCAGAGGCAACCTGGATTTGAGGGGGTAAGTGTGGGCCAAGAGCCCCAGAGACAGGCAGCTGTTGCGGGCTTAGTGGAGGGTCAGGGCTGGTTTGTTTGGAGCACAAATGACATTGACAGTACAAACATGATGCCACTGAATGGGCAGAGACAGAGACGGGGCTGACAGATTGTGCATGTGCGAATGTGCTGAAGCTGTTTCCCAGAGGTGTTGAAAAGAGAGAAATTAGCATTTTCCTACTCATGCGCTGAAATGTGCCCAGGCAAAATTTCTCAACCTTGCTCTCCTGATGCAGTCTTATGGCATTAAATATGCCATATGCCATTTTTAGTGCTAGACTTTAAATTACTTTCTAACCATGCATTGGATCCATCTTTTCATCAAGAGGAGAGAATCTGCAGTTAGAGAAGCAGAGCAGGGTCTAATGATTTTCTGCGTCGACGGCAGCTCAACCTCCACATTTACTGACACACAGGAAGAGATACACACACACACACACACACACACACACACACACACACAAACACACACACGCCCAGTTGATTGTTAGGGCTTAGCCCCCCTAATGATCTCTTGTCTTCATGTGCTGCTGCTGGTTAATTGCTCAGCCGCTGGAGGGGAAGAAGAAGGAAGGTTATCGACCGGCTCAACACAACAGTGTCACTTGTCTCAATCACATCGCTCTCAAAGGAGGCGAAAGGTTGGGCCACAGCAAGATGAAGACATGTCTTCTTGGTGTTCTGCAGAAATGATTAAAGCTATGTCACAATGTGGTGATGTCTTTGTAAATGTACTAAGTGATACTAAGTGAGAAAGTTAAATGAATTTGGACCGTATGCAATATTTGCAGCTGGATTACGATACATGAGTTCTGAGATACTGTAACACAAACTGGGATTAATCAGACGTGTAATCTGAGATCAGTTAGAAAGAAAAGGGCTATTTTTTCCAGGAATGGCAGAGTATTTTTTTTTTTTTCATTTTTCCATCATTGTGACATTTACTGTTAAAATCTAGAGAATGAGATCTATAACGATCAAAAAAGTCATTTGAAGGTTCAAGTTTAAAAAGTAAAAGTTGGTGTAAAAAATGAAGCTTAATCTTGCCCCTAAATCAACAAATTTCTCCTCAGTATACAGTTTCAAAATATTTTAAAATATTTCAGCTTGTTTTGAACTGTTAAATGGAGTCATTGCTGCCCCATGGCACCATGGGAGAGAAACAGCCGCTACAGCTGTGTCAGGTACTAGTGTTTTTTTTCACCCTCTGGTCGCACCACAAGGCAAAGTATTAGAAAACTTATTTGGACAACCTCAGTTTTACAAGAGAAAAGACTTCGAAGACCAAGACTGACTGGCTGTTTTGGCAAATTAACTTCAATAAAGAGCAGCGCGCAGCCACTTCCCAGAGCATTTCTCTGGAACCATCTGGGATTTTTCTCCGTCAGTGAACGAGACAGTCCAGAACAGGGTCAGCTTCACTTGACTTGAGCCTATAAGAGTTTTTGTTGTATTTATGGTCTAGTTTTAAACCAAGTTGAAAGTTTGATTATATGTCTTGTATGAGAGATTCGCCTGAACTCGAAATCTAACTACTGATCCAACTGTTTTTTAAATGTAATCTGGGCTGATTACATGTTTATTATTAGTATTATTATGTTTATTGATTACATGGTTACTACCCCACCCCGATTATTTGTCATCCTATTTTCTTGTGGCAATAATCTTCAGTAATAAAATTCAAATTCCTCCAGTCCTTTTGTGGGTTTTGAAATAAAGAACAGAAATTGATTTTAGAGGCAACAGCTCATTTCGTCTCTCGGGATTCAAGTTGTTTGCCAAATGAATGCTGAAACATGAAAACATAAAGTAAAAGCCAAAATGAGAGATGTTAGTTTTTATTTATTTATTTCCCGTTCAGCTTTATTTGTCAGCAGCAGCTCAGAGGAAGGAAGATAAAATGCTGATTTAAGATGCAGCCGTTTTGGGGAAAAGCATCCCAAACTCCCTGTCAAGCTTTCACTGAAAACTGCTGTTTTCACAGCCAGAGATCAAACAGCTGACATAAATTCAATAAAAACTATTTTAAGATCAAGGGCTTCATATCAAGGGTTGGAGCCTTGAAAGGCCACAGAAAATGGAAGGATATTTTTGACAAAGCATAAAAAGTTTAGATTGAGAAAAGACTGAATTTCTAACAGCAGAGACGTGTTTTTATTGAGTTATTTTAAGGATAAACCTTCAATCAAAGTACCAGTCTGTCCAGTCGGCCTATATTCATTTTAATAGAGAGATAAATGGTAGAGATGACATGCTAGCAACACAAGACTGAGAATTCTAACAATCTACCGGCTACGCTACTGATACTGTTTCCAAACGTACTGAAAAGACAATCTGTAGAGAAACAAAACAATGGAAAACTACAGTAAGCTTTTAATTGAGTGCTGCGTTGGAAAAATTAAACTTTGTGGTCAATTCCACAGAGCATCAAACATTTATGGGTTTCACAGAGGAGGGTCATGGTACCTTTGATTGGTGTCATGTTCAAGGACATGAGATAAAAGAGATGGAAACTGAATCCACTCTGGGATTCCCAAGCGAACGAATGAAGCGGGGAACCATCAGGATATTTGAGACCTTGATGACTCAGAACGATTTAGCTGACAGTCAGTTTACATTATGGGTTACATTTATGCTTTAATGGTGCTTTAGTGCTCACACCTCAAAGCTGCAAGAAACACATATTGTTCTGCAGTTGGAGTTAAGTGTTAGCTTAAGGGCACTTCAGTGGAAATGATTTTGGAAACTGTCTGACTCAATTTGGCTGCTGGGAAGCGAACTGGAGTCTTAAGTTGGTGTTAACTTTACTGCAGCAGAAGCTCAATTTCAGCATTAGATAAAGTCAAACAGAGAAGATGATTATTTCTCTCAGGGTCAACTTTGTTTTTATATATGGGCACGTTTCTGATTATTTCCTTTTCTAACCTTTAATGCCATTCCTTCACTATATAAACAAAGCTAAATTGACTACAAGTTGCTAAAAAAACAACTTGGGATTGATTTTGAAACAGAGCAAACACAATGTGTGAGTGTCCAATAAAAGGTTTTGTTTGGAAGCAAGATGAAATGATGACTGGGTGAAATAGTTTGCAGAAGTTTGATAGATTGATCCCACTCTAAAGTTTGTATGCAGCTTAGTTTAGCAGAAACGCTGTGAACAAAGTCACACAGCTAGCTTGTCTGAAGGTAACAAATTACACCTAATAGCACCTCCAAAGCTCACTGATTAGCAGGTTATCATCATTTAGAAATATCAAGGAAATCACTGTACATCAACCAGGATTGGTGGCTCCCCTGTGCTAAGCTAACAGGTTATGCTCACAGATATGAGAGTAATGTCCGTCTTCTCATCTCACTCGCTTATCTGTGAGATTAAATCAGGGCTCAGTAAATAAGTATTTTCCAAAATGTCAAACTGTCACATTCATCAGTCCTGATGTCAGCGTGGTTAAACAGGTTCAGACCTATATAAATCCCCCATGCACTGACATGCACAGCACACTCTGATGTATCAGTGCCTGATGAGGAGCTCAGTAGACTCAGTCTGTGAGTCATAAACACACAACAGTCACTCACCGCCTCCATGTTGTCTGTTTCCTCTTGCGTTGTATATTAATTTGATTGGATTATGGTTCTTGGTTGTCATTTCTGCACGTCCAAACAGGGACGTGCACAAGCCCGGAGAAATAGAAAGTAAGAGAGGACTATATTTAAAACCCTTCTCATAGCTGTCCAAACCTGACTGTATTTACTGTGGCTGTAAATAAGCCTGCTGACTGCAACTTACACACACTGATCACGCCACAATCAGTAACAAACAACCTGTTTTATAAATGAAGTTGATATTCTTTGTGTGTCTGTATGAGTGAGAAAAACAAAGAAAGAGATTTCACAATGGAAGTAGCTGCACAGTGACTAATAGCTGTTAGTTGTACGGGCTGCTGTTTGAATGTTATGAATATTTGATAATCATAAGTCACTGTGTCTGCTGAGAGAGAAATCACAGCTAACTGTCATGTTTGAGTTCACAAAGATGGTGAGTTATGCAAGAGATGAGATAAGATGAATAAAATGGATTGAAGTCAATAGTCAAATCAGTGAGATTTGAGCCAGAATTAAATGAAAATGGACACATTTATTTATTTATTAATAAGCCAACATTACAAGATAATTAAAGTTCTGATACTCAAAGTTATTTATATTATGAAATAGGAAGAGAAAGTCACCTTTGAAGTTGTGAACAGTTGCTAGTTCTTCTGTGTAGTTCTGTTCTCATGGGTATTGTTTTTTAGTAGATTGCTTTATTTGGAACCAGTTAACATGCATTTCAATCATGTAGTATATCACTGAGATATTAAATGATCAAAATGATTGATTTAGCTCATATTTCATATAAAAAGCTATAATGTCACCATGGGGATGTAGCTCAGTGGTAGAGTGTGTGCTTTGCATGTACAAGGTCCTGGGTTCAATCCCCAGCATCTCCAACCTCCCAATGAGGCTGATGAAATGTTTGACATTCTTTGATTAAAATACCAGCCTTCTATTTGCTGTACAGTCTGAACGGGCCTGTTCAGAAGGCATGGTTCGAGTCTCTGTTCCTTTAAATGCAAACAAGCCCCTGCTGTGTTATGTACCGGCTACGCAAAGCCAGGTTTCCAGCATGTAAATAAGTGCAAGTTCCTAAAACATCATTAAGCTATTCCTGTTACACCTGTTATATTTTCTATTTACTTGTTTTGTCAGAAATGGGCTTCCATAATCAACAGCTTGGACCCAAGAGGCAGTGCTCCTTGAGGAACAACGATTCTCTGTTAGTTGATTTATTAGCAGTCATGTGCACAATTTGATGGAGTGCCCGATTGTTTGGCTCTAATGTGTTCATTTATGGTCAAACGTGGAAATTATAACATTTCAGAGTGGAACTGCCACATCAACAAGCACTCAAAACCCTGTGGTGGTCCATTAGGGCTTTACTACAGATTTCACAGATAATGGCTCTGCTGCAGGTTTGTATCACTTCAGTTTCACTTTGACATTGCCTCAATAAAAATGCATATGTGAAATGAGATATTACAAAACCATGGTGTGATGTGTGTGTGTGTCTGTATGGTGACTATATATACATGCCTATATATATATATATATATATATATATAGAGAGAGAGAGAGAGAGAGAGAGAGAGAGAGAGAGAGAGGGAGAGAGAGAAAGAAGGAGGAGAAGATAAAGGTTAACAAGTGGAAACAAGGACTGAATTGAGAGAGTGATTTGCAGGAATGGTGAGAAGACCATGAAGGAGAGAAGAGCTCCACTCATCACCCAGAGGGCCCTCCACCGGAGCAGCATGAATGATCCCTCCATCAGTCATTTACCCTCCTCCTGCCTCTGTGTCTTTTTACTCTCCAATGCCTTCCCCAACAGACTGTGAAGAAGGAGAGCCTTTTGCAATGATACTCGTGCTTTAGAAGTCAGTGTTAATTTAGATGCTGCTGTCTGTGTGTGCGCACTCTGAATGGTAAAATGTCAGAAAAATCATGATTGGATGGGCTGATGAATGATGGGGGGAAAGGGGGATGTGGAAGAAAAAACATCTGTACATTCTCACTTTTTAATGTGCAAATTTTTGCTTGGTTTCAGATTCATGATTAGATCTGGAAGATTCATGGTTGAGTGAGGATAGGTCTGGGTCACAGAGGGAATTGCGTGTGTGTTTGCATGGGATAAAGAAACTGCAGGCCTTTCTCCATGACTCAAGAATTTAAGTAACTTTTGACTTTTAAAATACTCTAGATGTCTTTGTGGTGAGGACAAACAAAATTAAATAAACCCTCTTGAACAAAGAGCAGGTCATGGTCAGATCACAGCAGGCCAACAAAAATGAATCAAATAAAAACCCAGAGCAAGACTCCAGCTCCACTGATCAGCTCGACTATGGTTTCTATCCCTGTGTGTCCATATTTGCATAGTTCAGAGTCAGCATTTCCAACAAGAAGTTGAATTGTCAAGGTGGTAGAGGACGGCTAATCTACAGTGCAGTCAGAGAGTATTAGGAAAATGAGCCATTTGTTGTTGTGTTGGCTCTGTAGGCCTACTGCAGCACTAAAACAATGACTATGAGGTTAAAATGTCTGTCTATTTGCTTTAATTAAACATAAATGGGGCCTTTAATGTTTTACACAGCCCGTTTTGCAGCCACTGTAGTTTCTTCTGCACACTAGGAAGGAGAGAGGGAGGTGTGGGTTTGTAATCATGCAATATTTGTTGCCAAATACTTTACTTTGATTCACTGAAGTCTACAACACACATTAGCAGACAATGCATATCTTTCTGGACGATGACAGTTAATTTAGCACAACAGCTAGCTAGTTTGCCTCGTATACTATGTCACATAAAGTATTTCATCCTCGTTACACTAGTTTTCAGTAAGTCGCTACTAGCAAAGTTTCTGAGAGAGATCATCTGCAAACTGTAAACCTACACCAATGGAGTTATGGTAAGTGTAATGATAGACTGTAAAAATCCTGTTACACTCTGACAGAGCTGTGCCGCAGCCAACGTCACTTCTTTCTGGGCTTTTTTATTTTATTTTAGTCTTCACCAGATGAAATGCATGCTCAATTTATTACTTATTTTACAGTCCTTGGTTGCCTTATTTGTAATTATGGGTTCACTGTTCGACTTATTAATCCTAAAACGAGGGACTGCATATAAAAACTGCTATATGATCCACAATGTGGACCTGACTGGACTATTGGTTGGACAATGGTTACATTTTGGACCATTTGGAATTGGCTAGTTGTGATGTCACAAAATTACTCACACCTACATGTCTTAAAATCTTAAGGTGAGCACAGAGAAACTTCCTCACCTACCTCCTTCAGCAGAAAAAAAAAGTCTTCTAGTTTCAAACTATGCACATCTATACATAATGAAGGTCGGTAACTATAAGCAAAACACATTGAGTGGAAGGTGGCTTTAATGTTTTTCTTGAGCTGTTTCTGGTAAATACAGTATGAGAGGGCAAAAGTTTTTGTTGAAAACTGAATTGTATTAGATATGTGCAGACAGTAATACTATTGTTCAAGACAGGAAGTGTCTGCTGGCTCTAATGGTACTTCAAACTTAATGTCTCAGTGTTGTACAGTGAAGGCAGGATGTTGTTTAGCAGCTAACCTTGACTCTGCAGTGCTGTGTGAATTAAATTATCAAGTACCCTGTCTTTTTTCTGTGAAGTTTTCGTATTTCAGTGTTTACACAGCAAGGAGTTGTTTTAAGATGAGCAGCCCTTTAGTACTGACTCCTGGGAAGACTCCAAAGCTACAGTACCACGATGAACAGTGTGAAAATTGCATCTTGAAGTCCAGATGGGCTGCAATTTCAGCACCTCATTTGTGATGTTATCAGATCCTCATGCTTCATTTGCTCTAGAGAGAGGATTTTTTCAACCAGTTCAGTAATTAGATATTTCAGTGGCTTTAGGGAGTCTCTGTGAACTGATCCAAATGCTCATTAGTTGTGATTGTTATCTTGTTTTTTATCATTATTTAAAATCAGCCTGGGGTTAATGAGGTTAAAATGATGCTTGCAAATAACATTGTGTCCAATTGAAATTCTGAACACTTGCTGGTATTTCTGTGTTATTTTGTTCTCGTGGATTCGGTAGATTGCTATATTTGGAACCAGCTACCGTGCATTGCAGTCATGCAGTATATCACCGTTCACTGAGATATTAGACTCGATTAAATGTATTGATTTAGCTCAATTTGATTATGAGCCATGATTTTACCCTGGGGGTGTAGCTCAGTATGTCCAAGGTCCTGGGTTCAATCCCCAGCATCTCCAGTGATGCTGTAAGTGTGGACCAGTAAGTGTGGGGGGTGAATGTATAAAACAATGCAAATCTGTTTTCTATTACCGTGATTAGAATTGCTTGAACTGATTTCCAGTTAACAGAGTAGTTCAGCTTCAAAACATTGAAGAATTGACGTAACATTTAGTTTACACTTTATATAGCTTTGATGAAAAGCTAAAACAAGATATCAGATAATGTGGGATAAATTTATTTTACTCATTTTAAAAGGCACTTGAACAAACTACAAGGAGTTTTTTTTAACTGGTTATGAAACAGTCTTGATTTAATATGAATGTCTCTTTATGACCTATAAAAACAAACAAGACCATTGAAGCCTGCCACCTGGTCACAGTCACCTCAAAATCAGACAAAACAAGACATGTTTGGATATTAATAGCTGCACCTCTTGTGCCACAGTTGTTTCCTTGTAGTAGAGTATTGTCTGTGTAGATGGTGAACCTTGTGTAACGCTTTCTTAGATGCACACCACATGCCTCCTCTGTCAGCATGCACATGCACCACCTGCTGTATTTGTGCAGTCAGTGAGCTTTACCATGTGTTAGAATGAGTCTAGAATGGAATAGACACACAGCACGAATACTAAAAGTGACTGCAGCTACAGTGTGGTCGGTTATGTTTATGTGGTACATATGTGCGGCTGTGTGTGTCTGTATGTCTTGCTTTAACAAAACCAACACATTCTCAGGTCAAATTGTAATCTTCCAACGTTTACCTGCATCTTTTCCTTAGCTGCACAGACTGTGATTGATGGATTGAGCCAAGCAGCAGAGACAGACAGACAGAGGCGGATGTATTTATTGAAGCAAAGTAAAAAATGGATAGAGCGAGGGAGAGAGAGAGAGATGATCCGTCAGGGGTTCTTGAATGGCACAGTAATTTCTACCTGCAAAAACAAGGCCTTTGAATCCCTGCTGCACCGGCTCAGACAGAAAAGATTCTCTTTGTGATGGTATCTGACATGCTGTTATTGCCTTCACTTGCTGCACTCTGAGCACGGTAATGGATGTGCACCAACGGCCATACATGTGCGCACACAAAAATGCAAACACTTCTCCAAAATCACATTTTTGTTTCTCAAGTGGAAGCAAAATCAAAGTCTTTTTCGTTTTTTGGGGTGATCCGGTGAGTTATGTGTCACTCCAAAACTGAGAAAAGGTGTCATACAGGCAGAGGGTTGCAGGTGTGCATGCACACAAACACCCACACACACACACACTGCTTCTGAATTCAGTGCCCTCGCTTGTTCTTAAAGTGGAAACAAGATCAAAGAAAACAATCCTTTAAAGACAGAGGCAGTGTGAGGAGCTTGTTAAAACTGATGACAGCAAAAATCAAAAATAAAAATGAGTACCTCTCAGAAGTTTTAGACGAATCAGATGTCAACAATATTTTACTCTTCTGCATCCATTTCCTCAAAGAAAGCAGAGCAGCAGAGATAACGGGATTATATATTACACCTTTTGGAAAAACTTGAGATAACACAAAGCCCACTAATGGCTTTACAAATGAGGGAAAGACAAACATTCATGTGCATCCTGCAATAAAAAGTGGATGAGTAGCTTAAATGGACAAACAATAGGTGAAGAGATGTCACAATGAGGCTGGAAGAGAACAGGGGGAAGAAGGACAGGAGAACGAGGTGATTGCGAAATGTGAAAACAGAGCCCAAGCAAGGGATGGGCCAATCTTTCTCTCCTTGACCAGTCCGGACGATGTTAGACTTTGTTCTCTTCTCTGGCCGCTTGAAAGCTGAGTGAATACGTTACGTGGTGCACCAGTTTATAAGTCATCCCCTTAAACTGCACTGAAGAGGAGAGAGAGAAGGGGAGAGGAGTAAGGAAGAAGGGATGACTAAGAAGAGAGGAGCAACAGGGGAACAAACAGAGAAGAACAAAAAGAGACCACAAAGTACAGTGGAGCACTGAGGTTATCCAACACTGTTACAACATATTCATCACATTTATAGTGGTGGGGTGATCCAACAGCTGCAGGAATGTGGATGGATACCAAAACAGAAGTGGAGGAGGCCAGCAGGAGCCGTGCCAGCCTCAGTCGGCGTGTGTTTAACCGTCTGATGTTGTGTACTGGGGACATGGAACACTTGGATAAGTACATGCAGGGTAGGAAAACTTTCACAATGCACTGCTGCATCTCAAACATTTGTCACTTCTAATCTTGAACAAGTATAGAATGTAATATACTGAATGACCTTTATCAAATGTGTTTGGAAAATGCATAATTCATCAAGTCTGAGTCTTTCTCATGATGTGATTAATTACAAAACTTTTCAAAAGGAAGCTCTCAAACACTTGAATCTGTTAAACTGCCATAATCATAAATAAATGAGTCTGAAATGCTTACACTGCATTGCAAATATGCAGATGTAATCATCACACATCTCCCACGATGAATGCTGCTGCACTCCAACCTAAAACATAACATCATTAAACTCTCATCTTGATTCTTTGTCTAACATCTTGTATTTGCATCAAAAAACGCAACTGAGAAACACGTTACGTGCTCCAGTTTTCCTCTTTAGTACCACTTTCACAGAAAAAAAAAAGAAAAAGTGTGTAAAATGTTTTCTTTGTTTCCTCAGACAAGCCGTTTGTGCTGCAGCTGGCGGTGTGGGGTCTGAGAGGGGTTACCAGGGTGATTCTAGCCAACAACCCGCTGAGTGGTGCTCTCATCTTGGCTGCACTGTACTGGGCTTCCCCCTGGCAGGGCCTGCTGGGAACTCTGGGTGTACTGGCCTCTACGTTAACAGCTGTTGTCGTAGGGCAAGACAGGTGGAATGACATGAATGTATACAGAGACACACACAAATAGTATAGAAGCCTAAAAAAAAGTGCACATTAGCATGTACACAGCCAATGATCTGTGTGTTTCAAAACCACACAACAGAAAAATGTCGCCTTTAAATAATTAAACCCTCAATAAAAACCTGTCTGTTGCCTGGAAGCCGGCCACGCAACACAAGCCTCTAATTTGCTTGACCTTATGACTAAAGCTGATGGAGGGTCCTACTTAATATTCATGACAATAACAGCTCCATGACTGATGGCCTTGTCTTAATCCACACCCACTGCTTGGCAATTCTTATTCTAGTTCCTGTCCTAATATTTATGCCAGTATAATATGTTAATACGCAACCTTGTTTTATGGGTTTAAAAATATTTCTTATACGTGTATCTTCCTGTTCTGTGTGTGTGTAGTGCTGAGGTGTCAGGAGGTCTCCATGGTTTTAACGGCATGTTGGTGTCTCTGCTGATGGGAGCGTTCAGTTCGGCTGGAGACTGGTACTGGTGGCTGCTGCTGCCCGTCTGCCTGGGGTCAGCTACATGGTAAGACACACAAAGTAATTTCACTCTGTCTCAACACTCCTGACATGTGGCCAACAATTCCTTACACACACCAGATCAACCAAGTCACAGAGTGGGATTGACTGATGATGAAGAAAATACACATTTAACATAGATAGATAATTGAATCAAGTAATATCTTGGGGAAACCTTTAGCCCCCTACTGGGTTGGTTCCTTGATCAACATAATACACATTGGGGACAGTGCAGACTCGCTAATCAGGTGACGTGTAGAAACATCTACCAGCCCCTAGTGTTCAGGCCTTGGTCTTGTGGCATGCTAAATATGTGCCTTTCCTGCATACCTGTTCTATTGTTTCCGTGATGACTTCAGGTCTTAATGCAAATGTCCCTACGCTTTTACATATTCTTTGATCACGGTTGTTTTTCTGTATAAAAGTGCTCCACTTCATTTGCTCTGGGTCAACTCACTGGCTTAGATACCCTCTGTGACCATGAGTTCACCAGTGTGCCGGCATGCTTCTTAATAAACACACCACCACAACAAACATCTCAACTGGACTCGATGATTTCTTCAACACTAAGGCACCATTTATCCATTTAAAACTGGTTGGATTGGCAAATGTACATCTGGTTAACTTCCCCACATGCAATGCACGTTTTTCTGTAGCAACGAAACATAAGTTGATAGAAAGCAATTACAGCGGAGCGCTTTAATAGAACAATTTTAGCAACTGACTAATACTGATCATGTTCCAGTGAGTCTTCATATACTATATGCCATAAGAACAACATTGCTACTGCAAAATACTGCAAACACACCAGAAGTTCTCACATGAAGCAGCTATTTTGTATTTTCGTATTTCCAAGCTCTCATAACAGTAATGCTGGGTAGTTACAATATAACCATGAGTTTGTGTTTATTCGTGCAAGTAACTATGAACTCACTGACCCCACTAACTAACATTACAGGAGTGTGAATCCAAAAAAAACAGATTGTGCTGTGATTTGATTGCAATTACCAGATCAAGGATGATAATTTGTAAAAAGTCTGAATTCATACTTTGTAGGCGTGTCACATGAGTCATTGTATGTCACACAAACATGATGCAAGTAAAGCAAACTGAATGGCTTAGTTTATAGAAAAGTAAACCTGATATCTGGAAATAAATATTTTCAGCACTTAGCAGGTAGTCCAACTTCCTTGTTTACTTTTCTCCAAGTCATGTCCTTTTGTCTCGACTCTGTATAAATTTGAAGTAGCATCACAGAGCTTTCGGTACCTACATACGGCTACAATTACAATTACAACAGTGAATGTCTGCACATCTGCTTCCGCAGAAAGATTTAGACAGGTTGAGACACAAGAGTTATTTTTTCAATCCCAAGAGTTTAAAAAACTCCACTCTGTCCCTGCTGTCTCGTCTTTGAGCTCAGCTACCTTGATTCACTAGTGCCTTTCAAGGAACAGTACGGGATGACGCTGGTTTTTGCTAGTTGTTTAGTATATATATAAACCTGTAAGTATTAAGACTTTCTTCCCCCTCACATTTCCACACTGATAATATGCCACCCAATGGCATGCATCAGGAGTGCCACCACTTCACTCACAATGAGTATATGTGAAATGAATGCCACAGTGACATCATTTAGAAGAGCTCTGCAAATAGCATAAATACAATCCATTTCTTTAAAAATGATCAGCACCTCCACTCTCACACCCCCGTCCCCAGTGTCTTTCTGTTCAGTGGTCTCTCCTCACTGTTGGAACGTTGGGACTTGCCCGTCGCCGTGTTTCCCTTCAACACAGTTATCGTCCTCTACCTCCTTTGTACCGGCCCAGAAAACCCCTATTTCCCGCACCATCCAGCTACGCCACCAGGGGCACTGGAAACCAACGGCACCGAGCTCATTGCAGTAGAGGTAAGACCCACGGTTGAATTAAATCTGTTTTGTTTATTTGATCAGTAATAAGTGCTTCTATTTTCTATTATTCTTATTTTTGTATCAGGTTCTGTTCCAATAGAAAAGAAAGAATACTTGAGACTCAATTTGCATTTTTTCCCCTCAGCACTTAATCATGACCGTACCTGTCAGGGTAACATTTGCAGTGATATTTAAACAGAGGTGCAGATCATTAGTAGTCTCAAAGAGAACTATTAGAAGAGGCGGGATAAATGATTTTTTAAAAATTAAGATTTTGAGGAGAACACAAGCTGAACTAAAGCCAGAGTTACTGTGTGTGTCTGCCATGTTGCAGCCCGGTCTCCAGAGTGAAGTCACTGATAGAAGCACAATATGTAAAAGATCAGCCAGCTATGACTCACCAGTTACTTAGCAACAGTCACTGATGGAGCTCCTGTTTGGAAATTATAATCAGCAAAAACTGGTTTAATTAATGCTGCTTAGTGATTGAAACTCATGGCAGCTTTTGTTAAGATGTCCCATTCACATTCAAGATAAAATGTTATTTTGTTCAGTTACTATAGACTAGAGATTAATATTCACAACTTGTGGTAAACATTGTTGTGTCACTAAGGTTTCCAGGAAGGAAACATTGGGGGCAATTTATTTTATAGCTGCTGTTAACTTTGTATAGCCAGGAAGAAGAAAACGGCAATCAAACCTTAAGGCCTAAATTTATGCTACTGAAAATCCACTTAATTAGAATGCAAGGTGCTGCACAGTACATCTTGTAAAGAAGAGAGTTCACTTCGACCACTGAATTTAAATGAAATGCAGTTGCCTTGAGCTGCTTCTTACAAAACTTTGGCACAAAAACCCAGGCGCTCACCAGCTGCTGCGGTCGGCTTTTGATCTCCATGAAGCAGCTGGCGTTTCGATGCTTGAAGAGTGACTGGATTTTAATCTACTTGTTTGCAAACAGGCAGAACCTCAGAATCAGACAAGCTCTGTCTTCTTCCATATCCAATGAATATACATCAAGCTTACTTGTTAGCATTTCTAAAAAATATGTCCAATACATCTAAATAAGATCATTTAAAGTTGCACCAATCAATATGTTGTCATGTGTTCTGTAGAAGTCATTCAGTGCTGAAACCCTGAGAGAATTGCCCGACTCTGCAGTTCCTCTGAGCTCTACGGAGCGGTTCAGCATCATTCAGCTAATTGTTTAGGTTTTATTGCCCATGACTCTACTGTCTGGTCCCCTAGCCACTCTCAACAACCCACTGCCTGTGGAGACATTTAGTAACTGGTGAATGTAGTGACTCAGGCATTGGTGGAGACTAAACCAGACTTATAAGTCAAGTATATATTGTACCTATATTTGCCCTTTCACCACCCCCAACCACTTCCTGTATTTATACCTTGGCTGACATAATTAGTGATGTCACTGGATTATTCCAAGTGGGTGGGGGTGAACTTAATTTAGTTTAGGAGTTAGTTGTGATTTGTTGTAAGTATGGTTACAATGTAGGTTAGTAGGAAAAACAGGTATAAGTGTTTCTACTGTGAAGTGTGCAAGAAGGTAACTTTGTAAAGTTCTTAAATTCGGAGAACCAGTGGAGTGACCTGGCACAGCCGGAGGTAATACCGGTTGAACAGTGCTTATTTAAGCAGTTGTGTTTGTCTGTGGAGGAGATCAGGTGTAGCTATGTGCACATGAGACACCTTTCTTTGTGTGTGTATGTGTGTGTGTGTGTGTGTGTGTGTGTGTGTGTGTGTGTGTGTTTTGCCTCATTTGACTTCTAGCACTATAGTATCTGTACTATATTATATTAAGCCTTAAAGTTATTCCTTATTAGCATGGCTGCCTTGATTGACAGGTGGGTGTTGCTTCAGGTGGTAAAGCAATGTGTTTCACAAACTAGTTAGCAACTAATGAAAAGACTGCTAACTCTACATGTGTTGCAGAAGGAGCTGTGTTGTTCTTTTTAATTTGTCAGACTGGCTCATCGTAAATGGTGGTTCAGTTAGTTTATACAAACTCAGGCTGGTTTTAGTTCAAGCGCTGAGCTGGAAATCTGATCTGATAAAGAACACTGACTAAAGTTGCTGGATTTCTTCAGCGCAAGGCGCCAAGAGCGGAGAGGGATGTCATATAAATATATTTCTGCACACGATGATCTGCAAACTGACTGTGAAAACTAGATTAGCTACGCTGCCTAAGCCCTCTCAGCGTTGTTAGGTGTCCTGAATATAGATTCAAGATTTACACACGATTCTATTAACGAGCATCACACCCTGTGGCACAGTATGTCCGTCACAGTAAATCATTACTTTCTACAAGTTTCAGCCCCCTGACTCAGATTATTTCTACCTTTCTCTTGGTTTCTTCCTATATTTTAGACTTCTCTCCCTCTTTTTCTCTCCCTTCGTTCAATCTATTAATATTCAGCTCATATCTTTCCTTCCTGGTTCCCTCCATCGGTCTGTCTCGCCTTATAAATGCTGTCCTTTTCATTTCATAAATTCCCTTTGGTTTGTTACTTGGGAGATCTGAAACCTCTAAATCTTCCTTTTCATCTCTCTGCTTCTCTTCTCTCCTCCCCTGTCTCTATCCATTTCTCTGCTTTGCTATGTAAATTTCCTTCCTCTTTCTCCTACTTTCTACATCGCTTTTTCAATCACCTCTGTCTTTATCATCCTCCTTTGCTCTCCCTCCTGTGATATGTATATGTAACCATGTTTTCAAGGACAAGTTAATCCATAGATTATGTCCTGTTACAGCCTTTCATGTGATAAAATCTCATCCCCTCTCTTCTGTCTTTCCTCGTCTTTTCCCCCCTTTACATCAGTGTTTTGTGTTCTACTGCTCTCCTTCCTTTTCCTCCTTCCATCTCTCCACCTCTTGTCTTTCCCCTGCTCCTCTCCAGAGATGGTGATGACGTCGGTCCTATTTATATTTAATGTCTTCAGCTTTCACTCTGCCGTGGATGGCTGCCCCATCACGACAGTGTATTTAATCTTTCTGCATATAAGCACATGCATGCACACACACTCACGTGTACAACTCAAACTACAACAAAGAGCAATATAATTAAAGGACGTTTATGACTTGTATATATCAGCGACAGGCAGGTGCACCCATCACGTCGCCATGGAAACTCTTCACTTCTTCTCACTGACTGTTGGGAAAGCAAGATGTGTGTGTGTGTGTTTGTGTCTACATGTGTTAAACTGGCAAAGAGAAAGAATGGTTGATTTTTATTGGCAAGAGAGACACTGAATAAATTTTGCCATTATGTTTTTTGTGTATTTTGTGTTGTTTTGTGTGTCTGCTCTTTCACATTTGAACATCAGACTTGTGTATAATTAAACATACCCTCCTCCAACTTCTCCCTTTTGTCTAGGTAATGCGTGGCATCCTTCTTGGTGTGGGTCAGATCTTTGCCTGTGGAGCCCTGGGTCCCTCCCTCTTCATCCTTGGAGCAGTTCTGCTTTACTCCCCCCTGCTGGCTGTCCACGCTCTGCTGGGATCTGCCGTTGGAACATTGGCTGGTGAGTCTCCGTCTGTGTGCCTGTATGTCCATGTGGGAGGACTGGAAGGGTTAGTAAAGTGGGAATATTATTGTGTTCTTTTTATGCTGTACATGTTCACACCATGGTGTGCATTTGGTTGAATTAATCAGGGCTGAAGTTTCAAGTTGACGCTTACACACATTTTCAGCGCCAGTATCTGAGTTTACTAGTCCTGAGGAGTACTGCTCAGTTGAGTAATATGTCCTCTGTGGCTGTGGAGGACCTTGGAGACAACATTCATAACAAAAGGCCTGCAATGCAGTTTGTGGTTTGGAAAATGTTTACCACACAGGAGGGATCGAACAGCAAGATTATGTGAAGGTCTGGTTGCATTATGTGAAGGTAGAATCCAGTGTCTTGAGAGCTTAACCCATACTAAGGACTTAAAGTCTGACTAATTCTGCATCTGCTGTTTTGATTTTGACCATTCTGTCATTCTGCCAGCCACTTGCCCTGTGCAGGATCGCAGTGTGCTAAAGCCTCAATCAGCTGGCTTTAGGTGACAGGCATGGTACACCCTAGGCAAGGTGCCAGCCTGTCACAGTACTACAGTAACACACACAGACAACCATTCTCACTCACATTCACACAATTAACCTAACCTACATCACTTTGGCTTAAATGTACCTTAAATTTCATAATTTGCACCATTAACTGTGAAGAAGACACTTTGCATACAGACCTGGTCTTTGCCCTTTTCTTTATAGCATTATTTACAGAGACTCAACAGCTCCCATCACAAACAAGCATTTGGCAACAGTGGCAAGGAAAAACCTCCTTTACTGGTCATTGACATGCACAAATCACCATAGCTGAGCTAACAGCATAATGCAGTATCATTACCTTTGTCTTAGGTAGCAGTATAAATCTTCCATTTATTGAAACCAGGAGTCAGAGCCTCAACTTGATGGCTCCCTGTATGGCAAATGTTGAATTACAATACGTTTTAACGAGGTTAAAGTCGGCTATGTTTTATGAATCCCTCTGGCAATAAGACAGAATGTCAGCAGCGCGTATGAATATGAAACTGTGAAACAGGGAGCAGCAGCAGCAGCCTGTGGGCAGCTGCTCCAAGAGACACAGAGCAATTAGCCGAGGCATTGATAACTACTGGCTTATACACAAACACACAGGCCTTTGGCTGTGTATGCCTTTTACATCTGCCTCGCTGTGACTCTGTTCAGGGAGCGAGAGAGTGAGAAATGCTAGAAGTTAAAGACCTCAGCCCCCTCCTTCCGTCTGCTGCTAGTACAATACAGTGTCCTAAAATAATTTGGTGTGTGTATGTGTGTGCGTTTGTTTCGATGAGTCATACTGTAATAGACAGCAGAGTGGGGCTGAGCTCGTACATACGCACACTTTGCACAAACCCGTGGACGCGCTAACAGTGGCAGGTACATACACACGCACACACTGCTGCAATAAGAACAACAGTGTGATGAGGAAGTAATCAAAGAGATGTGACTGTAATGAGATTGTGTAGGCAACAGAGCCGAGAGTAAACAGCCTGCTGGTGCGAGGCAGTGAAATGCGAGTGAGTGCAACATAGCAATCAGGGTCTCTATTGCTGCCATTTGTATCTTTATTGATGCTGAAAAAGTCAACCATGTTTTCATTTCTTTCAGTGTAATACAGAGCTCCACCAGACACAGCTTTCTTCTGCTGTTAGCCTTTTAACTAATTCCAAGGGACAAGTGCATATGCCTTTGAGTTTAAGTATTGATTTTGTCACTGTTGCTTTGAATGTCTGAAGGATAAGGCTTGTGATATTCCATACAATCCTGGGACCAAAAAGTTGGAACACTGTGTGAAATATAAATAAAAGCGGACAATGATGTACAGAACCTTTGACCTTTATGCAAGTGAATACAGTACAAAGATAATATAGTTAATGTTTAAATGTGATTCCTGCAATATGCTCTGTTTTAAAAACAGGTTCATTGGTTCACAGGTGATCATATTGTGATAGGATATGAAAGGGGCATCCTTGAAAAAACAAGCAAGGATGGGGTGAGGCTTCCCTCTTGTGTGGAATAGTCTAACAAATTAAAAACAACATTTCAAACACACAATTGCAAGAAATCTAGGGATTTCACCATCTACAAGCTAAATTATCATTAGAAGATTCAGATAATCCAGAATTATCTCGGCACATAAGGGGTAAGCAACACTTTGCTCATGACTCTGATCCCTCAGGCACCACAGCACTAAAAACCAACATGACTCTATAAAGTTGGTGGAAAACACAGTTCATTGCTGCATCCACAAAAAAAGTTAAGACTGTACCATGCAAAGTGAAAGCCAGATATCAAGTCAGATTTCAAATTGTTTTTGAAAAGTGTCCAAAAATTATAAAATGAATCAGCCATTTAAAATTCTGCCATATGAAGGGAATTTTAAGCTTTTTACCCTCTTCTTTTCCCTACATATTTATTTTCATTTTAATAATACAACTATCTTTGTCTTGTACTTCATATTTATTTTTATTCTTAATGGTGTTTCTTTTTGTTGTTTGTTATAATGACTTTTGTTGCTGTTATTATAAGTAGAATCTGAACATTTGGTGTTGTTAGACATATTTTACCATGGAGCTTGGTGAACCAGCTGCCCTGAATAAATGTAAATTCGCCTGCACTCACCCACGCACAGAAACAAATGAAGCTGCGGCACAGTGAGAGAGTTAAGAGTGTGAATAAGTGCTACAAGGTCAGATTCAAAACTTAATCCTGCCTGACAGAGACCCCGAGGGGAAAAGAAGGATCAGTGTCAGGAGACGAAAGAGTCAGAGCCAGTGTCAGAAGAAGATTGAAAGAGGAAAAAAGGGATGAAGAGTGGAGAACAGAAAAAAGGCAAGGGGAATAAATTGAGGGAAAGACCAAAAAGAAGTGTCAGAGTGAAAAGCAACAAAAAAAGAAAGATCCTGATGAATGCATCAGAGAAGAAAAGAGGTCAGGAGATCTTAAAAATCTGCTTGTGTGTATTAAATTGACACCCTCCTCTCCAACAAGTTGGCTCTTACTTTCTTCATCTGTTTTACCTTCTCTACATGAACACTCTTTTCTTGGTTCTAGTTCTTTCTCTATCTTATTTTCATCCTTTCTTCTTTCTTTTTTTCTCTTGTATCCTTCAGTACTGTGTGTATATGTGTGATGTCATCATCACCTTTCTCACTGATTATTAACTGTTTGCTTAACTGTTGTTCAGCCATAGTGTAACGGTATAGCCACAGCAGGCCTGGATTTCCACACAGGCTGTAGTGTCGTACATGGGGCACTAGTCAAAGTTATACTCAGTGTCTCAGTTTGTATGGTGGCATCTTTTTTTAATCAACTTTCTAAACCCAAAACCAATACAGCAAGAAAGTGTAACAAAAGTGCAAGTCCAATGTAAGCTACAAACATAGCCTGCCATGCTAACTAGCTAACTACCTACACTAACAATCTAGCATTGTTACCAAAGCTAACTCATAACAGCCATGGTGTGGGAGCCAATGTGCTAGAATATCTGAGTTTAGTAACAGTTAGGAGCCCTGACCTGAGGAGGTTTATATGCCAGCAACATCTGCCAAATTTGCTTTAGATAAGTTAGTGTTGCATTTGTAAACTTCATATGTTGTCCGGCATATCTCATATCCTTTTCTCTTGTAAAAATGAACTGTTTCAAACTTCAAAGATTAGATCTAAGCTTTGTGTGGCTCGTCCAATTATGTTTTTCTATATTAAACTTGCAAACCATCCCTGGGTTGTTAGAGCAAATTACTCTTTGACCCTCTGTGGTCCTATCAATTGCTTTTGCAGTTGTGGGTGATTGCTTAGACCCCAGAAGGCTAATTACATCTACACCACAAAACACAAACGGTGCTGTTTCCTTATTACCACGTCTTCTAAAAACCCTTTTACAGGCTTCTTGTTTTAACACAAATCATCTGGAAATATTAAAAAAAAAAGTTAGCCTAAGTTTTCAAACAACTCAGAAAGTTTAACCTTAGCCTTAGCTGACGCTAGTGGTAGGCACATTTTTGTCCATGGTCATCAACTATAGAGACAAAAAACTGATTTTGTTTACTATATTATGAAAATTAAGACCCCTTTAGAAGTGTGGCCAGGCCTTAACAAATCTTTCATCCGCCATCCTACATTCATCTAAATTTTTATTGCCGTCATCTTCATCATATTATCATCCTCTTCATCCTTAGCTCTTTCCTTACCTTTACTGTCGTCATGTTCATCATTTTCATTGACATCAGCATGATTTTCCATGATAATCGTTCCCATCAGAATATTTTAGACTGCTGTATCATTGCTGTCGTCACTGTCTCGTTTATTTCCAACTTTGGTGCTGCTGTAAATTAATTTAATCATATTTTTTCCACTGTAAAACTGAGGTGAGAGACCAGTCAGGCAGAGAGCAGATGTTTAGACATGTGTGGATCCCTGATGACAGGCAGGGTAAACCGCTGTGGCTTTATATATGCGATCAGCCTCTTAATCATCACCTCTTAATGTCTACTTTGTCTGTGAGATGGAGCGAGAATGACGGAGAGACACAGTGGTGTGGGTCAGACTGAGAGAGGAAAGATACATGAAGTTCGCCTAGGACAGACAGAGTATGAGGCCATATATAGAGCTGCCACTCAAACCATTGTGGGAAACTTTCCCCATAAGGGGTTTCCAGAGGAGGAGATCAGGGGTTGTATGTAGGCCAGAGCCTCCACCTCCTGCTATAGCTGCATTCATGTTACAGGAGAATAATTGCAGAAATGCTTTAAAGTGGGATCAAACAGAGGAGAAGGGAGGGGAAAGACTGTGAGTCAGTTGGAGAAGTCAACTGGGGTTCACTGCTTAACTCGGAGTGCTTTAAATAGCTTTGTATTTAGGATGTGAAGCCACGCAGGCAAGGTATTTTCGAGTAAGAATTTCGTATTTGCCATCTCTCTTGTGACATACTGTAGATACAGCATCAGGCAGGAGAAAGGAGGAAGAAGAAGAAGGCTCTCAGTCTGCCATCATATTCAAGAAGAAAGTATTTTTCAAGAGTAGGATGTTTATTTCTGACCTATACTACACAGAAATGTCAGAAAATAACATACTATAACATTATAACACTGTTATCTTGAGCCAGACAATCGACCTTAACAAGTGAACCTCAGATCATCCTCCAGCCTGCTATGGTGAAAATCATCAGTCCGGATGTGACACTAGAGAGAATACAGACTCTGTACTGTAATAACTTTGATCTTCCTGGGAGCGGTAGAAGCTCAATCTGTAGGGATTTGGCTTGGGCGGCTCAAGTCCAGCATGGACCAAAGTATGGAGGGTGGACTAGTAGCTGTAGAGGTGCCAGTTCACCTCCTGGGCACTGCCAAGGTGCCCTTGAGCAACACCTAACTGCTCTCAGAGCGCTGCTCTGTGTGGCTTCCCATCACTCCACCATCTCTCCACATTTGCATGTCTATGAGACATTTGTGTGTGTGTGGATGTATTTTGGGTAAAATGTATATAAGAACTTGAGTGAAAAAAAAATCTCCTTGAGGGATCAATGAAGTATCTTTTCTTCATCCTATAACTTTTTTCATTAAGTGTCAAATTCAAGACAAAAATATGTATTTTTTTAATGATTTGCAAAAATACTAACAGCCTCAGCTGGTGCTCATTAGCAATTGTTAGCATACTAACATCCATGTTAGCATTGTCATTGTGAGCACATTAGCATTTAGCTCAAAGCACTATTGTGCCATTATGCAGCCTCTTAGAGTCGCTAGCACAGCTCTACACTCTTAGGCGTGTTATTGAAAAGACCATTTTAACACACTCCACTTTCTGTACAGTGTTAAATACAGAGTTTAAACAGCGAGGGTTTAACTTCTGAAAGGAGAAAAGACATTCATTGACCTAGCTTTAATCCTAGGAGTGTGAATCACAAACATCAAATCATTTACACATATGATTAGAAGAATTCACAAAGAACTGTAGAAATAGGCCTGTACAACGTCTGAAATGAGGCGCTTAGTTTGAGATGTGTTAGTGGGGATAGAAGTATAAAGTGTCCCTCTACAGCTCATCCTGCTGATGTCTGGACAGAGTTAATGAATGAGCCCACATACACAGCAATCCATTTAGCTGCATCCACAAACAGTTTCCCCCCTCAAAGGCATCAAAGGACAGAATGATGGATTCACCAGCTGAATGAAGAGCAGAGACCCAAATACAAAGTTGGCCATTTACCCACACACACTGGAAAACAAGCCATTATATTCAGTTCATTTCAGTTGCTCATTCCAACCTATTGCACTGTCCTCCATTTAGTGTGCAGATAGTGACTGTGGTTTGATGCAGACATCAACTGGAAAAGAGGAGAAGAGATATCAGGTTTATGATAAAAGCTGTCTGAGTCATTCTATTAGCATAGACAGCATCACACTGGGAGTGACTCACACACACACATGCATAGTATAAAAACAGTAAAAAAATTTAGGATTCTCTGGGGCACCCTTCCCACACTGCCATTAGTCTTTAATGACACCCTGATGTGGGGAGGGAATGGGGGGAGGAGAGTGAGAGGGTGTGATGAAGGAAGAGAGGAAGGGAATGAGGGAACAAGAAATGAAAGAGGAACGGTGACAATGAATTGGAAGATGGAGGGCAAGATAATGAAGTGTAGAGCAAGGAAGAGACAAAATGAGTGTGGAGGGAGCTGGAGCATTTAAGGACAAAGAAGGGTGGCTGTGAACGGAGGAAAAGCAAACAGAGATGGAGGAAGGAGGGAGTGGATGGCAGAGTGGCCAAGCAGACAGAGTAAGGAGGCAGCAATGGGGTGTGGCCAGTCTGCTTCAGGAGCAGACTTGCTAAACTGCAGCCCACAATGCCCGGTAATGAGGAAATCAATCACAGCACACGCCCAGGGTCATTTGTCCACAGAGGAGCTTCCAAAATTTACTGTTACTGCAGATGAATTCTTTGGAAAATCCTGCAGTATTAATACAGGGAGGGTGCAGGGTGGAGCAGCTGCAGTGATGCCTAACGACATGAATTGTAACAACATTCATACTGTTGTCATTTTAGTCATTTATCTTTTGTTTAGCGCTTATAGTCATGCATTTTCAGCATGACTACTATGCATTTCAGCATTTTGTTGTGACAATGCAACCAAATTGAATAAAGGATAATTCATTCTCCTTCACCCAGGAGCACATTCAGCTTGTGTGTGTAAATAATATATAGCTGCTACAGCAAATACTGGTGAGCACTCTCCTGCACAGTCTCTCCTGCACTGACAGTGTTCCGTATATTTTTTAAAATAATATTACTCTTACTCAGGAAGGTAAAAAATACACAAGTTCTGCTTCAGAGTTCGTGCTTGCACAAACATAAGCTGTGTATATATATATATATATCAATGAAACAGTCAGTAAGCAGTTTTAAAGCTTGTTTCTCTCCACAGCTGAGCAGTGGCAGCAGCTCTGGGTGGGGCTACAGGACTAATGACCTCTGTTTACCCACAGAGGGATGCAATTGGTGTGCAGCAAGAAGCAGACATCCAAGCTGACATAAAATGTACAATTTGATGCAATGCAATAACATTGCCCTGTAATACATCCTATCAATGTAGATTATAATGTACATTATAATTATAATGAGAGAGAATGTAGCAAGAGTAAATTTACATCCAAATTTAATGCAAATTTAAACTGAATTTCCAGAAGAGAAAGAAAATGTGAATGAATTACATCCAACAAGCATGCACATGCAACAAGATCTCAAACTAATGGAAACAAAGAGGAAACTACAAGGCTTACAGCCTCCTCGTAGCTCCACACAGGTCTGATGTCTGACATGACATTTTTCGTCCACTTCAGTGGATGTTTAGGTCATGCTTCATATACGTCTTGATTTATTCATGAAGCCTGTTGACTTGCATTTTGTTTTTAAACCTGAACAGCTCTCCTGAGGATACGTAAGTCGTATTTTTGCTGACCTCCAGTGGTTAAACTTGTCACCTTGCTGCAGTGGCAGAGATGAGGATTTCAATGTGTGTCAATACACTGTGACATCACTGTTGGACCACGCCCAGACTTTGATGCTGACTGTTGTCAGAGGTGCAACAAGCTTCAGCCAGAGTGGGAAAAATAAAAACTATTTACTGGTTTTAAATAATAATGCAAAGCATGATGCTGCTCGCTGGTTCTGACTGAAGCCTTCTGGCCTTTGCAGCTGACCTCAGCAGCCCTCCTCCCCCTGATGTCATTGCGGCTTTATTGTTATTCTCCCTCACGTGTGGGTTGAAAGACCCAGTGCAGCTGCTGCTGAAGGCCAGCAGAGAAAAGGTCAATGTTTTTGGCCTCATAGAGATTTATCTAGGCCATCATGTCCCCCTCTGCAGTCTGCATATAGCTTCAGCTTTAGAGTATAATGTTTATTTAGTATAGATGTGAGTCAGAGGTGAGACATTGACCTGGTGTTCATCCACCTACTGCATCAATACCCTGCAGCAATACCAGGGAGGGAGAAGAGAGATGTTATTGTTGTTAGGACTTGTTATGTTGGCTAATACATTTTGGTAAACATGAAAATGAAAGCAAGTTAAAAGTCTTCTTAGTCTTGTGGTCAGGCTTCTCTTAGAAACACACACAAGCATAAAAGAATATATTTTAGTAAGACAGGCAGGGTCTTTGTCAGCACTCCTCTTACCCATCCCTACACATCATCATCACAAAGTGCAAAAATCATAAATCCAAGAGACAAAGCAGACACACATGCATCACATCCTCTAAATACTGGTACAAGACTTCATATAGTTTGCTGTTAGCAGACCTGTAATCAAATGTTTATAGCAGTAATTAACAGCTCATCTGCCATGTTGGACCAGATAGTCACATTCCTTATATGGGCGGGTAGAAAGGCAAAATCAGCACAGTTCCTTATAAGGTCATGTGCAAAATAAAATTTGAACTGAAGGGGACCGTACAACAGTATGTGTCTAGCACCACCACATGGATAGTTCTAGTGCAGCAGATTTAACAGACAAATATCAGTGTGTGTGTGTGTGTGTGTGTGTATGTGTGTGTGTATGTTTTGTTGTGCATTTGCGTGATTCCTAAATGTAGACAGTGATGACTCAAGTAAAGATTAAACTCTCACTGTGTGCTTGTGTTTGTGCTTGTGGCGCAGGTTTATCCGTGGCCGTGCGTCATTTTTCTCTGTACTCAGGTCTGTCTGGCTTTAATGGAGCTCTGGGCTGCATGGCTATTGGAGGACTCTTCTTCACCTTCAGCTGGAGGACCCACCTCTTAGCCATCGCCAGCGGTGACATACAAACACACACACGCACACAAATGTTGTGTACAACACAAGTACATAATGACAGTGTTAGTGATCAAATAAATGACGTAAAGCTTTATCAGGATAATTTCATGTACAAAAAAGGTAAAACACATTGCTTACCACGTGTTCTCACACATTATTCATGTTTGTTTGTGTACACAAGGGTAAGCTTAAGAATGGACAACACATATCTGCTCCTACATAGTTTGTTCTTACATCATATTGTTCATCCTTTTTGTATTTAGTTTCTGTCTCGTTTTTCCTCCAATAACATTCACACTGCAATCCTTCATCAACACCCGTGTTTCACTAAGGATTTGTGTGCTATTATTTTTGGTTAATGAAACGTTTTACAGTATAGTTTTCACATTTTGCCATAATAATGGGGGAAATGAAGCCCCGCCATTTTATCACACTTCTTGTTAAAATGGAGCTGTCATTTTCAGTTCTACCACTCTCATTTAACTGGTGTGTAACATGGATCAGTGCCATACATACTTTTTAAATATTTTTTGTGACTTAAGGTGAGTTAACCTTAGTTGTATTTTGTTGGAATATTCAGACAGACACCATAATAAATCCAAATCTTTTTGCTTTGGTCATTATTCTTGTCATTACGGTGGTCAGCCACTGAAGGACAACACTAACAAACATGCAGTTTTAATATGCTCTGTCCTTGGTGCTGAGACAAATGTAATATTTATCATTGTTCCTGTCCTTGGTGCTGAAACCCTCAAATGCAACCCAGTGCACTGAAACCTCAAACAGACACCCTTTTAAAACCCTGAATACAATACATTTTACTAAACACAAACAAGGCTCTTAGTTCCTAAACAGCCCAAACATCCCTCTGAGTAATTGCGACATCACTTACTGCATCACTGCTTCTGCTCAGTAAATCATGATCCAGTTCCTCGGCTGGCTCAATCACATGCTGAATCATGGGAGGTTAAAATAATTAGCAGGTGAATGCAAAATTGTATTTTATTCAGCCTGCTCATTGTACTCTGCAGGGACTTTGTTTTCCTGCGTATTTCTTCACTTTAGTCCCAAAAAACTCCCCTTCAGTTAACTCCCAGTTGCCTTCAATCTGAAAAAGCTGCTTTGCATCTCTCCCCTCATCTAAACCCATTTATCTCACGTCCTTTACTCACGCCAAATGGCTGTAATTGCAGTGAGGAGGTTAATAAATTGTTTTGTCAGTTCAAAGCTAGATTTAATTGATGTATTTAGACAAGGCTTCAATTCATGGATACAAACAATCTGACAAAATTATGCACGCAGTCTATCTCCCTTACGCATTACATCTGAAATTGTAGCTGAAGCACTGTGGACATTAGTGCTGACCAGTTTTGGCAGGAAGCTAACCAACTCACATTAGTAAATTGCTCTCAACTGGAGCTTCAGCCTGTCTCTTATCAGGACCAACTGCAGCCAAACTCTGTTCCAACAACCTGGAGAAAGATACAGAGTGAGTGTGTTGAGGATATATTTAGCCTAATCTCTTCTCCTCTGCCCGCAGCCTTCCTCTCTGCATATGCTGACATCGCTCTGAGCAATCTGCTGGGAACTGTAAGTGCACACACCTCGTGCCATGTGGGTGTATGAAGCCCTCAACATTTGCTAAGCGCAATTAAATACTTTCATTTTGTTTACTCTGTAAAATAGTACTGTTTTAGAACAATATTGAGCATCCAATTAGTGTGAAAAGCATCATTTCAGTGTCTGCTACACTCCAGTCCAGTTGAAATATAAAGTACATTGCTTTAAAAAACTTTTCTGCGTGGAAAAAAAACAGGATTTCCAACCAGTGTTTCAACACTCTGGTGTAGACTGGTCAATCCAACAGCAGTTTCACATAACAGGCAGTTGGGCTGTTGTTGTAGACCTGTCACTCCACAGTGAAGAGAACTGGTACACCCATAGTATGTGCAAAAGAACAAACCCTCCAGCAACATGAGTTACTATACAGTGTTTTTTCACAATATAATTTGTGTTTAATCAAAACAACATGCAGTAACGCATATTTGGTGCAGTAACGCATAAAACGCCCAAAAAAGCATCATACAGAAAAAATATAAAGCTAGTGTTTTTCATGTGAAAAACTTCAAAAAGTCAGTAGAACAAAAAGCCATCAAGTTTATCCTGGTAAAAGTCTATCTCCCATGCTCTCTCCAAGGCTTTAGACATTTTAATTTTTGTAAATTTGCAATTGACCTCATAATGAAATCATATTTCAGTGTTTTTCTCAGTAGAAAAACAGACAAGAAACAGTTATAACTCCAAAAAAATATCTAATATTTATTGTGTAGAGGTTGTTCTCACTCAAGTGTCTGACTCCACCGTCTTATTCATTATTAAAAACTCTCTCCTCCTTTTTCCCTAGGTTGGTCTCCCAGCATGCAGTTGGGCAGCTACTCTGACAGCCACACTGATGTTGCTGCTGTCTGGCAGTTTAGCAGCGTACCGCATCCCTATTCGTCAAGTCAGGGCCCCTGAACACAACCTGTTCTCTCGCAGCCAATGGGAAGCTGGGAATACAGAAGAAAGGGAGAGCACTGATGTGTAACACTAGAACGCACACACATACACACACACGCCCAGAGTACTGTATCAGTACTTCTGAGTTGGATAACATGTATACATTTTTAATACAAAGACTTTATAAATAGATTCTTAGACATACACTCCCATTTCAACATCAGGCTTACTGTCAAAGGGGCTGTGAAAAAGTCGAACGTGAAGCCGTCACTCAGCATTTTGTCCACAAGGTGGCAATGTATGTGCACCAATAAAATATTAAAAATGTTTATGAAGTATCCAAAGTTGAAATATATACATTTGTGTATTCAAATCTAACATTTCTATTAAATGTGTAAAAATTCCAACCTAGTTTTGTGCATGGTTTCTGTTCAGTTTTTACTCACCAACAAAGAAACGACAGGCAATTTAAAGGGAAAGAAAACTTCATTTAATAGGCATGAAATCAACAAGTCAGTTCAATAAAATCATTCGTTGTTAAAATGACAGTTTAACTGTTATCGTCAATAAAAACACAGACTGAATTCAACAGTAATTCTTTTTTAACCCCTTCATTACTCCGCAAAGACATACTACATACAGAGGACTCCACTGAAACTCATTGTAAAAACAGACTGTACATAAATCTTAATGCAGGCAGACGGTGAAACAGTGAGGCCACACAGACGACAGCTAATGTGTTTGTTAATGGTCAACTGCTTAGGCCAGGAAGTTAAAGGCAACTGTCTGAATTATTATTATTATTATTATTATTATTATTATTATTATTACAGATTCTCTTAAATGAAATAGTAAAGGTATTTAGCCGTGGTTCATTATTATTTTCACATTGCTTCATGTTGCCTGTGTTCATTATTTTTATGGATATTTCTCATCAACATCTATATTCCCAAACACACGTTTACATTCACACACAAACCACACACCCCGGTCGAAAGCCATTAAAGAAGAATACATATTAAAAAGATTATTTCCTTTTTTTGTCACACAGATGAGGGGGCACATTCTGCCACGAACGTCGACATCTTCTCTAAACATTTTTTCTTTACATCATGCATTTCTAGCTCAGTGCTTTGAGGATTTTTTTTCTACATCATTTTCACTTCATGGACTAAATTCTTTTGTCATGATACCTCACAGACAATGGTGATGAGGTTGGTAACAAGAAGAAACATACAAAAAGTGGCTGTCAGTCTGTGATTGATCAAGCATAATAATAATAATAAAAAAAGCAGAAAAGAAAAAGTAGAAATATAAATACTTGCACAAACTGTACTTGTGTCTTTTAAGCTGCATTACAAAATAATGAACATTCATAGTTCTACTTTCAGTTGAAGATTTCATTGTGAGTGCTGTTGTGCTTCTTTTTGTATGACTGCATGTATGTGTGTGTGTGTGTGTGTGTGTGTGTGTGTGTGTGTGTGTGTGAGGGGGGGGTTCTGTGTTTGTGTGTGTTTCTGCTTGTGTTCATTATGGTTTAGAATAAAGGCAGAATGACACAGCTGTCTTAGTTGGCATGTTTGCACACACTCACACACACTCTGTACCCATGTTAAGTACCCACACATACATCACACATACTCATTGGTGATGTTTACAGTATCTTACAATGTAATGAAGGAGAGGTATCTATTATATCCAATTGAACCCAGTGTAAACTTCAGATAAGTGTAGTGTGTGTGTGTGTGTGTGTGTGTATGTGTGTGTGTGTTTAATATATCCTATCTGTCTGCATGATTGTCATCATGCACAGAAATCTGACTAAATAAATAGTTTTCTGAAGTTTAGAGTGCATGCAGTTGCATTGTGTTTTCTCGTAACACTTTATAGCTATAATGGAGAAAGGTCCAATGAAAGGAAAATCTTTATTAATGTAGCCATGTTAGAGCATTCCATTTAAAATTATAAATGCATGTTTGTGTCTATGTCAGTATACATGTACTCCTACTTTGTGAACAGTCACACAATTTTTTGTTCTTCATGCATAAAAACATTCATCTAAACTAAGCAAGTGTAAACAGTGACGCTGTGCCTGGGTCCGGTCTGGTGTTTCACAGACTCTATTCAACCGACAGGACAGGAGCTAGAAAAACAACATCCTAACTTTTAAGAAAATAATCATCGTTCATGAACGAAGCAGAAGGAGCAGAGTGCAAGATCAACTGGAGCAGCTTGAACGTGGTTGTGCACAGCAGGAGATTGTTTCATGTCAGCTTAAAGGAATTATTTGCTTTCTTGTCGTTAGAAGAGAGGATCAATACCACTCTCGTGTCTAAATATGACGCTATGAAGAATGGAAGCAGGAAACAGCTAGCCTGGCTCTGTCCAAACGTAACGTGCTGCCTACCAACACCTCTAAAGCTCATTACCACGCTATAACTTGTTTGATTAATCTGTACAAATAACTGTGTCTCTACTGGTTGCCTGGCAACCACAGAATAACAAGGAAGTTATTGTGCCTGGCTGAGAAAAAGTCCAGCACGAAACCTCCTGTAAGATCACAACATGTGGTTTTTACACTTTGGTTTTTGAAGGTTTAAGACGTGCCCCTCTGCAGGTCAGCCAAAAACAGCAGCTCTGAGGCCTTCTTATTTTAGTTAGTAAGTTTTAAATGAATAAAATGTCTATATAGTCTAATCCATCCATCTATCATCTATCTTTCAAGGGATAATTTGATGGATTTCTATCTGGATTACTACTGGAAATATGCTGCTGTATAGTTTATGTAATCACACACTCGTTGCACACTGGAAAAGATATTTAGTTCCCACTTATTTTCACTTGAATCTGCAAGAAATGATTTTTTGGCTACTTGGGAAACAAGCTGTGAGCACGTCAGTGACATGTTAACATCTTGTACAGATGATATGGGGAATGTGTTAGCAAACAGCTGCATGTCCAGCTGGTGCAGAGCAACATTAGCGATTGTGTTTCGGGCCACCTGGTGTATGTAAGTCCAATATGTACTCTCCTTTCAGCTGTTTTTGGTCATATATTTGGTAAAATATTGATTATAGCCGCTTTGACAACGTTGTAGCTGCTGTGGTCGACTGCTCTGCTCACATCTCAAACTATTCTGTTGTTGACTTCCTTGTAACTTCACTAAATCTTATCATCCATAGCCAGCAGTAGAATCTGAGAAAGATTAGCACAGCTTTGCTGAATGTTTAGCAAAGCTTGTTCTATGTTTTGTAAATCTCCCAGAAATCTCTGGGTTCATCCCGATTACTGCTGCACAGACTCAAAGGAATCCGGGATTGTCCTTTTAAAAAGTTTTTCCTCTCTTGACAGAGCAAATACAGATCCTGCTTTGCAAAGCTTAGCCGTCTCTAATCTGTGCTGTACCCACTGTGTTCCTAACCTCCTTCTGTGTGTGTACATGCCTCTGTGTATCTACTGTATGGTCTTCTGTAAGTGTCTTTATGTGTTTCTGGTGGTGTGTATGTGTGACTGTGTGCTCTTGTGTGTGTGTGTGTGTGTGTGTGTTCATGTTCAGAGCAGCCTCCCTAACACCACTCCCTCTCTGCTCCTCGCTTCTCCTCTGAGGATCTCCAGGAAGCCCAGTTTTGTCAGGAACTCCAGCCTCTGACGGTCTGTCGGCTGCACCTCACAGAACACGCCCTGAGAACCTACGCACACGGAGAGGACACAAAACAGATATCAGGTATTCATACTGTATAAAACAATGAACCATACAGAAGGTCTGTCACAGATAATATGAAAACTGCAGGATTTCAACATCAAGAATTGATGCAGCAGTAAATCCCTGCTCATAGTACAGTATGTGAAGTGAGGTGGAGCACAGAGGTGGAGGTGTGAATATTTTCCACAACTTCAACACAACCTCAGATTTGAGCATTAATAGTCCCTCTGGTATTTTATTTTTCTAAGTTTAAAGCTAATAATGCACACTTACACAATGACTCGGCACTATCTCCTTACCATTGGCCTTGAGTGCAGTGAGAAGGGCGGTGAGCAGGGTGCGGCTGACACTGATGTCCACAAGCTCAGGAAGGGCGTCCAGTCGCAGCTGAGAGGGGAAGTGATAGAGGAGAGAGTCTGGGTACTCACCCTGGTCCTCCTCCATCAGCTGGATCAAATCCTACACAGAGAAGGACAAAGAGACACACAAAGACATGCTCACAATGTGATGATGGGTTACGTCAGTGGAAGATCATTTTGATTTCAGTTTTTCAATGTAAGGCGCACAGTCCTATGTTGTTGTAGTTTCAAATAGCGGTCACTAGATGTTACTAATGGGACACTTTTGACTGATCATACCTCATTAGACTTTCAAGTCACCAAGCAACCTAACAACATAATTACAGCCTAAAGACTAATCATCATCATAAATGCAAATTTCACCAATTGATTTTGAGCATGCATTCAATGCCTGATAACATCGACAGAGTACTTGCAGGTTTTTATTTTGACTTGACTGACGACTCTAATTAGTCTAATGTACTTCCTGTCTGTTTTTCCTGGAATGAAACTTGCAAGCAGGGCGGTTTTCTCTACCTAGTTTTCAAGTCATCATATTATATTTATTTATATATTAAGGTTTGATCAGCAATAAACCTATGGTCTGAACAAGTCCCCATGTTTAATGAAGCAGGAACACACACCATTCCACTGGAAAAGTTTTTCTACCTTCATACACCTGTGGCTGCAGTGTGAATGATAGTCATCCAAAGTAGTTCAGTGTGCACCATGACGCACAGAGTGGGCAGATGAATCCTCCACAGATGTCAAGGACTGACTGTCCCTGTTGCTCATCACCGGTTCTGTCTCTTTGCCTAAGATCACTCAACTGTTTGTCATGATGGGCTAACAACAACACGACACATTACTTCCTGTTATTAATGTGTCTTATAAATCAAGAGGAAAATAATAATTTGACTGGTCATGACTGATGCTTACCCTGACCATAACTGCACAAAAAAAGAGTCCAATCTGTGCGTATATGAGGCTTAATCTGTTTGTGTGTGTCATTGGCATTGTTCACCTGAGTGTGCCACCAACTTCCCAGTGGGTTATTAATCCATCACAGAGGGACCCAGATGGCATAACTGCAGGTACAGATATGTCTAAACATTTGTGTGCATCGATAACACTTTGTGTGTGTGTGTGTGAATCCTCCTGTGCTCTTCAGAATGACACGATATTTATAAACAAAAGATGACTTCTTCTGCATATATTCACCTGTGTGTTGGGGTGTGTGTTGCCCCCTTTGTGTGGATATTTGTCCCTCATTGCAGGCATCCAGCTGGCCTGGCACCGCTTGGCAAAGGAGCGAACATCTAAGATTCCCAACACGCAACCACACACACCCAGCTCATCCTCCAGGATGAAGCTGTACTCGGGACACAACGCCAGGCACGGCCCGAGACATCTGTAGAAAAGAAAAGACATTACTATCTAAAAAAAATATATGTGAATATAGTATGCTGGTGTGATAAATATGGTTAGCAAGGCAGATGATTACCGCTCTCAAACACACACCTGTCTCCTATGATATCTGGATGAGCAATACTGGACTCTTGGCCACCCTGAGTCCTCAAGTGGAGCTGGCGCACCATCCGATACAACTCTACCTACAGACACACACAAACAAAATGATTATTGTTTAGAGATATGGCTTTCATGCTCCAGTCCATTAGGCTATATGTTTCCTCTTACCAATGTCTAAAAGCTGAATTACAAATCTAACAATCCCTAACAATCAGGGTCCTTTACAAGCAGTGCGGTCCTCCCAGCAGGTACGCTAAATTGAGTGTGTATTCTGTAGCTATACAAATATTCACAAATATCCCCCAACTTTAACCATCCTAGATGCACTACTTTGACTTGATCATCCATGAATTATCCTATCATTATATGTGAAACAATAACGTGTGTGGGTGTATCTTCTTCTACCTTGTCCTTGCTGTGGTAGGGCCTGATGTTATAGAGACGAGAGGTAGGGAAGAGAGGAGGAGGATGAGTGAAGAGTTCACTGCTGTTGCCTATCGGGAGAAGCATCTACACGCACACACACACACACACACACACACACACACACACACACACACATACAGTACACACACAAAGACAAACACACACATATTATGCAGTTATGAGGTCCGAATTTCAATGTCACGTATTATCAAGAATCGTACGCATACACAGTAACAAAACAGGAGGAGTTATTTACAGTATTAGTAGAAAATATGATACAAACACACCTGCACCTCCCCAGACACACCCCCTTTGAACACCCATGGCTCTGACTCCACTCCCAGTAGGTCCGCCCCTGAGGATTTTCCACACCCTACCACAGACAAGACCCAAATGTCAGTCTGGTGACATTTTGTGGTTAGAGCCAATGAAATGCCAAGATGGTTGTTAGTGCAAATGTAAAATGATCACACAGTTAAATCAGCTTTAAATATTCATGCCAGCATAAAAGTTCCGTGTTTTATAGCATTACCGTGCCTCAAGACATGCTGGCTAAAATTAACTCTTTTTCAGTTTTTATGCTGCCGCCATAAATATTTGAAGCACAGCTGGTGGTTTAGTCCTCACTGCACTCTTATCTGCTGCACTCCACTAAGCTAGAGCTGAAAATTAATGATTGGATGTTGGGTTTAGAGTGGAAAAGTTTCAGACTGATTTTACTTTAGATAAAAATAATTTGTGCAGCAGAGGTGACGGCAAGAGATATTTCAGGCAAAGATAAGACAAAGAGCTTAGAGTTCATGTCTACTTACAGTGGAAGCAGTTCTTCCAGGTGCCCAGAGTGGAGCTGTCGCTCAACACTCGTCCATCTGAGTTAGAACAGTGAGGGGGTGGGGATGTTAGATTATAGTATATAGTATAGTATAGTATAGTCTTTCAGAAACAACGTGACAATGGCACACAGCGCTCTCAAACCTATTATTTTATTATTTACACTCTTATTTACACTCTTTACACTCACCCAGCCAGCATATGAATGCCTTTGCCACTAGAGCCATGTTCCTCAGGTCCCACACATAAGGGTAAAGGTCATAGAGCACGGCCCTGTTGGCCCCACCCACCACGCTGCAGTGAAGCTGTGCTATGTCTTCACACAGGGACAGGAACCTGGAGGCCCGACCTCGCCACTCATCAATCTGAGGACATGTTTGCATAATAGGTAAGCACCAAAGATCATGTACATCTTCTCACTCACATTCATCAATCAAACAATTCAAATGTCATCAACATGAAATGTACACAAAACACACACTGACTTTCTGAGGCGGCGCCTTCTTGCTGTTCATGCCGACAAGGTGGCAGTTTGTTTTCAGCCAGGTCAGGTCCTGCAGCAGTTTCTGAGCAGACGGACCGTGCTCGTGAGGCAGATAATGAAGACCAACCAACAGCCGCACCTGGGATTCACTGAGGAGGCCCTTCCCACTACAGACTCCCCGACCCTGGGCCTTCTGTCCTCTGCCTCCACCTGAAGGTGCTCCGGGCCTGGATCCTGGAGGTTGGTGATTGGGTTGACTAGACTGATTTGACCTCTTCTTCTCCCCATCTTGTGCCTCCCTCTCCCCGTGAACCTTAGTGGGTGACGATGGGGGTGAGCTGGAGTTCAGGGGGAAAACAGGAAGTTTGGCCACAGTAGAGGTTCCTCTCAAAGTGGAAGGGCAGTCAGATCTGTCAGGAGTTTTGCAGCGAGATGCCGTAGCAGAGGAACGCTGGTCCGCTCGTGTGCTCTGCCGACCTGTTATGATTAAAAAAATACATGTTGTGGTTTAAGTACACATATAACACTGTGCCAAGAAGACATTTTTGTTGCACAAACCTCAAAATTTGCAGCTAATAATGAACTGCTATAAATTGATTTAACCGGTACATACAAGCACAGAAACACATCATAACATTGTACCTGCTTGTAGTGGTTGGTTGAGTTCCTCCATCCAATCATGTAGTGCGGCAGACAGAGCTCTATCAGGACAGTATTCACACTCCTCATCTAGAGCATAACAAAAACATTGTGTATTATACATGAGGATACAAATTACTCTTGTTCATACAGAGCACAGTGAAGAAAACCACTGTGAATATGTTTAGTCTGCGATGGTTGACCTGTCGTGACATGCAAACCTGTTTGCACACATACCTCTTTTTTATCTCTAATATGTATGTACACTAGAAAAGATATACATCTCAATCAGAGACAACGTATGTCGTGCTTGCATCAGCGGATAAATTAAAAAACTGTACTGATGTATCATCCTCCTCCACCCCCAACCCCCATCATGCCACCATTAAAATTCCATGTCCATTTCCATCCACATCACACATCGCTTCAGTCGGCCCTTCAGTCTGCCTCCACCAAGGGACTTCCCTCTCTTCTCATTTCTTCCTTCATCATACCACACAATTATCCTTCCATCACCACCACAGCATTGCACACTACAGTGGTTTTTCTCTCCACCCAACTGCCTTGTTTGCTCTTACTTTCTGTGGTGGTATTCACATATATTTTACTGTCACAGCAAAATAAATGCAATAAATATAATCCAAATGTCAAATTAATTAATTTTCGGTGGAGCTATAATACCCAGCTGTAATACCCATTGCATAATGGGTATTAATGGGTATTGTAATAATGGGTATTGTAATACCCATTGCATAATGGGTATTACAGCTCCACCCAAAATTTTAGAGAAAACTTCACATTTAAAATCCCAGGACTAAAATAAAATGAAACAGACTGAATCGGAAAGCTATGGTCTATTAACAATATCTGTAAATAGATCCACTTTGCTGTGAGAAGAGATGAAGATTGATTAAATCTGTGAATTGTTGAAGGTCATTTGTTTTTGTATTTTTTTATATTTTATTGCTGAACGTTTATTGAGTAAATTTGTCATGTCATGCTTTTGAGTCTGCCATGTTGCACTGGCATGTTTCTACAGTAGTCCAGAGTGACTTGACAGGGCATTTCATGTTTTACACAGGACCTTTAATTCCCAAAAGTTAAGTGATTTCGTAGGTAATATAACACAACATTTCTGCCTGGTGTTTAAAATTGTGTTAGTTGCCAAGCAACACTGGCTTATTAAAAAATTCTCCAGGAATCAACGGGACAAACTGTGCATGGCTCTGGTCTGGCAGAACCAATATTAGTGTATTAGCTGGGGACATCTCTTGTCTCATCACGGCTCCTTCCAACTGCTCATTAATCCCATTGCCTTCCTGCCTCATCCTTCCCTTCACCGATCACCACACCTTTCCTCTCTTCTTTTCCAGCTCGGTACCAGCTTCCGAGCGTATGGAGAGGGATGTAGTTAGCTTCAAACTCGCAGTTGGGGTTGAGTAACAGGCCTCGGAGGTGGCTCCTTAGCTGAGGCTCTCTGCCTTTAAAAGGCCCCAGGAAGAGACGCCTGGAGTCGTAGTCATTAGCGTGCAGGTTGTCCCAGATAAGTGGAGGCCGCTGGAGGACAGACTCCACCTCAGCCAGGCAGTGTACAGACAGTTTCCTGGAGATGACCTTACTGCCTGTGGAGAGTAAAGGGAAAAGGTTAATAAATGGAAGCCTAAAGGTTTAACAAACAGACTTTGTGTAATTAATTCTGAGGAAGACAACAGGAGACTAATATGCATGGGTTGTTCTCTCCTTATTCCTAAGGCACTTTCAGACTAATCTGTTTAATTGAACTTTGGAGTTACCTTTTTAATTATGGTTCTTTACACAGGAATGATAATAAAAACATAATACCACTAATGATAACATATCAGGTAACCATAAGTTAAGTGTGTTCTGAGAACTTGCAGTGGTATAACAAGGTGAACTGGCTTCTCCAGGAGTAAAAATGCTTTTTCGGAATAGGTGGAAAATCAGGTGTCACAAGATGCCTATATGTTCCTGACACAGTTTTGACACACATGTTTTCTTGTGTATTTTGCATGCCGAGCTGTTGTCTTTGTTCAAAAAGGATTCCTGTAAGTGCTTCTGTTGCAGGCAAATCAAATCAAAGCAATCAAACCACAACAGATATGTTACTGTCTCCACATATTTTCCATGGTGAAGAGGTCATGGAAAGTTGGATAGCAGACAGGTTCATCACAAAAAGGTTGCAGATCCAAAGAAACTACATAAAAATGCAACAAGGTTAACTAATAATGTTTGGACCAAAGAAAACAAGGCCACTAAATCTGCAGCATGACCTAATTTCCTCTCAACTTTATTTTGACATGTTTTACAAGTCAATATAAGCACCATACGTGTGACGTGTGCTTGCAATTTCATCAGCAATTTTCAAGTGACAGTCATTTGTGGAACACGACGTTGCCATTGTTTTCAATAACATAAGCATGAAATCACCTTTAAGAATGGTGGTAGGAAAATCAAGCATAAAAGCTGCAACTCTCGATGTTACATGTTACATGTTACATGTTACATGTTAATGAAAAAGTAAATGTTTATTCATGCTTCAAAGTGCAAACAGCTTCTGACAGGAGAAAAATAAAGACACAATCAAAAACTGAACTGTGTGTGTGTGTGTGTGTGTGTGTGTGTGTGTGTGTGTGTGTGTGCTGTTCCCAAGCAAGAGATTGCAGGTCAACTAATGAGGCTAAAAAACAGAAGAGAAAAAACTGTGAAACTGACAGACCGTGGTTTATGTCGGCACAAATACAGCCATTTTATACTGTGTAGTAAAATAAGACAGCTTAAATGTTTCTTATCAATTATAATAAATAAAGATTTCATATTTATGCTGCTTGTGTCTCACCTGTCCATACAACGGTTATGTCGGGCAGCAGGTCCTCGCCAACAGTCTGCAGGTAGGGAGACTTTGATACGCTGGGAGAACACAGAGAACCACAGTACTCTACGGGGAACGATAAAAGAGAAGTATACTTCATCAAGATTCATGGACGGGCAAGTAAAAATGTCACCTATTAAATTTTACAAATAGTCCAATTCAATTCCGTTTGGCACTCATACCTGTAGGGCAGAATAGGAAGACAGGTGGTTCCCCCAAGAACCGATAGATCTCATTCGTTACAGTGACCTGAGCATGGGCGAAAGAAGAAAAGGCCTCGCTGTCGGCCTGACACATGGAGTGATCGATGTCATCAAACAGAATGGCAAATGCCTGGCAACCCAGGTCTGATACCTGCAGACAGAGATGAGGTTGTTCATCAGAGAGGAAAAGACAGATCACATAGGCTCAACTAGAAAATGAAGAAAAGTTACAGTATCTTGTTATGTCATATACCTGTCTCAGCTTGCGTTTGAGTAGTGTCAGGTCACAGGAAGAAGAGAAGACGATGTCCTGACCAGGAGAGAGGGCATAAACAAACCTCAGCCCTCTTGACTTGGCCTCTACTATGAGAGTACGCAACTGACCTGAGGGGAGGAGGAGAAAAATGTTGAGACACTCTGGCCTATCCAGTGTTACACAATTACAGATGTCTGAGAATAATAAACACTACCAGACTCTTCATATAACACAAATGTGTCTCTCTGATCTCAGTTTTATGTGTCATTGTGGGAATTCAGCTTTCTCTAAATGACCATACAGTCTTCCAGGGTACTATAAAATAATATAATGGGCAACATAAAAACTGTTGAAGCCTTTTAATGAAATATGCCCTCCGACTGAATTCCTGGAGCAGATCTGACCCCAAAACAAGTCTGCAGTCAGTCTGCAGCATTTAGTTCAAGTCTTTGGCCTCAAATCATAAAAACTTAAAGGGGCACTCCAACAATTTAGCAATGCGCTAGCATTGTCAGATTTATGATGAACAGTCTGAAAAAAGGATCAGCATGCTGTACAACCAAACATTTTGTTTCTTTTAATTTCTTGCATTCTTGCATTCTTCTTTGCCAAAACATGACACCTACATTACCCACAATGCAACTTTCAGATTCAGGTGTGTTTTGCTGGTAGCTAATGTAACATCAAGTAGCTAACCTCTGCATCAGAGATGAGGCCTGCTACTTTCTACCTTCACACCCCCAGATTTGTTTTTCATTTTTAAACATGTCGTCTTCAGCCCGACGTGATGCTGACTCAAGAGACACTTTTATCAGTATAATCTGCAACAACTGTAAACAGACTTGGCGGTGCTAAATAGATAGATTTACAGATGGATGAATGTTCTTACCCTCCTCTTCGGGAGAGTAGACTTCTCTCCACAATAGTCTGTGTTTTAGATCATCTTTTGGGCCGTACAGGTACGTGTTCAACCCCCAGTGCTGCATCCTGGCACAAAAAGACATGGTCGGGGAGGCATGGGGAGGAAAGAGCAGTTTTAAGTCATTTTATTACTAAATCTGAGAGTCTGCAACAAGAAAATGAAAGTCAGATTCTTTATTTCTTTACATTTTCCAAATCTCCAATTTATTCACATGTTATTTATAATATTATTAATGAATCTCTTTCACAATTTGAAGCCATAGCTTTGTCATGTACTCTAGGAGCCCTGTAGAGAAACTTGAGAAGCTGATAGAGAGGACATAAGCAGGGAAAGAAAAAAAAAAAACAGAAAAACTACAAGCAGCAAGAAAAGGTCCACTGTATTGATCGTGGGGCTACATGGCTGCCTCAGTTACAGGAAATGACCTCCTGAATTATAAATAGTGCATAGTACTAGGAGTGAAACAATATCTGCATGAAACACATACACAAAAACATGATTATTGCTCTCTCTCTCTCTCTCTCTCTCTCTCTCTCTCTCTCTCTCTCTCTCTCTCTGGACGTGAACCAGCTCTTGTCTTCCTTGTCATTTGTGGGTGGACTCTGTCCTCACTCTCTCACTGCTTCATTTCCTGGACAGATGGTGCATAAGTCGCCTCCACAAAAGCTGCAACCTACCTCCCTCGAACACACAACCAGACACTCACACACACGCTTACATACTGTACGCACATCCACAGCCCTACTCTGCCAAACTTATGCAACACTCAGCGTATGAATTTTGCCTGCACTCCGCACTTGAGTCTAAAAAAGCCAGTCTATAAATAAACCTGGATCCCACACACTCAGCTGCTGCTACAGTGACAAAGTTTTGGAAGTCAAATTCATCCTCATAGTCTAAACATGAAGCAGAGATGGCCTCTTTGACAAACTGTTGTTTGCTAGTTGCTGCATCTGTGTGGACTACAGGTGTCATAAAGCATAATATATCACCTGATGTTTAGGGACACATTATAGTGACTTGCTCATGGTTACTAATAGGAACAGAAACAGTGTGCTCTTATGATTTGGTCTGTATATTTAAGAGCAGTGGAAAGCTGAGAGCAGAGCGAGAGCAGAGGGAACAACTTATCTCTTGGGATGTCGTTGACTGTCACTATTGGCTGTTGTACTACAAAACTGTGTCAAGAGTTCCCAACAGGCATTTATGCAGATTTCTCTTTTGTAAGATGTGTCATCGAGAATTAATTGGTTGTCAACTAACTACAAGGTATACACACAGGGTAAATGAAAAGGGAATGACACATCTCTCATTAGTATATTTATTTCATATTTGGCACACTGTTAATCTTCTTAAATGGCCTACTGATGCCTTAAATGGCACTTTGAATGTGTGTTTTTTGCACTTGGAAATGATCTTTTAGAATTCTACTGTGGTTCAATGTCATGGAAATCACTGCGAACTGAGAGAGCTGAAAAAGCTGAAAGAGTGTGTGTCTCTTTGTGAGCTGATGAAACTGTTAATGGAATCTGTTGTGGCAGTCTCAATAAAGGGGCTGCTTTGATTTTCTTTAGTCAAGATTCAGAGAGCTTTGGTTCATGAACCTGCAGCCTTGATATTGGATTACTGTCTCTTGGGAAACTCTGTATTTACTTTTGGTTTGATTTCATATCTTGAATTTTGAATTTATTTGCTATAAATGTCTTTTGTCTACTGTTTTTATGTTGGCACTACACTAGTATCGCTCCACACTCTCTTTAGCCAACAACTAAAGAGTGTGGTTGTGCTGAGCAGCTCCCTGGTGTGAAGGTCTCTGCATGGAAAAAAAGATGTTGTTGCTAAATAAAGAGCCATGCCTCAGACATAAATTCTGTATTAGCAGGACATAAATATACTGAGTCCAGTTTAAGATGAGCATAACATTCTGGGGGAAACAGTAAATATTTGAATGTTTGTGCCAGTAAATGGACAAACTTGAATACACTGAACATTAAAAAGTCTGTAACAGCATTTATTAATAGACTGACATTGGACATTAATCTACGGTCATGCTAGTGGCTCCGTGAGACATTACTTAGGCACAGTGGTGCACCGAGCTGACTGCTAATGTCAGTATGCTAACATGCTCACATGTACAATGGTGAATGCTGCCCTTGAGCATATATAATGTTTCACATGTTCACCTTAGTTTAGTTTGTTAGCATGCTACATATACACTTGCTATTAGCACTAAACACAAAGTACAGGAGCACAGTAGAAATACAAAAAGAAGTTTACACCTAATGGTGGATCCACATCTATGGAACCAAATGATCCACATCCGATCTTCATCATCCTCCCTCTATACATCCACTACAATAAAATGCTATATCTGTTCTCTCTCCTCCTGTCATCCATGGCTGAGCCTCAGGACTGAGGATGAGCCTCCCCTTTGCTATGGAGTCTTTCTGCGTCAGTGATTTCTCTCAGGTCTACCTGGCACTGAAATAGAGGTGTGCAACTGGGTTCAGCCCACAGGTGTCAGGTCAGCAGCTCCTGAGCTATTCATGTGAAGAACAACAACACAAAAAAATCCCCTCTGACCAGGTTAACAAGACAAATGTGGCACCATTGTGCTCCCATATACAATACAGTAGGTGCAAGCTGTAGTTCATTTCAGTTTAAACGCGTCATTAAAGAGTGGTGGCAGACTTACCATTGGAAGAGGACTTTCCTCTGATCCATAGACCAAGGCCTCCCATAGAAACCTGAAAAGAAAAAACAAGAATGAATTGAGTGAATTTCTACAAGGCTTCTATAAATGATCTGTTTACTATGATTGGCTGAATGGTTTGTGGTAATCTTTTTGATATAAGATTTTTTTTAAATTATCAGTAAATAACAATAATTATCAGTAAATGTGTAACATCAGAAATACTGTAAATCTGTAAGCTCAGAAAGGGTGGTATTCCTGATCTTTGCTGCAAATGTTCCCACACTTCATATTCAGATGTGCATTATCACTGAATATGCACCATAGCATTCCATTGCATACATCATATCATATGGTTCTCTGTATTATGTTCTTTAGTTCAGCTTTGCAGCAATTAATCAGTTATGAGCTACTGGACACTATGCAGAGACAATCCAGCTACAGTACCGTGTGGGTACATAAACGGATGCAAGCTCTTCCACTGCTTACTTGGTCACATCCCCTCTGTGTTTGGCAGAGGCATAATTCATCTCCAGCTACACTCTCCATCACATTTTCTATTTTTAGAAATGAGAGCATCTCCAGTGTCCCTCTCCCTCCTTTGTGTGTGTGTGTCTGTGTTTTTTTGTATAAGTCTGCAATGTGTGTGCACGCATATGTGTGTACAGTAAGTGGGTCATAGTGAGAAGTAAATCGGACCCACAAAACATCCAGACTGCTTTCTCCTGCATGCCCGTGGGGAATGTGAATTTTGATGTGCATGTGTATGACATACCTTTGTGTTTATGTGTGTGTGTGTGTGTGTGTGTAATGCAGAGTGCTGCTTCCCACTAAGCCAGACCCAATTACCAACTCTGTTGGATGCCACCACATGGAACCGAGAATCATACTGATTTAAGGGGTTCCAAGAATTAATAATAAGCTGTGTGTGTGTGTGTGTGTGTGTGGAGCTGCATGACGTGTTATACTTTTATTATCATTCCCATATGAATGTCCAAAATAAAATAAAAAAACATCCCAAAGGGCTGTGAAACCCAACTGGCCGAGAATTTTACAGCTGGAAAGTTGAGACAGTTTGACAAACAGAACGATGCTGAAACAATTAGTCAGTTGACAGAAGATGAATTGGCAGCAATCTGAATAACCAATAATTGTCTTTTAATTCCACCATCTGAAACGTGATTATGTCTGTTTTATATCACTATGAGTTGCATATTTTGGTGTTTTGGACTGGTGGTCAGACAAAGCAAAACATTTAAAGATGCCACATTTGGCTCTGTTGCATTTTCACTCTTGTCTGAGAGACTTGTAAATTACAAAAAATGTTCATTTATTCAAGAAAATATCAGTGTGTGTGTGTGTGTGTGTGTGTGTGTGTGTGTGTGTGTGTGTGTGAGGTAAGAGGGTGGGTGAAGGTACAGGTATGTCCACCCTTAATTATCCTTGTTAATTTCTTGTTGTTCTTCTTTTTCACCATTTTCTACAGTGATCAGTCTGCATGTGCTTTGTCATTTTCATAACCTGTAGTCATATTTCATCACTACTGCTAATACAATGACCTGTTCTGTATAATGCTCATCACTATCATCACTATCATCCCCATCGCTTCCAACATCATCACTACACTTCACTGTCATTCACAGGCTCACAATGGTTCCTCTTCTTCACTGTGTTTCTTTCATTGTCTCATCATCACCAGTGTTCTTCCTCAGAGCCTCTCCATCACCAGCTCCTGTCACCACAGGTCATCATGTCCACCTTAATCATCAAATCAAAGATCACCTTCACCACGATCAGTCATTAGCAATATCATGAGATCATCTTCACTCCCACCATCACCATCAGATTCATCTCTATTAGTATTATTATCATCATCATCTGCATCATCATCTTCATTGCAATCAGCCATTATCGAGAGCGTTTCCTTTCCTCAGGCTGCAGCCTTTGAACCAGACATTACTGAATGCTTTTCATCGCCTGCTCTTTGATCTCCACTTCAAGCCTGGCTGGTCACCAGCACATCATCTCATAAAGACCTTAACATCCTTGCTACCTCAGTGTTCATAGACATACTACCACTCCCACGCCCCCCTTCACCTCCAGTAAGTGACAAAACAATGCTGAAATCTAGGTCAAACGGAGGGTCTATTTAAAAGCATCTCCCCGAGGTAAGAAAAAAAAATCACATGATCTGACAGGAGGTCAGTTATAAAGTCAGCCGTTTTTACCTTCCACCACCCCACAAAGAAACTGCTTCTTCTCCTCCATCCTGTCCTCGTCCCCGCTGCCTCCCTCCGCTTCCAGTCGGCCCCTAACAAGCGAGGGAAGACGAGATGCTCTCCCCCGTCTGTCAGCTTAGGTACCGCGGATATTCTTCATGCTTCTCCTCGGTCTGCCTCCACCTCCTCCTCCTCCTCTCTCCCTTCTTCGCTCTACAATGCTGGAGCTCTCGTGGTGCGTTCAGGTGCTCAGCGGAAGCTCCCGCTTTCAAGCACTCTCGGAAGGCAGAACAGGAAGAAGGAAGATATATTCACAATTTAAATGAGTAAACTGCTGGAAATGTAAAGGTTCATTGGGAAATTCAGGGGAACAATTTATTTTTAGGCCAGACATAGGAAAGAAAAGAAATGCACAGGTGTGTCTAGTAGCCGAACATTAATAATACTGGCTGTATTCCATTTAGGTGAGTCACCGTCTGTGACCCTGGTATTGTGTCTACTGTCTCATTGGGAAACGCAATGGAATGCAGTCGCCCTTTCAATAAACTAGTTTTTACATGTTTATTTAAACAAATGTTTGTTAAGTTTCTATCTATCACTGAATGATGTATTCAGTGTAGTCCAAAAACACACCTGCAATTACAGCTCATCGCCACAGGTGCCGCCATATTGAACGAAACAAAGATTTACGATTGTTACTTTATTAATATTAATTAATTGCACCTGTGAGCTTATAGACAAGTGGATATACTTGGGGCAGACACAGCCCTGTCATCGTTGAAGTTAGCTAGTCAACTGCCAATCTTACATACATATCCAGCTTACACAGAACAATATTATCATCCTGCTGAAGTTGTGTTTCTGCCCGCCTGACAAATGTAAGTCCAATATTCACTGACCGAGCTCTTTTTTAGTCCTCACCAACTCCTGAGGGAAAATATCTCGGTTTTAGTACATTAATGTCACATTAGCAGACGTTAGTTTCCACCTGCTATCTTAACATTAGTTGCTCACTTTGTCAGTCGTTTAGTGCTGGGAGGGTTGTGTGTAGAGTTTATGTTTGCTGAGCGCCTCTTTTTCCATGAACTGTTAAACATAGCAACTGCAATCAGTGTTAAAAACTGTTAAAGTTAGGTAAAGTATAGGTAAAGTATTGAAAAAAGATGGCCAACAGTAGCTACTATAGGTAGCAACTATAGGTTAGCTAATTCCTTACATAATGTAACATTATGAAGTGTAGAGTTAAAAGTATTTTTTTAGATTATATAATTATAGATATTTTAGTTCATATAAGAAGACATAGGAAGTTGGAAAAGAAGGTAACACTATGCTAACTTTACACTGTACAGATAAATACATATAGACACCAGAAGCTTTCTCTGTGACCACTCATGGAAATTAAGTAGAAAATTTTGAATTTTACTTTACTTTACTAAAATATATGTTCAACATAAATCAAATATTGTTTTCATATATAATTAGTTCATTCCAAAAGTGTGTTATAAAAAAAAAATCACCCTGCACAAAAAAGCTTTACTTCTTTACTTCTCCGTGACAGTGGACATATATGTCAATTAGTTTTGTATTGTGTCCACTCTTTCTGTTGGGTCTGTTTGTGCTTTCAGTGTTTTTTTTGTTGTTTTTTTTCACATAATTTACATTTTTCTGATAGCCCTGAAGGCAGCTCCGTTTCCCGTCTCCGTTCCGCACAGGCGCACTGGCCTCCTACAAGCAGGATAAGCAAGAGGAGCGAGGTGTGTTTGTGTGCTCAAAAAACTTTTGACGCACTATTGTACTTACACAAGAACTGATTTATAATATGTATTTGTAACCTAGCAAATGTATATACGGGGTAATATGTGTATAACCTATTTGTACGACTCCTATAGTATCACTGTGAATTAAAAGGCTACTGTATGTATCAGACTCTGAGCACCCCTTGCTGGAATTAAATTAAATTACACCGGTGTCACATCACAGTGTGAACTGATAGGTTGTCAGGTGCATTTCTCATAGTGGAAACCTGGTCTGTGAAAACAGCTGCAATACAATATATTTACTTTAAAATGTATTTATGTGCAGTCGATGAAACTGATTTTACATTTTTACAACGCCAACAATTTTTAATCTGCTGACTTCAACATATTTCCCAGCAGCAGACCAAAAAACAACCACAAAATAACACATTAAATATATTAAATACTGTACAGACGTTTGTATTTTTAATATTTACAGATGTATATTTTATATAACAGTGAATTACCATACAGTTAGCATGGTTACACTGTGTTGTTCATGATTTGGAAGTTTGTGTGAATTCACTTATGTTGTACAGAGTGCTCAAACCAGAGAAGAGGTACTTTCTTTCACTGACTTTCAGCCAGACTACAACTACAAAAACTTGTTGACTTTCAAGATGCCCCAGATCAAGTATCTTCAGGGACTTGGTATGTCCCACATGGAAAGGTATGCATACCTCAAACAGAAGCAAAAAAAAAACAACTGAACCATTCAACTGAATGATCTGTATGAACAGAAGCACACATTTTGCAGGTGCCTTTATAAAGGGATCAAACAATATTGATTGTGTCTACTTTGTATAAATTAGTTAACCTAATTAGTCGTTCAGTAGTGTTTTTGTGCTTTTGCAATCATGGGCAATTGCTCAAACCCCAGAGGGTTATACCTTTAAACAAGACAGTGAATCCCCTCAAGCTTTAGGGGAATCTGGTGGCTGGCCTTGACCTTTGACCTCTCACTTTATGAGAACAGGAGAGAGGGCACTCCTCTAATCATATTGACAGAGGCTATCATGCTACCTGCAGGGGGTGAACAGGCACAATGCATCCCCAAAACAAGTCTTCTTGTCAAATTTAAGTCTCAGTCCTAACCACAAGAGGCAGTGGAGCAACACCACACATATTGTATGTTACTCAGATTAGATTTTTAGATTTTCATTTCACCTCACTCAGAAAATATATTGTAATTTACAGTGAAGAGACTTAAACAGTATTTGTTTTATTCTATTATTCTATTGTTATACTTGCCTCTAATGCAGTTGCCAAGATAGGTTCAGTTATAAAGACAGGATGTACTGTAAAGATATGTTCACAGTTACAGACAATGTTAGACATCTAGCAAGTTATATCAGATCATGAGGCAAAACACTAAATATGAATCTGAATCAAGTCTGATATTAGTACACTAGACAGTGATTATGTCTATGTATGTAAGTTCCTCTAAATCATCCAATCAATCTGATACAAATTCTCCTGTAACCATTCACTCAGAACATTCAGGGGGAGACAAACAGCAGGTTAATAATTTCTTAGGAAAAGCAGGAAATTGTTACTGAATTTCTATAAGGTCAGAATCACATTTCTAAAGAGGAAGCATTGAAGTACGTATGTATTGTAACAGTGCTTTTCTATGAAAGGTCCAGTATGTGATATTTAAGGGCATCTATTGCAGAATATGACTAATTTTAGGAGTTTCTACAGTAGCCCAGAAAAGACAAATTTAATGTTACAAACTTCACCAACACTATAGACTTTGAAGGTTAGAGTGAGTAGTAAAATAATTGATCATAAATGCAAATATGCATAAACAAAACACAATTCTCTGTGCTATGTGGCATAACACAAAGGAGAATAACCACACAGGTTGGGTGTGACTAGATTTGCATTCCCATTTCTAGAGAGACAAAAAAAAAAAAAGACAGTACATTAACAGGTTTTCCTTTTACTTCCTGATTCCTGCACCAAGGTTGTCTTTGTCACTGAAGGGTTTTTCTTCACTAAATTCTAACTACACCCATGACTAAGGACTTTACACTCAGACACTCAGCAGCTGAGTACCGATTAACATCAAACAACCACGTTGCTGTACAAATCTCCCCTGACAGTCAGGGGCAATTGAAGCCATGTATTTTTAAGTAGGAAGAGGATAACAAAATACTGGTAAGTGGAATAACTACCATATTTTTAAATTCTTGTTGTTTTGAAGTGAACTGTATTGGGCAATATATATGTGTATATATATATATATATATATATATATATATATATATATATATGTGTGTGTGTGTACATATATATATATATATATATATATATATATTGTGCATTTATGTGTTCAAGTAATTTTCACATGTATCTTATATAAAAGATGAAATGGACTTTTAAAAGGAGAGAAGTATTAACGCTTGAAATACATTTTTCCAAGGTTCACCATGGATTACTGGCGATCTTCTTTGTCTTCACTGGTTGGTGCCTATTTGATTATTCTGGTTTCTCAGTGCCGCTGTGTTTTATGTGCGGACTGAGACAAAGTTTTAAAGCATCAAACAAAATAGTTCTAAATGTGTTCACTCATCTGCTTCTTTTATATAACACATTCCTCTGCATGCTTTTTAGGGCAGGGAATCTAAGAACAGAAATATAGTTCTGTAGTAACTGGATTTTTTGATCATAGTTATAAATTAGGATTATGGTACAAAACATACACTTAACTAAACAGATAACAGGGACAGAGTGAAGGTGTGTGTCGTATGTCACTGCAAAGGTAACCATATACCCATTCATGCACATAGGGTTTCTGCCAGCTTCACTGGGTAGTTGAACTGGTTCTTTTTTTATCATCAGTAGTGAAAATGTCATTTAATGTGACAGACTGAAACTTGCTTTTGGCTCAAGCTACAGTGGAGAAATTCCAGCTAAGAGATGAGACAGCCAGTAGACAGCTTGAGCTAAGTTCAGTGAAGCATTCATTGTTTCTGTGAACAGTCACAAGATACAATGCAACATACTTCAACGACATGAGAGAAATGGTGGTGGTGTTGGCTGTTTTTTTTGTTTGTTTTCACAATGTATTTAACTATGAATACATTTGCTTATATAGGTATAAGATCATCACAAAGGTTCATAGTATATGAATAGTAAAAAAAAATCAACTCCTACAAAAAGACCGTTTACTGTTCTTGTTAAACTGCTTGCAGATAAGAGCAAAGATTTCATCAATGAGGACGTGTTTGTAAAACCCACAGCAACATTGTTGAGTCGACCTGATGCATAATTCTTCTTCATATTCACAAAAGAATGTAAAAAGGCTACAAAAAATAAATAATTAAAAACTGAATATGCTTTGTTTTAGGACTGCTCAATGTTGCCTCTGCCCAAAGTCGTCAGTACTACTTTTTGAGCACGCCACAGGAGTGGACTGAAGCTCAGAGCATCTGTAGACATAACTACACTGACCTTGGCCACCATAGAAACACAGATGACGCCAGTGCCGCTTTCACAATTCACATCGACCTACGCAGGCAAGTTCTCGATACTGGAGTAATATACATAACATACACATAATGTACATATATGTATAGCCATATAGCAATAGCTGTGACAGGTTTTTCATGAACTTACTATAAACAGATAAAATGTGATAATGTGGAATGTAATCATCCTCAATTCAATAAAACATACAGGAGACATAATTTAAAATGATACGAAGTAAAAGTATTTACATGTTAACTAAAAAATCAGCACTTAAAAATATCTTAAATTCCTGTTGTTTTATCTAATGAACATCTTGAACAGGCAAAGCTTGGATCGGTCTCTATGATGATTTGCTAAACAGCTGGAGATGGTCCCGAACACAGCAGCTTCTATGGTGAAAGAGAGACAGAGTTTAGAAACTGGCAATCTAACCAGCTCCAACAATCTTAATGGACAACAGTACTGTGTGGAGCTTTTTAGGTGGGAGAGTCACCAGGCACATGGGGAGACACTCGAGTGGTGCCACACTCCACTTGTGTGCTGGGCAACGGTGAGCTAAGGGTCATGGCAGATATTCTACGTTGCATTTCCAGAAAAATCTTGCCACATTTATGTAATTTTTATGTGAAGTTGACATGATAAATATTTTATCCCAATGAATCCAAATCTTTAGGGTCCTACTTTCTTTTCAATTGATACTCCATCACAGATTGTAGCAAAAATGACAGCTGCCTGCAAGCTGCCAAGCCCCAACTTCTCATACATGTATTTCCAGGTATAGTGAATGGCAGTGTCCTTTGTAGCACAACAATGTTTCAACTTGGACCCAAGCTCAGAGATACTGCAGGGAAGGCCATGTTGATCTAGCTTGTGTACAGTAGTGAACCAGCTGGCGATGTTTTAATTTGTTCTGTTAATGAAATCAGGCTTTTGTTGATATAGTCCCATGAACTCCTTTTAATCCCTCCTCCCTGTCTATTGATTTGTTATCTTTAATTGCTTTTCCTATAAGTTATATATATATATATATATTATGAATGTAAGGAATTCGAAATGAGTCACTTCAGTGTGATGATGATTATACGATTACAACCAGTATTAGTTGTAGGAGTACAGCAGTAACAAAATGTACACATCAATTGTATTATGTTTGACTGAAGTGTTGTTCATTAAACAGCTACATCTATGTAGCTGAATACGTTGTCAAATCCTTACAAAGCCTCATAAGACATTATATTCAAATAAACAATGTATTGCAGTGTTCATTGTTTTTTTTGTGTGTGTGTCTAGACTTACTTTGATTCATATGTCACTGTTTTTCTTCAGTATACGAAATCAGACAGAAATGACATCATCACAAACCTAACAGGCTATGACTTTGTGTGGATCGGGTCTGCACCGGGAAAATTGTGGTCTGATGGAAGCACCTCTCTCTTATTTCTGGACACTGGGCTTAGTGGGCAACCAACTCTGCCAAGAACAGTGTGTCACCACAGCATTCAATGACTCAGGGCGGTGTCAGGATGATAACTGCACCAACAGTTTCATTCATCTGTTACAGAACAAGTAATGCATCTTATTTCTGTTCACATATTGTATAGAGATAATTCTATTGCTGATTTAGATAGTTTACAATATATTTGCAAAAATATATTATGAAATATGTGAGCATATATATAATATGACATATATTTGCTTATATACAGTATTGAGATCACCATTAATACAGAAACAAGAATATCTGTAAATGACATTCTAACATCAATATCAGATAGAAAATAGATTTTGTTTAGCTTTTTTGACTAATGGAGAGAAGAACATTAACCCTACCTTATGACCTTCTTGAATATTGTAGTATACTGGTATAATAATATGAGAAAGTATAGTAGAATGCCTAAATACACCTATACGAACATGTATGTCATGGCACCTTGACTTCCTGATGATTTCTTATAACTCTTATTTTTCTGTGATGGAATGATTGGAGCATATACATCTTAGTCCCAAAAAACATTTAGTAAGTTTGTTTCTGTTAGTATTTAAAATATTTGTGCAATAATGCCAGTATTGGGTTAAATGTCCTTGACCATTTTCATTTCTGAATATTTTTTTACAAGTGTATGCCGACATTTGACCACAACTGTATGTAGTAGATCTATCCTGCTAAATTTGAGAGTCTCCAAATCTATTTTATAAAATGGATTTTGATGGATTTTTTAACTGATGCACACAATTTAAGATCAAGATTTCAATTTACAATTTCATGTGGGATGCAAAGATCATTTCAACAATCACAATGAATGACCTGGTGAACTCATTAATCGTTGTTTTTTTGTTTCTCACCTCCCAAAAACACAGTCAGTTTCAGATCAACAGGTCAAACGAGACCAGTATCAGTCTGCAGTGGAATAAAGTGAACAGCAATGTCAGCTTTATTCTCCAGTTTAATGGTACAGAGACATACATCACTGCACCAGTGGAGATGGACTCAGTAAATCACACAGTGTCATCTCTCACTGCTGAACTAAATACACATTTAATTCTTCTCTGTGTCTGAGAACGTCAGAAGCAGTGAGTCTCCATTACTGCAGTCACTGTAAGATATGTCACTTGTTGCTATGCAGAACAGCAACCAGCACTACTGTAAAACAATAATATATTTAATTGGTATAACATTTACTCACTGAATCTTTATTCTAATTTATCTTAAACTGTATTTAATAAAACAGTCAGACCTTATTTACCCAGAGTCATCTGATGCCAAACAGCATTCTGTTCTCAGATATTTTGTGATCTATTTAATTAGTGCATAATATATAAGAAAAGAGTTCAAAATGTAATTTGAATATAAACACTTGTAAAGCATTTTGTTACTCAAATACCATTGATTTTGAATTGATGCAAATGGATCATTTAACAGCCAGCCAGTGACCTGATTAATATCATTCTTTTTTTTGTTTATTTGTTTTTCTTTTTCAGCTCCTACAAACACAGTAAAACCTAATATCAACAAGACAAGATGAGACCAGTGTTGTCTGCAGGAATAAAGGAATAACAATGTCAGCTTTATTCTCCAGTTTAATGGTACAGAGACAAACATCACTGCACCAGTTGGAGATGGACTCAGTAAATCACACAGTGTCATCTCACTGCTGGAACTAAATACACATTCACTGTCTTCTGTGTTTGAGAACATCAGAAGCAGTGGAGTCTCCATTACTGCAGTCACTGGTAAGATAAGTCACTTCATTACTATGCAATACATCAGCTAAGCCCTACTCTAAAACTGTAATAACTACATTTAAAAATTATCTTCATACTGCATTTGATAAAACAGTGAAACCTTTATTTTTCCAAAGTGATCCAATTTCAGACAATATATGTGTTCTCAGATATTTTGTTATCTGCTTAATTAATGTACAACCTGTGAGACAAAAAAATCAAACAAATAATTCTAATGCAAACACTTTTAACGTGTTGCTCAAATGCACCATTACCTTTAAATTTGGGATGCAAAATGGATCATTTTAACAGCCAGGATGAGTAACCTGATAGAAATAAGTATTTTTCTCTTTTTTTCAGCTCCCATAAACACAGTCAACTTCAGATCAACAGGACAGGATGAGACCAGCATCAAGTCTGCAGGAACAAAGGAACAACACCGCCGCTTTATTCTCCAGTTTAATGTGCACAGACAACTTCACTGCACCCAGTTGGAGATGGACCAATAAATCACTACCAGTGTCATCTCTCACTGCTGAACTAAATACACATTCACTGTCTTCTGTGTTTGAGAACGTCAGAAGCAGGAGTCTCCATTACTGCAGCCGTCACTGGTACGATATGTCACTTCATTACAATGCAGTACAGCAGCACCGTTAAATACTGTAAAACAACAATATATTTGACTGGTATAATATTTACTCACTGGAATCGCTTCGTATTCCAATTTATCTTCAGTAGACTGTATTTAAATAAAAGAGTGACCTAGGGATGCAAAATGACAGGCTACAAAGAGATTGAATGATATAACAAAAATGATAATTTTTTTCCTTCTTCAGCTCCTATAAACATACAGACAACTTCAGATCAACGTGGGACAAAATGAGACCAGCATCAGTCTGCAGTGGAATAAAGTGAACAACAATGTCAGCTTTATTCTCCAGTTTAATGGTGAGACAAACATCACGCACCAGGTGGAGATGGACCAATATATCACACAGTATCATCTCTCACTGCTGGAACTAAATACACATTCACTGTCTTCTGTGTTTGAGAACGCTGTGAAGCAGGAGTCTCCATTACTGCAGTCACTGGTAAGATATGTCACTTTACTATGCCGCATACAGCAACTAAGCACTACTTAAAAACAACAATATATTTGATTGGTATAATATTTATTCACTGAATCATTTTTATTCCAATTTATTTACATTCTGTTTAACATTTGTTACACAAATGCACTATTAATTTTGAATTTCGGGATGCAACGTGGATCATGTTTTCAACCAGAGTGAGTGACCAGACAACAATCATTCTTTTTTCTCTCTCTTTTCAGCTCCTATGAACACAGTGAACTTAATATCAACAGGACAAAATGACACCAGTATCACTGCAGTGGGAGTAAAGTGAACAACAAGTCGCTTTATTCTCCAGTTTAATGGTACAGAGACAAACATCACTGCACCAGTTGGAGATGGACTAGTAAATCACACAGTGTCATCTCTCACTGCTGGAACTAACATTCACTGTCTTTTCTGTGTTTCTGAGAACGTCAGAAGCAGTGGAGTCTCCATTACTGCAGTCACTGGTAATATAAGTCACTTTACTATGCCATACAGCTACTCAGCACTATTGTAAAACAACAATAACTGCATTTAAAAATTATTTTCATACTGTATTTGATAAAACAGTAAAACCTTTATTTTTCCACAGTAATCCAATTTCAGACACTATGTGTTCTCAGATATTTTGTTATCTGTTTAATTAATGCACAACCTGTGAGACAAAAAAATCAACAAATAATTCTAATGCAAACACTGTTTAACATGTGTTGCTCAAATGCATCATTACCTTTAAATTTGGGACGCAAAATGGATCATTTTAACAGCCAGGATGAGTAACCTTGATAGAAATAGCATTTTTCTCTTTTTTTTCTCAGCTCCTATAAACACAAATAACTTCAGATCAACAGGACAGGATGAGACCAGTATCAGTCTGCAGTGGAATAAAGTGAACAACAATGTCAGCTTTATTTTCAGTTTAATGGCAGAGACAAACATCACTGCACCAGTTGGAGATGGACCAATAAATCACACAGTGTCATCTCTCACTGCTGGAACTAAATACACATTCACTGTCTTCTCTGTGTTTGAGAACATCAGAAGCAGTGGAGTCTCCATTACTGCAGTCACTGGTAAGATATGTCACTTCCTTACTAATCAGGAAATCAATTCAGCACTACTCTAAACCAAGAATATATTTGATTGGTATCATATTTACCACTCGAATCATTTTCCTTTTCTTCACTTTATCTTGATAATGTATTCAAGTCGTCCTTTATTTGCCCAGACTGATCCAATGTCATACAACATCTCTGTTCTTGTTTATTTTGTAATCTGTTTAATCAATGCACAACATTTAAGGCAAGGATTCAAACAAGTAATTCTAATGTAAACATTTCTTACTCAAATGGACCATTACTTTTGTACTCGGGATGCAAATTATATCATTTTTACAACCAGTGTAAGTGACCTGATAAAAATCATTCATTTTTTTTCTTCAGCCCTGTCAACACATTCAACTTCAGATCAACAGGACAAAATGAAACTAGCATCAGTCTGCAGTGGAATAAAGTGAACAACAATGTCAGCTTTATTCTCCAGTTTAATGGTGCAGAGACAAACATCACTGCACCAGTTGGAGATGGACTAGTAAATCACATACAGTGTCATCTCTCACTGCTGGAACTAAATACACATTCACTGTCTTCTGTGTTTGAGAACGCCAGAAGCAGGAGTCTCCATACGGCAGTCACTGGTAAGATATGTCACTTCATTAATATGCAGAACAGCAACTCAGCACTACTGTAAAAACAATAATAATATATTTAATTGTATAACATTTACCACTGAATCTTTATTCTAATTTATCTTTAAACTGTATTTAATAAAACAGTCAGACCTTTATTTACCCAGAGTCATCTGATGCCAAACAGCATCTCTGTTCTCAGATATTTTGTGATCTATTTAATTAGTGCATAACATATGAGAAAAAGAGTTCAAAAATGTAATTTGAATATAACACTGTAAAGCATTTGTTACTCAAATGCACCATTGATTTTGAATTCGGGATGCAAATGGATCATTTTAACAGCCAGCGTCAGTGACCTGATTAATATCATTCTTTTTTTTTTGTTTATTTGTTTTTTCTTTTTCAGCTCCTACAAACACAGTAAACCTAATATCAACAAGACAAGATGAGACCAGTGTCATTCGCAGGAATAAAGTGAACAACAATGTCGCTTTATTCTCCAGTTTAATGGTACAGAGACAAACATCACTGCACCAGTTGGAGAGATGGACTAGTAAATCACACAAAGTGTCATCTCTCACTGCTGGAACTAAATACACATTCACTGCTCCTGTGTTTGAGAACATCAGAAGCAGTGGAGTCTCCATTACTGCAGTCACTGGTAAGATAAGTCACTTCATTACTATGCAATACATCAGCTAAGACCTACTCTAAAACTGTAATAACTACATTTAAAAATTATCTTCATACTGTATTTGATGAAACAGTAAACCTTATTTTTTCCAAAGTGATCCAATGTCAGACAATATATATGTGTTGTCAGATATTTTGTTATCTGCTTGATTAATGCACAACCTGTGAGACAAAAAAATCAAACAAATAATTCTAATGCAAACACTTTAACATGTGTTGCTCAAAATGCACCATCACTTTAAATTTGGGACGCAAATGGATCATTTTAACAGCCAGGATGAGTAACCTGATAGAAATAAGTATTTTCTTTTTTTCAGCTCCTATAAACACAGTCAACTTGTAGATCAACAGGACAGGAGGAGACCAGTATCAGTCTGCAGTGGAATAAAGTGAACAACAATGTCATTATTCTTCAGTTTAATGGTGCAGAGACAACTTCACTGCACCAGCTGGAGATGGACCAATAAATCACACAGTGTCATCTCTCTCTGCTGGAACTAAATACACATTCACTGTCTTCTCTGTGTTTGAGAATGTCAGAAGCAGTGGAGTCTCCACATTGCAGTCACTGGTAAGATAAGTCACTTCATTACTATGCAGAACAGCAACTCAGCACTACTGTAAAACAATAATATATTTAATTGGTATAACATTTACTCTACTGAATCTTTATTCTAATTTATCTTTAAACTGTATTTAATAAAACAGTCAGACCTTTTATTTACCCAGAGTCATCTGATGCCAAACAGCACTTGTTCTCAGATATTTGTGACTATTTAATTAGTGCATAACATATGAGAAAAGAGTTCAAAAATGTACTTGAATATAAATACTTGTGAAGCATTTGTTACTCAAATGCACCATTGATTTTGAATTCGGGATGCAAATGGATCATTTAACAGCTAAAGGCCAGTGACCTGATTAATATCATTCTTTTTTTTTGTTTATTTGTTTTTTCTTTTTCAGCTCCTACAACACACAGTAAACTAATATCAACAAGACAAGATGAGACTAGTGTCAGTCTGCAGTGGAATAAAGTGAACAACAATGTCAGCTTTATTCTCCAGTTTAATGGTACAGAGACAAACATCACTGCACCAGTTGGAGATGGACTAGTAAATCACAATAAGTGTCATCTTCTCACTACTGAACTAAAATACACATTCACTGTCTTCTGTGTTTGAGAACATCAGAAGCAGTGAGTCTCCATTACTGCAGTCACTGGTAAGATATACTCTCATTACAATGCAATACATCAGCTAAGCTCCTACTCTAAAACTGTAATAACTACATTTTAAAATTATCTTCATAATGTATTTGATAAAACAGTGAACCTTTATTTTTCCAAAGTGATCCACCCTCAGACAATATATGTGTTCTCAGATATTTTGTTATCTGCTTAATTAATGCACAACTCAGAGACAAAAACAAACAAATAATTCTAATGCAAACACTTTAACGTGGTTGTTCAAATGCACCATTACCTTTAAATTTGGGATGCAAAAATGGATCATTTTAACAGCCAGATGAGTAATTCTGATAGAAATAAGTATTTTTCTTTTTTTCTCAGCTCCTATGTGTACAGTCAACTTCAGATCAACAGGACAGGATGAGACCAGTATCAAGTCTGCAGTGAATAAAGTGAACAACAATGTCAGCTTTATTCTCCAGTTTAATGGTGCACAGACAAACTTCACTGCACCACAGTTGGAGATGGACCAATAAATCACACAGTGTCATTCCCTCACTGCTGGAACTAAATACACATTCACTCGTCTTCTGTGTTTGAGAACGTCAGAAGCAGTGGAGTCTCCATTGCAGTCACTGGTAATGATATGTCACTTCATTACACGCAGTACAGCAGCACCGCAATACTGTAAAATACACATATTTGACTGGTATAATATTTACTCACTGAATCGCCTGTATTCCAATTTATCTTCAGACTGTATTTAACAAAAGAGTGACCTAGGGATGCAAAATGGATAGAGTTTACAAAGAGATTGAATGACATAACAAAAATGATAATTTTTTTTCCTTCTTCAGCTCCTATAAACACAGACAACTTCAGATCAACGGGACAAAATGAGACCAGTATCAGTCTGCGTAATAAAGTGAACAACAATGTCAGCTTTATTCTCCAGTTTAATGGTGCAGAGACAAACATCACTGCACCAGGTGGAGATGGACCAATATATCACACAGTATCATCTCTCAACTGCTGGAACTAAATACACATTCACTGTCTTCTGTGTTTGAGAACGCCAGAAGCAGTGGAGTCTCCATTACTGCAGTCACTGGTAAGATATGTCACTTTTACTATGCCGCACAGCAACCAAGCACTACTCTAAAACAACAATATATTTTGATTGGTATAATATTTATTCACTGAATCATCTTATTCCAATTTATTTTACATTCTGTTTAACATTTGTTACACAAATGCACTATTAATTTTGAATTTCGATGCAACGTGGATCATGTTTTCAACCAGAGTGAGTGACCAGACAACAATCATTCTTTTTTCTCTCTCTTTTTCAGCTCCTACGAACACAGTGAACTTAATATCAACAGGACAAAATGACACCAGTATCAGTCTGCAGTGGAGTAAAGTGAACAACAATGTCGCTTTATTCTCCAGTTTAATGGTACAGAGACAACATCACCACCAGTTGAGATGGACTAGTAAACGCACAGTGTCATCTCTCACTGCTGAACTAAATACACATTCACTGTCTTCTCTGTGTTTGAGAACATCAGAAGCAGTGGAGTCTCCATTACTGCAGTCACTGGTATGATAAGTCACTTCATTACTATGCAATACATCAGCTAAGACTCACTCTAAAACTGTAATAACTACATTTAAAAATTATCTTCATACTGTATTTGATGAAACAGTAAAACCTTTATTTTTCCAAAGTGATCCAATGTCAGACAATATATGTGTTCTCAGATATTTTGTTATCTGCTTGATTAATGCACAACCTGTGAGACAAAAAATCTAACAAATAATTTAATGCAAACATCTTTTTAACATGTGTTGCTCAAATGCACCATCACCTTTAAATTTGGACGCAAAATGGATCATTTTAACAGCCAGATGAGTAACCTGATAGAAATAAGTATTTTTCTTTTTTTTTCAGCTCCTATAAACACAGTCAACTTCAGGATCAACAGACAGGATGAGACCAGTATCAGTCTGCAGTGAACAAAGTGAACAACAATGTCAGCTTTATTCTCCAGTTTAATGGTGCAGAGACAAACTTCACTGCACCAGTTGGAGATGGACCAATAAATCACACAGTGTCATCTTCTCTCTGCTGAACTAAATACACATTCACTGTCTTCTGTGTTTGAGAATGTCAGAAGCAGGGAGTTTCCATTGATGGCAGTCACTGGTAAGATGCTTCACTTCATTGGCTTTATGCAGAACAGCACTCAGCACTACTGTAAACAATAATATATTTAATTGGTATAACATTTACTCACTGAATCTTTATTCTAATTTATCTTTAAACTGTATTTAATAAACAGTCAGACCTTTTATTTACCCAGAGTCATCTGATGCTAATAGCATCTCTGTTCTCAGATATTTGTGATCTATTTAATTAGTGCATAACATATGAGAAAAGAGTTCAAAATGTAATTTTGAATATAAACACTTGTGAAGCATTTGTTATCTGTAAATGCACCATTGATTTTGAATTGGGATGCAAAATGGATCATTTTAACAGCCAGCGTCAGTGACCTGATTAATATCATTCTTTTTTTTGTTTATTTGTTTTTTCTTTTTCAGCTCCTACAAACACAGTAAACCTAATATCACCAAGACAAGATGAGACCAGTGTCAGTCTGCAGTGGAATAAAGTGAACAACAATGTCAGCTTTATTCTTCCAGTTTAATGGTACAGAGACAAACATCACTGCACCAGTTGGAGATGGACTAGTAAATCACACAGTGTCATCTCTCACTACTGGAACTAAATACACATTCACTGTCTTCTCTGTGTTTGAGAACATCAGAAGCAGTGGAGTCTCCATTACTGCAGTCACTGGTAAGATATGTCACTTCATTACAATGCAATACATCAGCTAAGCCCTACTCTAAAACTGTACAACTACATTTAAAAATTATCTTCATACTGTATTTGATAAAACAGTGAAACCTTATTTTTCCAAAGTGATCCAATTTCAGACAATATATGTGTGTTCTCAGATATTTTGTTATCTGCTTAATTAATGAATAACCTGTGAGACAAAAATCAAACAAATAATTCAATGCAACACTTTTTAACGTGTTGCTCAAATGCACCATTACCTTTTAAATTTGGGATGCAAAATGGATCATTTTAACAGCCAGGATGAGTACCTGATAGAAAATAAGTATTTTTCTTTTTTCTCAGCTCCTATAAACACAGTCAACTTCAGATCAACAGGACAGGATGAGACCAGTATCAGTCTGCAGTGGAATAAAGTGAACAACAATGTCAGCTTTATTCTCCAGTTTAATGGTGCACAGACAAACTTCACTGCACCAGTTGGAGATGGACCAATAAATCACACAGTGTCATCTCTCTCACTGCTGGAACTAAATACACATTCACTGTCTTCTCTGTGTTTGAGAAATGTCAGAAGCAGGAGTTCCATTACTGCAGTCACTGGTGTACTGACATGTCACTTCATTACAATGCAGCACAGCAGCACCGCAATACTGTAAAACAACAATATATTTGACTGGTATAATATTTACTCACTGAATCGCCTGTGGCTCCAATTTATCTTCAGACTGTATTTAACAAAAGAGTGACCTAGGGATGCAAAATGGATAGAGTTTACAAAGAGATTGAATGACATAACAAAAATGATAATTTTTTTTCCTTCTTCAGCTCCTATAAACACAGACAACTTCAGATCAACGTGGACAAAAATGAGACCAGTATCAAGTCTGCACTGAATAAAGTGAACATGTCAGCTTTTCTTATTCTCCAGTTTAATGGTGCAGAGACAAACTTCACTGCACCAGGTGGAGATGACCAATATATCACACAGCATCATCTCTCCTCACTGCTGAACTAAATACACATTCACTGTCTTCTGTGTTTGAGAACGTCAGAAGCAGGAGTCTCCATTACTGCAGTCACTGGTAAGATATGTCACTTTCTTACTATGCCGTGTACAGCACCAAGCACTACTCTAAAACAACAATATATTTGATTGGTATAATATTTATTCACTGAATCATCTTTATTCCAATTTATTTATTATTCTTTGTTTAACATTTGTTACACAAATGCACTATTAATTTTGAATTTCCGGATGCAACGGATCATGTTTACAACCAGAGTGAGTGACCAGACAACAATCATTCTTTTTTCTTTTTCAGCTCCTACGAACACAGTGAACTTAATATCAACAGGACAAATGACACCAGTATCAGTCTGCAGGAGCAGCGAACAAATTTCAATGTCAGCTTTATTCTCTGAGTTTAATGGTACAGACAAACATCACTGCACCAGTTGGAGATGGACTAGTAAATCACACAGTGTCATCTCTCACTGCTGGAACTAAATACAGCATTCACTGTCTTCTGTGTTTAATGTCAGAAGAAAGTGAGCCCCCATTACTGCAGTCACTGGTAAGATATGTCACTTCATTACTATGCAGTGCAGCTACTCAGCACTATTGTAAAACAACAATAACTGCATTTAAAAATTATTTGAATGCATTTGATAAAACAGTAAAACCTTTATTTTTCCAAAGTGATCCAATTTCAGACACTATATGTGTTTCTCAGATATTTTGTTATCTGTTTAATTAATGCACAACCTGTAGACACAAAAATCAAACAAATAATTGTAATGCAAACACTGTTTAACATGTGTTGCTCAAATGCAACTATTACCTTAAATTTGGGACGCAAAATGATCATTTTAACAGCCAGATGAGTAACCTGATAGAAATAAGTATTTTTCTTTTTTTCAGCTCCTATAAACACATTCAACCAGATCAACAGGACAGATGAAATCAGTACAATCTGCAGTGGAATAAAGTGAACAACAATGTCAGCTTTATTCTCCCAGTTTAATGGTACAGACAAACATCATTGCACCAGTTGGAGATGGATCTAGTAAATCACACAGTGTCATCTCTCACTGCTGGAACTAAATACACATTCACTCGTTCCTCTGTGTTGAGAATGTCAGAAGCAGTGAGTCTCCATTACGGGTAGTCACTGAAAGATATGTCACTTTATTACTATGCAGAACAGCACCACTTGGCTGTAAAACAATAATATATTAATTTGGCCCATTTTACTCACTGAATCGCCTGTATTCCAATTTATCTTTGGACTGTATTTAACAAAAGTGTGACCTAGGGATGCAAAATGGATAGTGTTTACAAAGAGATTGAGTGACATAACAAAAATGATTAATTTTTTTCCTTCTTCAGCTCCTATAAACACAGACAACTTCAGATCAACGGGACAAAATGAGACCAGTATCAGTCTGCAGGAATAGCGTGAACAAATACTGTCAGCTTTATTCTCCTAGTTTATCAAAAAGAGATAAAACATCAATGCACCAGGTGGAGATGGACCAATATATCACACAGTGTCATCTTCTCACTGTTGGAACTAAATACACATTCACTGTCTTCTGTGTTTGAGAACGTCAGAAGCAGGAGTCTCCATTACTGCAGTCACTGGTAAGATAAGTCACTTACTATGCAGTGCAGCTACCAGTGCTAATGAAAACAATATTATATTTTGATTGGCATCATATTTACTCACTGAATAATCTTCATTCCAATTTATCTTGATAATATATTCACAAAACAGTCAAACCTTTTATTTACCCAGAATGATCCAATGTCAAACAACATCTCAGTTCTCGCTTATTTTGTAATCTGTTTAATTAATGCACAACATTTACAAGTGTTGATTCAAACAAGTAATTTAAAATGTAAATATTTACTCAAAATGGACTATTACTTTTGCTCAGGATGCAAATGAAATCATTTTTACAACCAGAGTGAGTGACCTGCAAAAATCATTGATTTTTTTTTTTTTCTTTTTCTAAAGTCTCTGTCAACACATTCAACTTCAGATCTACAGGACAAAATGAAACTAGCATCAGTCTGGCAGGAATAGCGGAACAACAATGTCAGCTTTATTCTCCAGCGTTTAATGGTGCAGAGACAGTCTCACTGCACCCAGATGGAGATGGACCACAAATCACATGTGTCATCTCTCACTGCTGGAACTAAATTACATTCACTGTCTTCTGTGTTTGAGAACGTCAGAAGCAGTGAGTCTCCATTACTGCAGTCACTGGTAAGATAAGTCACTTCATTACTATGCAATACACTACTAAGCCCTACTCTAAAAACTACACAACTGTATTTAAAAATTATCTTCATACTGTATTTGATAAAATGAGTAAAACCTTATTTTTCCAAAGTGATCCAATTTCTGCACACTATATGTGTTCTCAGATATTTTGTTATCTGTTTAATTAATGCACATCTTGTGAGACAAAAATCAAACAAATAATTCTAATGCAAACACTATTTAACATGTGTTGCTCAAATGCACCATTACTTTAAATTTGGGATGCAAAATGGATCATTTTAACAGCCAGATGAGTAACCTGGATAGAAATAAGTATTTTTCTTTTCTCAGCTCCTATAAACACATTCAACTTCAGATCTACAGGACAGATGAAACTAGCATCAGTCTGCAGTGGAATAAAGTAGAACAACAATGTCGCCTATTCTCCAGTTTAATGGTACAGAGACAAACATCTGCACCAGTGCTGGGTGATGGAGAGTAAATCACACAGTGTCATCTCTCACTGCTGGAACTAAATACACATTCACTGTCTTCTGTGTTTGAGAACATCAGAAGCAGTGGAGTCTCCATTACGGCAGTCACTGTAAGATATACCATTTGGCCACTATGCAGAACAGCAACTCAGCACTACTGTAAAACAATAATATATTTAGTTTATATTAGTGTATTAGTTATAGTTATATTAGTTATATATATATATATATATATATATATATATATATATATATATTAGTGTATATTTTAATTATTTTATATGGTATAACATTTACTCACTGAATCTTTATTCTAAATTATCTTTAAACTGTATTTAATAAAACAGTCAGACCTTTATTTACCCAGAGTCATCTGATGCCAAACAGCATCTCTGTTCTCAGATATTTTGTGATTCATTTAATTAGTGTATAACATATGAGAAAGAGTTCAAAATGTAATTTGAATGTAAACATTTGTAATACTACATCAATGCATCATTGATTTTGAATTTGGGATGCAAAATGGATCATTTAACAGCCAGCGTCAGTGACCTGATTAATATCATTCTTTTTTTGTTTGTTTGTTTTTTCTTTTTCAGCTCCTACAAACACAGTAAATCTAATATCAACAGGACAAGATGAAACCAGCATTTACTGGCAGGAATGGAATGAATCAACAATGTCAACATTCTCCGTTTACTGACAGAGACAACATCACTGCACCGGTTGATGGATCACAAATCGCCACAAAGTGTCATCTCTCACTGCTGAACCAAATACACATTCACTGTCTTCTGTGTTTGAGAACGTCAGAAGCAGGAGTCTCCATTACTGCAGCGTCACTGGTACGATATGTCACTTCATTACACGCCGCGCATAGCAGCACCACAACACCAAAACGAAACAATATATTTGATTGGTATAATATTTACTCACCGAATCGCCTATATTCCAATTTATCTTCAGACTGTATTTAACAAAAGAGTGACCTAGTGATGCAAAATGGATAGTGTTTACAAAGAGATTGAATGACATAACAAAAATGATTAATTTTTTTCCTTCTTCAGCTCCTATAAACACAGACAACTTCAGGTCAACGGACAAAATGAGACCAGTATCAGTCTGCAGTGGAACAAAGTAACAACAATGTCAGCTTTATTCTCCAGTCATGGGACAGATACAAACATCACTGCACCGGTTGGAGATGGACCAACAAATCACACAGTGTCATCTCTCACTGCTGGAACTAAATAGCCATTCACTCGTCTTCTGTGTTTGAGAACGCCAGAAGCAGTGGAGTCTCCATTAATGCAGTCACTGGTACGTATATGTCACTTCATTACAATGCAGTACAGCAGCACCACAATACTGTAAAACAACAATATATTTGATTGGTATAATATTTACTCACTGAATCACCTATATTCCACCTATCTTCAGACTGTATTTAAGAGGACTCAGTGATGCAAAATGGATAGTAAGCTACAAAGAGATTGAATGACATAACAAAATGATTAATTTTTTCTCTCTTCAGCTCCTATAAACACAGACAACTTCAGGTCAACGGGACAAATGAGACCAGTATCAGTCTGCAGGAATAAAGTGAACAACAATGTCAGCTTTATTCTCCAGTTTAATGGTGCAGAGACAAACATCACTGCACCAGGTGGAGATGGACTAGTAAATCACACAGTGTCATCTCTCACTGGCGGAACTAAATACACATTCACTGTCTTCTGTGTTTGAGAATGTCAGAAGCAGTGAGTCTCCATTACTGCAGTCACTGGTAAGATATGTCACTTCATTACTATGCAGTGCAGCTACTCAGCACTATTGTAAAACAACAATTACTGCATTTAAAAATTATCTTCATACTGTATTTGATAAAAACAGTAAAACCTTATTTTTCCAAAGTGATCCAATTTCAGACACTATATGTGTTCTCAGATATTTTGTTATCTGTTTAATTAATGCACAACCTGTGACACAAAAATCAAACAACACTTAATAGTAATCACTGTTTAACATGTGTTGCTCCAATGCACCATTTCCTAAATTTGGGATGCAAATGGATCATTTTAACAGCCAGGATGAGTAACCTGATAGAAATAAGTATTTTTCTTTTTCTCAGCTCCTATAAACATTCAACTTCAGATCTACAGGACAGGATGAAACTAGCATCAGTCTGCAGTGGGAATAAAGTGAACAACAATGTCAGCTTTATTCTCCAGTTTAATGCAGTACAGAGACAAACATCACTGCACCAGTTGGAGATGGACCAATGAATCACACAGTGTCATCTCTCACTGCTGGAACTAAACACACATTCACTGTCTTCTGTGTTTGAGAACATCAGAAGCAGTGGGAGTTCCACGGCAGTCACTGGTAAGATATGTCACTTCATTACTATGCAGAACAGCAACTCAGCAGTACTGTAAAACAGTAATATATTTAGTTTATATTAGTGTATTAGTGTATTAGTTATAGTTATATTATTATATATATATATATATATATATTAGTGTATATTTTAGTTAATTTATTTGGTAAAACTCTTTATCATCAAATCTTTATTCTAATTTATCTTTTAAACTGTATTTAATAAAACAGTCAGACTTTATTTACCCAGAGTCATCTAATGCCAAACAGCATCTCTGTTCTCAGATATTTGTGATCTATTTTAATTAGTGCATAACATATGAGAAAAGTGTTCAAAAAATGTAATTTGAATAAATGATTGTGAAGCATTTGTTACTCAAATGCACCATTGATTTTGAATTTGGGATGCAAAATGGATCATTTTAACAGCCGCCAGTGACCTGATTAATATGATTCTTTTTTTATTTGTTTGTTTTTCTTTTTCAGCTCCTACAAACACAGTAAATCTAATATCAACAGGACAAGATGAGACCAGTATCACTCTGCAGTGGAATAAAGTGAACAACAATGTCAGCTTTATTCTCCAGTTTAATGGTACAGAGACAAACATCACTGCACCGGCTGGGAGATGACCAATAAATCACAGTGTCATCTCTCACTGCTGGAACGAATACACATTCACTGTCTTCTGTGTTTGAGAACGTCAGAAGCAGTGTGAGTCTCCACATTGCAGTCACTGGTACCATATGTCACTTCATTACAATGCAAAGGCAGCAATTCACAATACTATAAAACACAACATATTTGATTGATATAATATTTACTCACGAATCCTCTGTATTCCAATTTATCTTTCAGACTGTATTTAACAAAAGAGTGACCTAGGATGCAAAAATGATAGTGCTTACAAAGAGATTGGGAGGACATAACAAAAATGATTAACTTTTTTCCTCCTTCAGCTCCTATAAACACAGATAACTTCAGATCAACGGGACAAAATGAGACCAGTATCAGTCTGCAGTGGAATAAAGTGAACAACAATGTCAGCTTTATTCTCCAGTTTAATGGTACAGAGACAAACGTCACTGCACCAGGTGGAGATGGACCAATATATCACACAGTGTCATCTCTCACTGCTGGAACTAAATACACATTCACTGTCTTCTGTGTTTGAGAACGTCAGAAGCAGTGGAGCTCCATTACCGCAGTCAGTAAGATATGTCACTTCTTACTATGCCGTACAGCAACTAAGCACTACTCTAAAACAACAATATATTTGATTGCGTAATATTATTCACTGAATCATCTTATTCCAATTTATTTACATTCTGTTTAACATTTGTTACAATAAAATTCATTAATTTTGAATTTCGATGCAACGTGGGATCATGTTTATAACCAGAGTGAGTGACCAGACAACAATCATTCTTTTTTCTCTTTTTCAGCTCTATGAACACAGTGAACTTAATATCAACAGTGACAAAATGACACCAGTATCAGTCTGCAGTGAGTAAAGTGAACAACAATGTCAGCTTTATTCTCCAGTTTAATGGTGCAGAGACAAATCACTGTACCAGTTGGAGATGGACCAATAAATCACACAGTGTCATCTCTCACTGCTGGAACTAAATACACATTCACTGTCTTCTGTGTTTGAGAACATCAGAAGCAGGAGTCTCCATTACTGCAGTCACTGTAAGATAAGTCACTTCATTACTATGCAATACATCAGCCAAGCCTCACTTCTAAAACTATAATAACTGTATTTAAAATTATCTTTCATAATGTATTTGATAAAACAGTGAAACCTTTATTTTTCCAAAGTGATCCAATTCTCAGACACTATATGTCTTATCAGATATTTTGTTATGTTTAATTATGTACAACCTGTGAGACAAAAATCAAACAAATAATTCTAATGCAAACACTTTTAACGTGTTGCTCAAATGCACTACTTTAAATTTGGGATGCAAAATGATCATTTTAACAGCCAGGATGAGTAAATCTGATAGAAATAAGTATTTTTCTTTTTTCAGCTCCCTATAAACACAGTCAACTTCAGATCAACAGGACAGGATGATACCAGTATCAGTCTGCAGTGGAATAAAGTGAACAACAATATGTCAGCTTTATTCAGCTTAATGGTACAGAGACAAACATCACTGCACCACCTGGAGATGGACCAATAAATCACACAGTGTCATCTCTCACTGCTGGAACTAACACACATTCACTGCCTCTGTGTTTGAGAACATCAGAAGCAGTGGAGTCTCCATTACTGCAGTCACTGGTAAGATAAGTCACTTCATTACTATGCAATTCATCAGCCAAGCCCTACTCTAAAACTATAATAACTGCATTCAAAAATTATCTTCATACTGTATTTGATAAAACAGTAAACCTTATTTTTCTAAAGTGATCCAATTTGTGACACTATATGTGTTCTCAGATATTTGTTATGTTTAATTAATGCACAAACCTGGTGAGACAAAAAAATCAAACAAATAATTTGTGCAAACACTTTTAACATGTGTTGCTCAAATGCATCATTAGCCTTAAATTTGGGATGCAAAACGGATCATTTTAACAGCCATGGGATGAGTAACCTGATAGAAATAAGTATTTTTCTTTTTTTCTCAGCTCCCATAAACACAGTCAACTTCAGATCAACAGGACAGGGATGAGATCTGGTATCACTGCAGGAATAAAGTGAACAACAATGTCAGCTTTATTTCAGTTTAATGGTACAGAGAGACAAACATCACTGCACCAGTTGGAGATGGACCAATATATCACACAGTGTCATCTTCACTGCTGAACTAAATACACATTCACTGTCTTCTGTGTTTGACAACATCAGAAGCAGTGGAGTCTCCATTACTGCAGTCACTGCAAGATGTCACTTCATTACTATGCAATACATCAGCTAAGCCCACTCTAAAACTATAATAACTGCATTTAAAAATTATCTTCATACTGTATTTGATAAAACAGTAAAACTTTTATTTTTCCAAAGTGATCCCATTTCAGACACTATATGTGTTCTTAGATATTTTGTTATCTGTTTAATTAATACATGGAGACAAAAAATTGAACAAATATTTCTAATGCAAACACTTTTTAACATATGTTGCTCAAATGCACCATTACCTTTAAATTTGGGACGCAAAATGGATCATTTTAACAGCCAGGACGAGTAACCTGATAGAAATAAGTATTTTTCTTTTTTCTCAGCTCCTATAAACACAGTCAACTTCAGATCAACAGGACAGACATCAGTATCAGTCTGCAGTGGAATAAAGTGAACAACAATGTCAGCTTTATTCTCCAGTTTAATGGTACAGAGACAAACATCACTGCACCAGTTGGAGATGGACCAATAAATCACACAGTGTCATCTCTCACTGCTGGAACTAAATACACATTCACTGTCTTCTCTGTGTTTGAGAACGTCAGAAGCAGTGGAGACTCCATTACTGCAGTCACTGGTAAGATAAGTCACTTGATTTTTATTCACTATATATTCTTATCAAGTAGATCATAAGTTGTGGTTACTGTATCCAGAAATATGCCTTTTTATTAATGCAGAGATGTTTTCTTTCCTCGTAACCACACAAATTTTTTTGTTCACAAGGTATTGTTAAAAAAATGCAATTGTTCTTTTTTTCTTTTCTCAGCTCCTCTAAACACAAACAACTTCAGACTAATAGGACATAATGAGACCAGCATCACACTGCAGTGGAATAAAGTGAACAACAATGTCAGCTTTATTCTCCAGTTTAATGGTGCAGAGATAAACATCACTGGACCAGTTGGAGATGGACCAATTACTTACACAGTGTCATCTCTCAGTGCTGGAACTACATACACATTCACTGTCTTCTCTGTGTTTGAGAACGTCAGAAGCAGTGGAGTCAGCGTTACTGCAGTCACTGGTGAGATATTGAAACGACCTGATATTATTGGATTATTGTGCATTTAGCTTGACATAACACTGCTGCTGCCCTGTGTTATGACAATTTTCTTGAATTTCAGAATTGTTGTCTTTTTTCGGGGGGGGGGGGGGGGGGTTCTTTAATATTTATTTGCTCACTTTTCTTGTTCCTTGTTTTTTGTCTCTGAACCATTCCAACACATTTAAAGTGATACCATTAACCTTGTAACCTTGTTTTATTTTTTTCTTTTGTTTGTTGTGTACATTACATAATGGTTAGTTTTATATCCGACGTCAAAATTATGCAACTAAAGTTTAAATTACACAATAGCAATAACAAAATATCAACCATCTAACTTTTTTTTTTCTGTGAACAAACATCATCTCGCCAAAACCTTTTGTGACCATCTACAACAATAGACCCTCGTAAGTACATGCATTTATTACATCAATTAAATTGTCTGAAGCCTTGCTGTCCCCAATTAATATTCCCATCAGTTGTAGTTGCTATCCTTATCAGTTACATTAACCTCTTGTGTTTTTTGTACTGGTTTCATAATTTATACAGAATTTGTTTGAATCTGTTCTGACTTTTGCTAAAACAGAAACTTTTTGCAAGATTCATTAATGGACACATTATAAACACATTATCATGTATATTATCCTGTGTATTATTTAATGTAACATATTGTGTATTTATGTCAACAGATTATGTTGTTGCAATGGACTTCAGATTAAAGTCATCAGTTCAGCTGTCAGAATCAGAAATGCATAAAGTGCTGGAGGAGGTGAGACTAACTGCTGTGTCGGTTTTAATTTAAATAATCTACAGATTATTTTGTCCTGTATTAACATGTTGTTTGGCTTTTTTCTTTTTGTCTAGTTCCTCAGACAAAATGGATTGCCACCACAGTTGTTGTCTGTAAAGGTTCAGTCTGCTGAGCCATGAGACATGAGAACAATGGAGGAAAGACAAGACGTAATGGAAGAAAATGGATCTGCAATCCAAGTTTGCAAGAATGTTTTTTTAGACTTACATTTTGAATTGTTTTCTTTGAAATGAAAATGTTTTACTTCAGACTGTTGATAGACTGTTGTATGCTTCTTTTTGTCACTTTTTATGAATATACTCAAAGCCTGTTTAAAGTGTGTATTATGGACTTCAGACACACAGTGATAGTTACTTGGTCCAGATTTTGTTTTTATTTGTGATTTTGTTTTAATGTGATATTTTGAATTTATGTGGCTGTGCGATAATTTCCAAAACAAATATATTCTAATTACAACAACTCAATAATAACATCAATGCTAAAAAAACGGTTATAGTTGTGTGAATTTGTGTTTTAGATTTCATTGTTACAGTATTGTTATAATGTATGGGAATATACTTTGTATGTATACTTCCATCTGAAGTAAAGAACTTTTGAATGGTGAAGTGATGAATGTGACCGAGCTTTATTCAAATACTCCTTTGTTCTTGATCAGTCCAATACAAACTAATACAAACACAATACTATTATATAATACAATACAAAGACATGCTGCACAATACAAACCAAGTAAGACACCTGATCTAAACATTACTCCTCCCACCATGGAACAACACGGTAGTTCTCTGAGGAAAAATAGTCCCAGAGGGAGTGGTATCAGCGATATGAGGACTTTGGTTTCACACCGCAGAGCCAGCATTTGCCTTTGCTACCTCAGAGGTCAATTCACATGCAGTGACAAGGTAAGACCAAGACAAACTAACACATGGGAGTGTGTCAACATTTTGATTAAAGATATACATAGTACAATAATTTCAATGTTTCTTCTTCCAGCCAGACAGGTAAAATATTGAGTTATACAGTAGGGATGTGATACATTCAAATGCCTGCAGGATGATTATGCTGGGTGGAAAGAGGCATACATGTTAGTCTTTGAATTTTAATGGGTGTATTTAATCCATGTTGTATCCATGTTTCAAGCTTACAGAGTGAGAGGCCTAGTCACTGAACTATGCAGCTGGACTTTGGACTGTGGCCAGTTTTGAATTGGAATTGTTGATAAGGAAGTTCAGATGTTTGTGGCTTTAATGAAAGTACTTATAGTGCCTACATTAAAGACAATGAAGACAAAAGCTTTGTGGCCCATACTGAATGTTTTTTTATTTTTGAGGTTTTGTTAAAGTTTATACATTTCCTCTGTGACTCAGAATGTAAATGATTGATTTCTTATTCTTAATCAGTTACCACTGATTTTCTTTTTATTTGAAGTCATGGCCTCCCCCAGTGTTCTCCTGTCAGAGGTGCAGTTTCAGTGCTGCATTTGTCAGGATGTTTTCTCTGAGCCCGTTTCCATCCCCTGTGGTCACAGCTTCTGCTTCACCTGCATAACATCACACTGGGATGACAACCTTGCCATTAGCTGTCCCAAATGTCAGACAGTCTTTGAGGGCCGCCCAGAGCTTTGTGAAAACTCTTTTGCCAAGGAAATGTCAGAGCAGATCCGAGCAAGAAGGCAGAACGGCATGTCAGTGGCAGGAAGATTCATATATTGTGATGTGTGTGTGGGAAAGCAAACAAAGGCCCTGAAGTCATGCCTTGTGTGTCTGACCTCATATTGTGAGAGTCACCTGGAGCCACACATGAGAGTTGCCACATTAAAGATTCACAAGCTAATTGAACCAGTGGCAACACTGGAAAACCGGATTTGTAAAAGGCACCAAAGGCTCCTGGAGTTGTTCTGCAGGAGCGACCAGAGGTGTGTGTGTGTGCTGTGCACCGAGACCGACCACCGTGGTCACAACATCGTCCCAGTGGAACGAGAGAGCCAGGAGAAGAAGGTGAGGTCCAAAACTCTTCCTCGTCATTGTGTCATCATTTCAGCCTTTAGACTTTGATTCCAGGTTTGGTATTAATTCCTGCTGCTGATGATGTTTAGGCACAGATGAAAAAGATCACAGCCGATGTTCAGCAGATGATCCAGGACAGACTGCAAAAAGTGGAGGAGATCAAACACTCTGTGGAGCTCAGCAAAGTGAGTTGGGCCATTGCAGCAGCAGATACAACAGTCAGTGTATAACAATATAAGCAAAGGGGCTTATTATATGCAGCTGAAGCTGAAGAAAATTTAAATCAAAGAAAAGAATAGCAGCATAGCAGAAAGAAGTATTGGTATTTCAACAGTAATAGTTTGATGTTTGATGAGGTGAACACACCTCAAATCACAATTAACTTTTCTTTTTTTCATAATCCAATGTCTTCAGGATAACTCAAAGAGGGACATAGTGGAAAGCATGGAGGTTTTCTCTGCTTTGGTCCGTTCCATGGAGAGAAGTCAGGCTGAGCTGGTGGAGATGATCCAGAGGAAGCAGACAGCAGCAGAGCGGAGGGCGGAGAGGCTCATCACAGAGCTGGAGCTGGAAATCACCGAGCTAGAGAGGAAGAGAAGTGAGACGGAGCAGCTTTCTCACACTGATGACCACCTCCATCTTCTGCAGGTCAGAATTTGTCTCATTGCAGAGATTTGACATTTAATAACAAATCCAAAGTACTTTACTTAAGCTTTCTTAAGTAAAATATGAATTCACAAACACAAGTGGAGTTTTCTAGGTAGTAAAAAGCTGTTTGTTCTTGTCTTTTATTCCCATCTCATCTCATCTTGTCTGACTTCTCTTCTTTAAAGCTATTTCTCTCTCATTTGACTTGTCAGAGGTTTCCAGCTCTGAGTTCTCCTCAATCCACCAAAGCCTGCCCTGACATCACTGTCCATTCAGACACATGTTTGGGGATTGTAAGGAGAGCGGTGACCGAAATTGAACAGCAGCTCCAATCAGCTTTGAAGAAGCTTTCCATTCAAGGTCAAAAAGATAGTTACTCACTGCATATCACTGCATTTTGTGGAAAAACACCAGCTTACATTTGATCATATATTTTTATTGAATTATAGAGCATGAGAAGATGCAGCTGTATGCAGGTACAGTTGTATTTTTTTTTGTCCCGTTTTGTAACATAATGTATCAGTGAGCAGAAAAAAATGAGAAAATAATGTAAAAATACAGTGGTAAAGGACTGGGAATCTGACCAGTGTAATTTCTAAAATGCCCATCAGAGCTCATCTGAGAATTGGATTTGAATCACTTAACTGTTTCAACTCTAATTGATTGATTAATTGATTGATTGATTGATTTGACAGCCATGAGACAACCAAAAAATTCCATCCGATACATGGCACACGATACTTACAAATACTGCTAACTAGCAGAATATATTACCAGCCTTTGCCTCTTTCTGGATGCCTCAGCTGATGTAAACCACAAATAAAAAAGAATGATTTAAGGTTTATGGAGGTTAACTTCCCTGTAAATATGTCTGTCTACCAGCTGATGTTCATCTGGACCCCAAGACAGCCAACCCTTGGCTGGTTCTGTCACAGGATGGGAAACGGGTCTGGGATGGAGATGTCGAACAGAACCTGGTGGACAGTCCAGAGCGTTTTGATACAGCACCATGTGTCCTTTCCACCAGGGTAAATGTAGATGTGGTTTATATGCGTGCACCCTTGTAGGAATGTAATTTCTTTCTGTTTTTCTCTCTGAGAAAGGAACAGTGACCTGAGCCCCTTTTGCTATGCAGGGTTTCACCACAGGGAGGCACTACTGGGAGGTAGACGTTGGAGATAAAACAGCATGGGACTTGGGTGTGGCTCAACAGTCAGTCAACAGGAAGGGTTTGGTCACACTGAGTCCAGAGGATGGCTATTGGACTATTTGTTTAAGGAAGGGCAGTGAGTACCGGGCATGCGCCAGACAGGCACAGCTGCTGTGTATCTCTCAGAGGCTGCAGGTTGTTGGGGTCTTTTTGGATTACGAGGACGGGATGGTGTCCTTTTATGATGCAGAAGACAAGTCACACATCTATTCCTTTACACACTTCCAGTTTACTGAGACAATGTTTCCTTTTTTTAACCCAGACATGAGTGACAGTGGCAACAACAAATCACCTCTTATCGTCCGCCCTGTCAGTGCGGTCAATGGAGGGGGGGACTTAGATGACATTACAATATGAAGTGAAATGTATGTTTAGTGTCACTGTATTTTATCAACATCATTCTCTCAACTGCCTGTTTCAAATGCACTACAGCACACAAAATTTTTTGAAGTTGATTTCTTTTGTTATTTAAAGTGACTTAGAGCTAATTTGCAAGCAATAGTATTCTGCCAACACTTAATCTGAAATCACAGCTATTAATTTTGGAATGAAGCTGTATATATTGGACAATAAATAATAATAAATAAATTATTTGAACAGAAACTTTAACATATGGATCATACGTCCTCTTACTGACTTAAAACCCTTTCTTTACTACATTTTAAACTGTTGTATCTCTTGTATCTGCTGACCTCTTCTCCATCTTCCCCTTTTTCCGCTTCCCTTTACTCATGCACTCTTAAAAAGTAGAACAGATCTTAGACCTGCCTAACTCCAACAATAACTACTGGCAGCCATTAAAGGCTGGCCATGAAACTGACTTCAGACCACATCTTAGATTGTACAACCTGACTGATGCTAATCAGATTAGCACAGAGATAGGATTAGCCTCAAGGCAGATGGAACAGTGAGGAGGCAGACTTGAGCATTGGGTCTGAGGAAGAGGCACAAGACACACACACTGTACACTCACAGGTTAGTCACTGAAATAAATGACAACAAACAAACAGACGCAGAGTCATTGCAAGTGATCATTTAACACTGTTTTAAATTCCTGAAAGAATTTCAATTAGGTAGGATTTGTAACGAGAGAGCTAAGAGGGGTGGGGAAAGAAGGAAGGGATGAAGAGGGATTAAAACTGATATCATCCAAGCACAGGATGGAGACACACACATAGAGAGAGCCAACAGGTTAGACTGAATACCAGACCAAAGCCAGAACTCTACACATTTCAGGACCAGAGGCCTTTGGATTTCCAACAGATAACGGTAAGCCAAATATTTGTGCGTCTTTACGATATATTCTCAATGCTGATGTCTGTTATTGCAGGAATATCAGAATGAAAACCGTTGTCCTGCCAGTATGATTCCTGGTGTTTATCACTATTTGTGGAACAATGTTGACCTAAACTGCAAATCATTTTTGTCATTTATTTCCTCAATTGCCACATTTTGGTCTTCATCGTTCAGAATTTATAGCAGATTTAAAACTCCCGTGGATGACAGCTTCTCCAGGCTTGAGCAGATTATACACAGTGTGTACAGAGTATTAAAGTCAATCACCACAATGACAAGAAAGAGGAAAGGAGTTCAAGCTCTACAATTACACAAATGTAAATGTAACAAGTCATGGTCACGAGACTGAATTGTAATATCTATGCTAATAATATAATGTAATATATAAAATGCTGCTCGTTTATACTGGAGGATCTTGACCATCCTGTTTCCTCAAAACTAAAAAAAAGACATCAAATGGCATCTTTTCCTGTTGTTATACTGTAAAATATGCAGATGCCTTTCAGATGCCCCTTTTGTAGTGCTTTGTAGACAGAGGCCAGTGAACCAGCAGTGGATATCGATGACAAGTTTGCTGCTGTGACATTTTATAGACTGGAGTTTTCTGATTGGCCGAGTCTGTGACAAGGTGTGATGTCGCAAGTGGTGGATGAGACGGCGGGGGATCTCCCAGTCAGAGATGTAGGATTGATGAAGGGGGGGCTGATGCCAACTGTCCCAGGTTTGTGAGAGTGGGGGTTAAGGAAATGAACTGTCTCAAAGGTTTTTTGTGATTTCTGCAACAGAAGTGCATTTGTGACACGTGTACATAGTGACAACAGTTTTGACGAAATCTGCTTGTCACCTTCCTGCTGTTTTCCCCCAGATTCTCTACGTGACGTGAAGTCGTGGAAGAAGCATCATGTCATGAAGACAAAAGGTAAAACCACTTTACAAAACTCATCTTTTCACGCTTCAGCTCCTTCAGACAAAAGAACTTCTCTCTCTACCTCTCTCTTCAGATCCTCAGCGCCTGTTTCGGTTTCCCAGAGAGCACCTGGAGGACCTGTGTCTCAGACTACAAGAGGAAAACAGTGTGCTAAGACAACACACACGTACACAGGAGCAGAGGCTACGCAGGTAACACACATTAATGAAGAAACATTGTAACATTGGGTAGAATTGGGCATGTTAACATGCCATAGCTGTGAATACCTGGACAATCTTCTCTGTTGCAGCATTTTTATGTGATTTGAAAAGATATATGATAAAGAAAAATCCCCCTAATATGGATGATTCTCCTTGCCTCAGGATGTCTACTAGACTGATGCGTCTTCGTCAGGCCCGTCCTGGGTCCAGCGGTGTGAAGGAGAGAGACATGGAGGACACCATACAGGAGCTGGAAGCCCGTGTTGCTATGCTGGAGAGCCAGAAAGGGGTGCTACAGAACAAACTCAGCATGGCCAAGCAGCACATTATGGACCTTGGTGGGCGCACGCCATACAAGTTCAGTAAAGGTGTGTGTTGTGCAAAAAATATAGTACATTAATGGAGGCAGGGTGAGTACTGTTTCCCCTTCCATCTCTGACATTCCTCCCTCTCTCTCTTCTTCTTCTTGTCAGGTAGAAGTATGGAAATAGAGGGTGGAGTCAGGAGGGCTGCCCAAACTGCCCCACCCCGCTATGGCCCTATGTTAGAAGACACCAGGGCAGATGTGGAGAGATTGTAAGTGTGTGACGTAACATTGAGCAGAACAGAAAGGTCCCATTTGGGAGAAAGATTTAATTTCTGTGTTATTATAAAGTAGGTCTATGTGCTTTATTATCACGCTTTAACGCTTTCCGTCTCCCCCTCCCAGTAGGTCCAGTGTGACAGAGCAGATGAGGGTCGCAGAGCTGGAGCTGACTGCCCAGGCGCTCAGAGACACACTGAGAGACAAAGAGAAAGAGCTCGAAGGAACAGTGAGAGATATCAGGAAGCAACAGGCTGACAGACACAGGTGGCAGAAATAATAAGACTAGACTTTTCTTTTTGAGTTTATTTTTAAATTAGTAATACATTTCCATCTATTTTGCTACAGTACTGCTACCAAGTCCATTTTCAAAAATGCATTTACACAATGAGCAAAATGTCTGTAAAGTAGCACCTTTTCTACACAAGAAGGACATTCCTTTCCCACCACTAGCCACTCCTGTTGCTTATACAACTGCTTGTATAACAACCATGACAATAAAAGCTATAAATTCTGCCTTATCTTATCTCTCCAGAATAACTATCAGAGAGAATGTGGATCTGATTCGTCTGCAAAAGCAGCTTTCAGACAAGAGCACCGCCCTGAGAGTCGCACAGGAGAAGTTCAACAACCTGCAAGAGGTCAGATCAACTCATCTGCCTATATATCATTCATTTCTGTAATCAGCTTTTGTGATTTTCTAATCACTTGATTCCATCAGCTTCATTTATACTTCATCCTCAAAAAATGAATATCTTCCTTTTTGTCCTTCCAGGCATATGAGAAACAGCTGGAGGAGGTAAATACCCTGTTACACAAAATGTTTAATGAATACTTCAAACAAGTAATCTAATACAGTTAGAAATGAATTCAGTGCTCATATTTGAGCGTGTTGTGTTCACCTCAGAGTCAGAGGTCGCTGAAGGAAACCCAGAGAGCTCTGCTGGAGAAAGTGAAAGAGCTGACTGAGCAGCTGAAGCAGGAGAGACAGAGAGCTCTGGCACTAGAGGGACAACTTACCACCTCTACCCTGTCTCTACAGACCCTGGACAAGGTACCACGTCTGTATTTGCTGTATTTGCAAATCCAGACTAAGACGAGATCATGTATCATTTTTTAAAAGACTGAACACTTTCTCTTTCAGCTAAAGGAGAGGATATTAGACCTGGAAGGAGAGAGGGATCTAATAAAAGAAAACTATGACAGTCTATTAGAGAGGTAAGAGTGAGTCTTACAAATTGTTTAGACGTGACTTTACTTGCAAGTCATTTCTTGATATACATTAATATATTTACCTTTATTCATTACCTTTCCTAGTACTTTATCTGCGCAAAGCAAACATGATGGCCGAGTGGACCAACATAGAGAAGTTGACCAGAAGGGGAAAAAACAGGGAGAAAACATTTGCAGGACGGACATCCAGAGACTGGAGGAGAGGCTGCAAGCAGAGAGGGAAGAGAGAGGCAGGCTGGAGCTGGAGAAGGAGAAACTGAGACGAGAGAAGGAGAAGTTAGAGGAGCAGAGGGAACGAGAAAACGGTAGGAGTCTCGGCATGTTGGCACTGCATCTGCTGCAGTTTGACTGATGATGGATTTGGAGTTAGTTGATGAAGTTAATTATCCTTTCCACTGAACACCTGAAGCCTTAGAAGCTAGAAGATTCTCCCATAACAACATAAAACAGTATATACAGTACATTTACAATTCCATTTATTTGTGTATATGTCCATTTAGAGTTTTCTGTGATGAGGCCAGACAAAAGAGAACCTCTGGAGCAGGAGCTTCTCCAATACAAAAAGCAGGTTTCTGCTCTGCAGGATAGACTGGACTCTGTCACCAAGGTCTGTGATGAAGAACTGAATCATATCTTTCCTAACTGCCTGACTGTTATTTATTTGTGATTGTTTCCTGTTTTTAGCACGTTTCTCTCTTCTCTTTTCCAGGAGTTTGACATGAGTGTTGAGGATCTCAGTGAAACTCTTGTGCAGATCAAGGTTTGCACACTTTTTCACTTCTGCTAGGACTTCTTTAAAAGACTAAATAAATTGCTTTTAAACCTTGTTGCATGTTTTCCCTCTAATTTCAGGCATTTAGGATCCAGCAGGAAAGCAGGATGGGGCTGCCTTTCCTCTGGGCTGATGGGAAGGTGGAGGATTATTCTCCCCGTGAGCTAACAAACATCCAGGCGTCACATGCTGAGACTGTGCTAGAATTACAGAAAACCAGAAACCTTCTACTGCTGGAGCACCATATCAGTAAAGACCTACAGGTACACACACATGGTGTCAAATACATGGACCCATCACAGAACTGTAATCAGAATTAATACTCATGTGAATGTCATTCTCAGCTTTTCTTAAATGTTTCTAAAGGAAGAGTTGAACATGGTCAGCCAGAAGATGGAAAGAGAGAGGGAAGAGAGCAGGAAGAGGGTAGCAGAGAAAGACAAACTTTTATCAAAAAGAGCTCTTCAGATCAACACTTTACAAGGTATGAAAAACAACTCAGTTCCACAGTAAGGGCAGAGACCCAACTTAAACCCCAATCAAACTTTCAGACTCTCAAACTCTTCATTCTTCTGTTTGTACTCTAAAGCTCAGTTGAAAGAGTTAGCTTACAGCCCCAGGAACTACAAACGGACCATGCCAATACAGTACACCTGGCCAGCTGGAGACCAGGAGGTGGAACAGCCCATTGAAGATGACATGCCTTTTTCTCAGCTGAGGGCTGGGGAGTCCCTTTTGGAGATCCATCTTAAGGTCTGTTGTTGTACCAGAATGTGATGGGGTTTTTTTTAAAATTCATTTTCATGTTTCCCATGAAGCTGAAATCTGTTCTTCTTTTTGTTTTTTGCACCTCCAGTCTGCCACCTTCAGCCCATCAGGGCTACGCACTATGAGCAGCATCCGTCCAAGAGTGGATGGAGGTGAAGACATTGTGACCTTCTGCACTTACAGCCTTTTAGACTTCGAGGTGCACTCCACTCCTCTGGTGTCAGGCAGCCAACCCAACTACAGTTTCACGTCCCGTTACGCTCTAACAGCCCGAGATCTTGGCAGGCTGGGAGGTCAAGGGTCAAGGGTCAGAATGGAGCTCCACCAGGCATTAGGCGGGGTCAGGTTCGTGACACATGGAAGTGCGCAGATGTCCCTCATGGGTGCCATGGAAAGGAGAGCGGAGTGCATCGGTGGACGTGTTAATATCACAGGTGAGTAAAATTGTACAAATAAAAAGTAATGTACTATATTTGATGCCACTTTTCCGCCAATGTTTAATAATCTGTCTGTCTCTCCCGAAGGCAATGAGGGTGAAATTGTTGGTGTTGTGGATTTCTGGGTGCGCTTGTTTGATCCTGCAGAGCCTGTAAACGCTGTGGTAGAGAGAAGGGCAGATAGGAGATCAGCCACACAGAGGAGTCCTGTGCAGGTCTCTCTTGGCTGGCAACATGCTGGACCTGAGGTAAAAGATAATGATTTATTGACCATATTTATTTATTGCTGCATCAACAACCCAATCCTGCATAAGTGGACGGAAATGGATGGATGGATATGTGTATCATTAAAGACTCTCTTTAACTGCATTATAAAAAAAAAACAAACATCTTTTCTCAGGAGTTACATGACTATGGTGGGGGGATCCCCAATGAGTTGGTGATTATGTTGGAACGCTGCGTCGGCCTTAACGCTCGCTGGCCTGGAATTCTTCCTGATGCCTACCTGACATACAGGTTCTACGACCTGCCGCCTCACATCTCTCAAACAGCCCAGTGTAGTGCTGACCCTGTGTTCAACGATACCACCAGCTACCCACTAGCAGTAACAACTGACGTGTTGCACTACCTGAGGTATGATAGTCTGGAAACAGAAAGAAATATGTTAGAAATTCATTACATATTGAAGATATCAACAAAGATTCACTTCTTCTTACATTTAGTCTTGTTTTGGGTTTTAGCAGATGTCTTGCAACTTACAAATTACTACATAATTCTCCTTTCGCCCAGGTCCAGTAGTCTGTGGGTGTATGTGTTTGATGACAGTGATGACCAGATTCCGCCAGCCTATCTGGCCAAGACCCCCATCCCACTGCGAGCCCTCGCTACAGGCAAGGAGATCAGAGGTGAGAGAGACAGAATCATATCATCGTTATAAATTTCTGGTGTCTTCGGTCTATACCTTCTTAATTAACAGAGCTGATTTCTCTGAAACATTACTGTCTGCATTTTAGATTCAGAATTGTATCCCAATCAACACATTCTCTGTCCTGCCAGGTGACTATGTTCTGAGGGATCCAGCAGGTGGACCTCGGGGCATGGTCAGGATCATGATGAAATGGAAGTACCCTTTCCAACCTTCGGTGGATACCGTGCTAGATAGACAGGGAGGACAGGACAGAGCAATGGAAAGCAATGAGAAGGAGGAGAGGAAGAGAGAGGAGGCTGAAGTGCCACAGAGGCCAATAGCCAAGCCCAGAGTAAAGGTCATATTTTATATTCTAGTGTGCCAAAAGGTTTGGGGATTACTCTGGGGATCTGCACATGTATTTTATGCACATTTGTGAACATTAATGGTCTTGGACTTTTGGGTCTGTTCCTTAATACCTATTGTTCTATGGCTTTACCACAGACCCAGCTACTTGAGCAACGAGAAACCAAAGCAGTGCAGAAAGAGGCTAAAGCTCGGGTAAGTTTTTAGGCATCTACAGAGTAGCTAAGTCACAACTAAACTGTGTCATTTCATGTCAATTCAAGCGTAAAAACTAATTTGTTTATATGTATTTGCAGCCTCAGCCTCCACCTGTCAAACAGAAGAGCTCACAGAACATACGACCAGAGCGACCCTCCTCTGTGGCCACTCGCCAGTCCACAGACAAGAAGAGATCCACCAAGAGGTCACCTCACCAGCGCACACCCCATCTGACACCTGAGCTGAGACTGACCACGCCCTCTCAGCCGTCAACAAGGAAGTAAGTTGATGATGTTTCAAATAAACATTCAAAATACATCATATAATTATATGGATCTACTGTGCTTTCATAGTGTAGTTATATAATTTTTTTACCTCCACTAAAATGTCTTCAAATTGAGATAAAATAATGAGAACATATTAAAAAAAAAAAAAAACAATGTAATTTTATTAAAGATCTTCAGAGGGAACGTCTTCAAGACACTCATCCATCACACTGCCGAAGAGAAGCTCTGCCAGCGATGCCGAAACTCAGGTAGGAGTGCACACAAACATGACTAATCAGAATTAGTAGGCACCTTTTAAAAACTGGCTGGTGAATGGGTTCATATCTCATTTCTTGTTCTTCTCAGGAACTTCCTTCTGCAGATCAGGTGTCAATGGATGAAGAGCAGGAGGAGGAAGAGGCGAAGACTGAGAGTGGTAATTATTCATATACATACAATAGGCCTTAACACCTGCTTTGAGTTTCTTTCAGTAATCTGAAGCCTCAGTTTACTATTATTTAAGTAAATAAGTTAATGATTTGACCTTTAAACCTTTATAAAATATAGACATTTATTATCTAAAATATGCCTGGAACACATGAGAACCTGCTGATACGCCTTTATCAGCCAGTCAAATTTGAAATAAAATAATAAATCCAGTTCTGCTTATGTTAAATTTTGTTGACTATACAGCTGCTGCAGCAGACAGTGAAGCCCCAGAGTCCTCAGAGTCAAGTTCCTCACAAAGCGACATTATCATCATCCCACCAAAACGAAAAATGAGGAAGGTATGAACTGAAAAAGTTGTGGCGACCTTTCCTGAAATACTTACTCTATGAAGATTTTTTTTTTTTTGTCCTTCTCTTAGTTCTAAATATAGATAAATATGTCGGTTGCTTCAGTAAATGTTTATGGACTGAACAGGATGTCATTGTGTTGCAGGGAGACAAGCTGAGAGTGGAGATTCTGTCCCTGTCGTTTGAACCGTCCTCACATGTCATGCTGGACAAGTCAGTGCAGCGTGTTTATGTTGAATATCGGCTGCTGGGTGTCCCAATGGAGACGACAGAAACGCCCATGTCCCTCCGTAAACCCAGAGAGGGGGAGGAGATTCACTATAACTTCACACGAGGTGAGAACGGGTGAGCTTTGTGTGTGTTTGTTTCTAGAAAGATTTGATTCCAAAGCTCCTCAAATCTCTCTCTTTGTCTCCCCCAGTGATTTATGTGAATGGTTCCCAGGCAGCTCCACTCAGACAGTATCTGTATACCATGTTGGAGGGCAGTGACCCCAACCAGGGCAGGTAGTGTCATTTTTTTAAAGTATGAGGAATACATGTGTCTACTTTTTATGAATGTTTCTGGGCCCAAACCATGAAATTCAAGTGTGTTTGACTCTGTGTTATGGCTCAAGGTTGAAGTTCACAGTAGTCAGTGAGCCGATGGACGATGACGAGGAGTGTGTGGATGTCGGGCATGCTTTTCTGGACCTACAGGAACTGCTCCTCACAGGAAATAATGTCACTGAACAACAAATTGACAGTATGTGTTGCAATATTAATGCTCTTTGTGTTTCTTTGCAAAAGAAAATGTGAACACTGTGTTAGCGCTAAACTAAAATACCAAGAAACAAATTTAAATTTAAAGCAGCACTTTGATTAACTTGCACAAGCTGAAAGGTGGTAGCCCTCTCACTACTCTGTGTCCAATATTTGCATGATATAGCTTTGATTATTTTAAACTTGATTCTGTGTGTAAAAGTGCCATAGAAGTTTCAGGCAGAGGAGAATAATTTTATTATTAGTTTATTTATTCTAAAATAATGTGTGAAGTTTTCTTACAGTTTGTCTGTCCTTGTGTCTCTGCTTCTTCCAGTTGTGAGTGTGGATGAAGACAAGGAGGTGATCGGAAATCTCAAAGTGTCTCTGGAAGCAGCAAAAGCTCTGACTGGGATATACCAGGAGTTTCACCAGAAAAGCAAGAGCAAAAAAGAAGACGAGACAGATGAAGAAGAAGAAGAGGAGGAGGAAGAGGAGGAGAAGGGGGAGGAGAAGGAAGAAGAGAAGGAGGAAGAGGAGGAAGAAACTAAGCAAGAGGAAGAAAAGAAAAGACATCCGATAAAAATGTTAAATTATGATGATGACAGTGACTTCTACTGAAAATAATTAGTATGAGATGAGGAAAGTTCTGTATGAAACAGTCTTAAGCACACAGGAGACATATTTTTAATTTTTCTTAGCCTTTTCTTCAACATTTCCAAAGCAATAAAATAATAAAAAAGAGTTACTTCTGAAAGACTTTTCAGGCTGTTCTTTGAAGTTTATTTGTGAAATTTATGAGTATGATGTCCACATCCCCCCATATTATCCCATACATTTTTTATCATGTATCTGATTTGCAGTATAAAAAAAAAAGAAAGAAAGAAAAATAACTCTCAAAAAAGTGTTATTGTTCAATTCGATTTGTTCAAATAGATTATTTCTAGACTTTATATGTATGCGAGCCAAGACTGGAGTGGTGTTAAACTGATGATGATCTTTACTACTGATAATTTCATTCAATGTCATTTCAGGTGATATATCATTAGAAGGGCCTGACAACAGGCACCTTCACCATGAGGTTGTTGGTGAGCTTAATAATTTGTATCAAACTAATCAAACTACAGTAACTGATACATGGAAGATGTTGAGACAAACCTCTCTGTTACCTCCCCGAGTTGGTTGATGCAGGATAGAGCAAACAGACGACGTCGATCAATTCAAAGCATTTATTTCACCGTTTTGCAAAACGGTGGAGACCACATTCCACAGAATACCTATGCAATAGCAAGCAGCCGGGTGAGATCTGATCTGGGGGTCCCTCACCCTGCCTTTTTGTATTCCTTGGCAATCCTCCCTAAAGGGTCGTTTCCCTAGCAACTTACACAGTTCTTTCCCTTATTTGGACATGTCTTATGCTCTTTGCCCTTCTTCATACTTATCACTGGTACCCATCTCTGTCTAACCACTCCCTGTTATTCGTGTGTGAGAGTTTGCCTCACCCACCTACCCTTTGAGTGACCTAACAACTTACACTGTCTCTGTTCTTCATCTTCTACTCTTCATTCTCTAAACATCCCTTTTCCTGTCTGTCTTCACCCCAGCTCACCACTTCAGCATTCTACTTACACATTAAGCACATTATACATTTCAATTCACCTTTGTCATACATTTATATTGGTTTCATCCTGCTTTGCTATCACCTTGTATCCACAAAGACCTGCTGCCAGGCAGTGTTATTCCAGCATAGGAGTACTGTTTGGTGTCTGTTTGGAGTGTACCACTTGATAACTTAAGCCTGGAGGCCTCTGTAGAATGTGACACACAAATAATATAACTAAAAACTAAATTAAAACTATATGAATTATTAATTCTTTATTGAAAGACAGACAACAAAATATTAAGCAAATTTAATTAGAATTATACTTATACAGTTGTAGCTATTTCATGAACAATTTTAAGAAAATTCGAACTATTAAATTTGCAAAATCTTTTTAAAATTTATGAATTTTGATTATTACTATTTTAATGTTGTGGCCTAGGGAAAGTTGTAACTGAAAATCCCGAGAGCCATTGAAGGCGTCACTAAATTGCGGACACCTGCGGTCTGTCCGAGTAACGGAAGAATCAGTTATAAAGTCAACTTTGAGCTTGTTCGAGTTGTTAGATAACTTTGAAAGTAAATCCACGGGGTGTTGGTGGGGTTACTCACCCTTGAGTCGGTCCTAGGAGGAAAAACGTCCATATTTGTTATGATTTAATTTCCATTAAAGTTGCTAAACTTAACGTTAGCTCGCCAACAGCTAGATAATTTAAAAACGGCTAGCGTTAGGAGCTAGCAATTTGCCCCTCAATTCAAAAATGGTAAGTGTTTGTTTTATTTTGAGTCCAAGTTAAGTTTGCAGTATGCAAATGCTGATTAATTAACGTTTAAATATTTAAGTCTGTTAGCCGCAAATCGAGGCTGAGCTTCTGTAACGTAGCCTAGTGGTGGTAGTAAAGATGATGCTCTTATGTCATTGGGAAATGGTTAATGTTTTCTTTAACAACAAAATGTTTGGCTTTGTAATTAACAGAAGGAGACGATGAAGTGCGTGAGCCACCAGCAGGCCGTTCAGCTGCTCCATAACAAGTTCATTGTGGTCCTGGGAGACTCCAGTGAGTAGTCACTCAAATGCACCTTCGCAAATTAGTTTGGCAGCAGTCCATAAACGTATATTCATCTCATTGCTCTTAAATGAGCTGGTCATCTGTTTACACTGATGCTTCCAGTGCTGTTTGTATGTCATCCTCAGTTCAGAGGTCTGTGTACAAGGACCTTGTTCTGCTGTTACAGAAGGAGAAATATCTCTCTTCAACACAACTCAAAAGAAAAGTAGGTGCTGTTTAGAGGGCTGACCTTTACCAGGTTTACATACTGGATAAAACAATGGTGAGCCTCCCCCTCTATGTGACCATGTTGTCCTCGCTCATATCTTTCTCCTTCAGGGTGAGATGAGCTTTGAACAGGATTGCCTGGTGGAAGGGGGTTGTCTCGATAAGATGCACAACGGGACAGAGTACCGGGAGGTCCGGCAGTTTCAGTCCGACCACCACCTGGTCCGCTTCTACTTTGTGACGCGCATCTACTCCCGCTACATGCAGAGCATCCTAGAGGACTTCCGTCGGGGCCTGACACCGGATGTAGTCATTGTAAATTCCTGCATTTGGGATATTTCAAGGTGGATCCTTTATTTTTTAAGATGTGTGTGTGTATATATAAGTTTAACTCATCAAGTGTGATTTGGGAGTGAGACGGATGGAGAATTTGTTTGTGTATAGTGAATTTGTTCTGCAGGTGTGTCTATATTTGTGATTGGGTTTTGTAGATACTTGTCCAACTGGATTGTTGACTACCAGGAGCGCCTAAAAAAGTTCTTTGAAGAGCTGCATAGGATTCTCCCTGACAAAACCCTGATCATATGGAACCTCACCATGCCCTTAGGACAGAGGATCAAGGGTGGTTTCCTGGTGCCCGAGGTACGTCTTTGCCAACCAAACCATTTGCATCAAAGCCAGATAAATTACACCTTACTGGGAATTCACTAAAGGCACGATCAGTGGTGTGTATCCACTACTGAGATGTTCATTCAGTACACACCAACTCTGTCCACAGCTGCCCTGTCTGCAGCACTCAGGTAGACAAACTATCCTCACCAGGCTTAGAAAGATCAGAGATTTAACAGTCAAATGTAGACTCCATTAGAAGAACAGAATCAGAATAATGAAATTGTTCTTATTTATTTATTTCATTTTATTTGTCTGTCCACTTATTTGTCTCTGCGTTTGTGACCTGTCTCCCTCCTTCACCTTAGATTAAGCACAAGGCTTCCCATCTGCGTCAGGATGTGATTGAAGCCAACTTCTACAGCGGGACTCTGGCAAACTCTTACGGGATGGATGTGTTAGACCTCCACTTCCAGTTCCGCTTCTCCCTGCAACACCGTACCATGGATGGAGTCCACTGGAACGCTCTCGCCCACCGCAAGATAACCTCTCTGCTGTTACAGCACAGCGCACAGGCCTGGGGTGTCATCCTGCCCTGTCCAGTGGCTACTGTTGGTGAGGGGTACAACCACACACAAACACACACACAGGGGTAGATTTATACTCCCACTGTATAACAGCGCTGGTGGTGGTTAAAGCATACTACAATAATGGCCTTTGCTTTTTGAGGAACTTATTTGATTAAATTAGGTTGGCTTGAATTTGTTCTTTTTTAGAGCATACTGAGGTTACTGAGCAGCAGTCAGTCCATGGAAAAGCTACCAAACCTTCAGGTAAGACATCAGATGATGAGAATGATGATGTGCTGATTAGGATTATTTATAATGTTGGATTAACAGACAAGCAAATATGGGTCATATAAAAACACAGTAGCCGCATGACAGTCTCTCTTTTTAAGGTTTTTTGCTTCATGTTTGATTTTTTTGCTGTAATTGTTTGATTTGTGTTCAAAAGAAATTTCTGATGAAAACAGCTTAAAATACTTGCAAATACTGGTTGCTGCTACTTGGCTACTTGATGATAGCTTTTGTTGTCTTCTAAGCGATTTCTGTCAACCTGAATCGACAGCCAAACTTGTACATCTAGCTCACATATATATAATGCATCATGAATGCAGTTTCATTTATCTAAAACATGTTTTTGTCATCAGATGTCAGATTGTCAGATTCTTGTGCATACAAGTGTTTCCTTTCTTTTCTGCCATCCTCACCCCCCTATCATCTCCTTTTCACAGAGTGCCACCAATCAAAGGGAAATTCTGATGGCTACAAGGAGGAGTTCTTCAGTGATGCCCTCTCTGTTGGCTACTTGAGCTTTGAGAACAACCCACAGCCACATTCAAATCACCGTAAAGCTGCTGGAGCTCACAGATCGGCCCCCCAACCACATTATCACCTGCCAGTTCACAGAACTCCTAAACGGAGACAGGATAGAAATGGTAAGGGTGCAGGCAATGTAGCAATGAACAAACAGATTGAAGATGATGTATTTTCTTTTAACCAGATCACCCAGGTCAAATTTCATGTTTATTGATTTGTTTTTAAGACCAAAGTATCTGTGGGTCTTCTGCTCTAGTTAATTAAAGTGTCTTTGAGCTGCCCTGTCTACTCTAGAGGCTATTAACATGTCCTTTATGTTTGGCAGGTTTCAACTTCAGGCCTTCCTACCACTTTGAGCCCTACTACGAGCCCCACTACAAGCCCTACTACAAGCCCTACTACAAGCCCTACTATGAGCACCATCATCAGTACGTGATGAGAAGCCGGCACAACAGAAACCACTATGCTCCATACACCCAACAAAGACCCAGTCAGTATGCTCGTCATGGCCATTACTACTGAGGCAGTGTGTTGTACAAGATTCAGACACGATCAAACTCCACTTACGGTGTTATCTACTTCCACGTCCGTTCTACTTCCTTTGTACTTAATTGTTGTGTTGCAAACAAAACTATTTTACAGGCTTCTAACCAGAAGGAAGCATTACTCCCCATAACCCCATAGTTGACACTTCTCAGACACATACATTTGGCCCTTTTTATTATTGTAAATTAATACTCTTTTAGTTGTCTGAATGTCCAGTTTTGGAGTTGTTGTTGTTCTTTAGCACCAAAAACTATTTTAAATCTTTTTTAATTCTGCACTGCGCACGTCAGGTGCTGTATTCTATTAAAGGTTATCCTGAGATTCCAAGAGTTTTTGACTTATTTAAAAATGAGTTACGTATTATACTTCAGAACTGCATGTCCCACGGCTCTAGAACTGTAGAGCTCTCATTCCAACACTAGTATACCAAGCTCTAATTATTGATGCTGGAGGGAAACATACATTTATTTAATTTAAAAAAAAAAAAAGGAGTCAGAAACAAAATGATTGGATTACTTGGGCGTCACTTCATAGGATAACTAATTTAGTTTATATACACACATTTAATGTGTGTGTATACGGACATTTCTTAATAATACCTGTCTGATTGGAGGCAGTCATATCCATGCCAAACTCAAGATAATAGGACTGAGATTAAGATTGAAACAAACTGGTACCCTAAATTGTACATGATTTAAATGAGAAAAATCCTACACCTGCTGTTCAAATAACAAAAAACATCTAGACACTTAATGTACACGTGAACTGGCTGTGGACCTTTTTAATATTAGACTGTAAACAGCTCATGTCTGTCAAAAACAGAGTACAGATATACAGGCAAAGTGTCTTAAGTCAAAACTGACGTGAGCTCATTAATAAAGATGCTCAAAAATGAATTGCTTGCTTTTATTGGCTGACTGACTACAAATACAAAAGATATAAAGAGAGAGGAAAAACTGTCAATAGGTGCAAGTACAGTAAAAATGACTTGTTGCTAACGTTTTCCACAGAGTTGGTCAAATTTGTGCATACAAACAGTTTCAATGATGGAAAAAAAATTACACAATAACATGGCATTCAGGAATCAAACCATTTGGACTTCAAACTGATCACACACCTATCTGTGTTACGTCAATGTAAAGACATTACTGTGCCTCAGTTTTATTAGTGCTATAGTGTTAACTTATGCAGATATTGGATACAATTTCCTGAGAATACTGAAAAGCAGAAGAGATAAATAAAGGATGTTGAAGTGAAGTGGAAGCTGGAATAAGAATAAAGAAAAACTTTCTTCATGTTAATCATGGCTGAGGACCAATGGCATGCCATCTTAGGCCATGAGGAGGCGGTGCACCTGGTGCAGCTGCTGCTGTGATAGGACGAGGCGATGGACTTGTTCCTGTCCACGGGTGCATGGAATAGCAACACGACCTACATACACTGTTCCTCCCTTCTTCTCTTCCTTGGCCTAGGAAACACAAAAAAAGTACATGTGAAGTATTCTAATCTTCTGACAAGAAAAGTTCAGTTGTAGAGCACAGACTGTGGTTTTACCTTAACAAAGGAGGAGACTGGGAAGGTGGCAAAGTCAGAGGAGGCCTTTGCTCCAGGCTGATATGACACTACATGTTCAGCTACTTCTCCCTGAAACAAATAAGGATCAAATATTTGGGTCTGTACTGCGTTCAGCTTATTGACACAGTAAGAACAATAAATGTGATTTTGAAGTCGTCACCTTGAGTTTTTCCAGAGCATCGCTGAGATTCTGCAGTCGAGCGGTCTGCTCCAGCAGCTGTGCACTGGCACTAACTAGAAGATACACAATCAATCAGAACACTCATTCCTGCCGGACCTCATTCCTGAGAATAGCAATAAGGACATACACACACACACAGAGGAGAGGAAAGCCTTAAAACTGAAACACACCTGCTGTCTTCCCAGTGACGTCCACCACTTTAACCTCTGCACTCAGCTTGAGCAGAGTTGCCAGCAGTTGATCAGTCCTGCGATAGATGCCTGTGTTTAGTCCTTCTGGTGGCATGGAGCTTTCTTTGGACACTTGTGGTAGTTTTGGAGGGCAGAGTGGAGGCAGGGAGGCCAGCTGGGCTCTCATCTTCTCCGCCTGTAAGTTAAATATACTCCAGGTAAATATTACAACGTTTAGACAGCTAGCATTCTATCAAAACATACTAATAAAAACACCAGTGTACCTTGAGTCTGTTGTTCTCATTCTTGAGGTGTTTGATGCCCAGTCTCTGGGCTTCAACCTGCTGTCTAAGGAGAGGGGAGTCCACCACCTGTACTGGACCAGCCAGGGATGGAGGCAAACCTGCAAAGTAGTGAGTATAGTGAGAGACATTCAATCACTACGACACCCTGTGCTTCTCTTTTCACAGTGCTGTGTATTTTTCCTAAAAAGTGGAGACCATTTTTGTGCTTCCTAGAATTGGATTGCTGGTCTTATAGACATATTTGCTGCAGCTGCTGTTGTACTATAATTATACCAACTGCAGACAAAAGATTATCAGCAGGTTGACATTGCTTACAAAAAGTGAAATAACAAATAACCACACAGTTATTCACCTCCGGCAGATCCCTGAACAATAGAGGCGATTCCAGAGGCAGGTGGGCCTCTCAGACCTTCGATGGTCATCTTCGATTGGTTATTAATGCGTTGTTTCAGCTCTGCCTTCTCCGCCTCCAGCTGGTCGATATCAGCCTGCAGAGCATCCATCGTCTCCTCAAACTCCCTGGAGAACAGCAGACAGGAAGGTGAGTGAGCAGGAAAATAATGAGAGGAAATATAATTAGAAGAAGAATTTCTTCAGTTTACTTCCTTCTCATTCTTACTTTTCTTTCTTCTTCAGCATGGCGAGGTTCTCGTCCAGTTTGGTCTGAATCTTCTCCACTCGTTCATCTGCGTCTTTGGTGGAGGTGTCCAGCTTCTTCTCCAGCAGGCTCAGACGAACACTGGCCTCACTGAGCTCTTCACCCTTGGAGAGAAACAGGTACAGTCACATTAATTATGCCTGTCCTGTTTCTGATCCTTTTATTTTAAAAATGTCAGACTGGTGGAACAATTGACAAGAAATGGTTGCGTAACTTTGGTTGAGGTGTTTGCTTGTGTGTTACCTTGATCTTCAGCGACTTCTTGAGCTCCTTGATGACTGTCTCTCTGTCTTCTAGTTTAACTCCTAGACCCTCAGCGTCAGTCATCTCGGCCCTGACTGTGGATGCTCTCATCTCCACTGGTGGAGTCTAAGGATGTGATCAAACAATAAGTATTGGAACAGGGTAGAAGTGAACAAAATGTGACAAAGTTAAGGCATTCACATACCTTGCCCTGTGGTTTGTCGGCATCATACTCTCCTTCCTGCATAGCCGTGGCCATCTTGTTCATGGTGGTGATGACGGAGCTGCAGGACTGACGCAGACACTCTGGGCCGTTGAGGCCATGAGAGCCATACACCTTGGATAAAAGAGTGTAGATAATACAGCATTTGGAAATGCTTATGCTGGGAGTATCTAATTCAATATACTTTGTGATAGAATAATCCTCAACCACTGGCTAAGAAAGTAATATTTGGCCACTGACTGGTGAGACATCTGTGACTATAGACTCTCTATGGAGACTATGTAAAAGACTAACTGCATAGTTTTATGTGTGAAGATTATCGGGCAAATGGTGCATGATTACTGATAGTTAAACTACCTGCTCCACAGCCTTGCAGGCGATATCCTCCAGTTTGAGAGCGTTGAGCCCCTCCTGTTCTGCCATTGGAGCAACCATCTGAGCTCCAGCTGCAGCCACCTCCTGCAGCACAGCCACCACGCGGGTCTGCTGGCGCCTACACTCGGTCAGCGTCTCAGACACCTCCAAAATGAGAAACGACATGTCAGTCAAGTATATGCTGTAGACCAATCACTTTTGTGTGTGCCTTAATGGTTCAACGATCATTAGACAGTGTGTCAATAGATCCAAGTTGTCTATGTGTTTGTTTCTGTATCTCACACCTGCGGACCAAAATTGAGAGCAGCGGGAACTCCAACCACATCTGTTCCAGGCATGCGACGACGGATCTTCTTACAGAACTGTCTGATATCAGAGCAAGAGGTGTCCAGGTCCTTTAGGAGGACAGAGAGACTGGAGCTCTCCTGACCTGCAGCCAGGAACGCCCGCAGACGAGCCACCTCCACTCCCATGCAGTCCAGGGCACTCTGGGTAAACTGGAGAAAGGGGAATGAGTTTAGAAAGCCTTATTACTACATTCTCATTTATGTTTCACTTTGTTACTGACATTTCCTCATTAGGATCTTATTTTCTTCTACTTAGATGAAAGAACTTTTTAAACAGTCACATTGTTGACTGGATTTTTACTTTGACAACTGGTGAATCTGAATATGCTACTATTTATAGAAATTTACTTTAAGAACGCAGAATTCTGTTAGCTAGTGAAACTGTCACAAGGAAGAAGAAGCTTGAAGTACCTTAATGTGGTCAGCCAGCTGCACTGTGCAGTCTTCAGTGTGGTCTGCCAGATGGACACTGTACAGTTGCTGGAAGACAAAACGACAGTGAGAAACTTCAATTAAAATGACACGTTATCTGTGCTTAAATGTTTATGTGTGTGTTTAGATACAACTCTGGGAAGATCTTTTCACATTCTTTAGTTACCTGATAGTACTTGATGGCCTTAGTCAGAGGTTCCACCTGAACAGTCTCATCTAACTGATCTTTATGCAGCAGGTCGATGAAATAATCCAGAGAGCGCTCATGGAAGCTCATTTCAGAGTACAGTGTACCCATGCGCTTAAAAACCTCCACGTCACAGCTATTCAGAGCCCTGAAGGAGAGGGAAATGGAAAGAACAGCAACAAATGATTTATCTAAAAATATTAATATTTTTCTTTAGCCAGGACACAATGGTCTGATAATAAATATTATAATAAATCATTTCTGACACATCAGTGATGAAGCTGCAGTGCTTACTGTTCATATTTGTGCAGAGTGGCCTGCAGCAGGCTGAGGGAGTACACCAGTCCTGAGGCAAAGCTGCGCTGCTCTCCTGGAGGCCCTCTGAGCCCCGTCCCCTGGGCCAAGTTCCCGTTCAAGTCAAACTTCTCCTGGGCCTGTTTACTGATCAGCTCAGCCTATCAGGTGAAGGACAGGCAGACACACAGAGGCATTAATTAGGGGGACAAACTAAGCACAGCAGTTCAAGTGAAGTCAATAATGATCAGGATTCAACACAAAGAAGCTTGTACTCATTTGCCTACTTCTGAACACCCACAAACAGAGCTTCATACCTTACAGATGAGCCTGGGGATGAGCAGAAGGACCAGAATACAGTCGTGATCTCCACCGTGACGGAGGAAGGAGTCTGGCATGAATGAGGTGAGGAGGGACACCTGTCTGTTTGACTGAGCCACTTCCATTTTCCTCAGCTCCATCTCAATGGCCTAGGCACACAGATTATATGGAAATGGTGTCAAAGGTGTAAAATGGGTTCGCTCCTTTCAGTCATCATTCCTGGCACGATCACACAATTTACCTTGGCATAAGCCTTGGTCTCTGCAAACTTAATCTTGAAGTCAAATAGCTCAGCAGGAGGTTGCTGAACTTGTTCAGCATTTGCATTCTGCTGGCTGATCAGCTCCCTGTTGGCCTCCTGATACACAGAGAAAAGAACACACAGTGTCACAAAATGCCTCCTTATGCAGAGTTCTTGCATGTGTGTTTCCCTCCTCTTCACCCACCTGTAGCCCGGCTGTGAGCTCTCTGTATTTGTTGATGGTCTGTTGGTAATCAGCTACGGTCTCCTGGGCAGCCTCCACCCTTTTCTCAGCCTCTCGGACCTTTGCTCCACTCAGGTCCAACTGCTCCCTCAGCTCCATTTCTGTCTCCCGGGCGTTCTCCTGGAGCTCATCGTTCATTTCGTTGATGGCTTCCTGTTGTTACAGGACAGAGTTAGAGTCAGTGATAGGTTCATAAAAGCGAGATGTTAGCTGATAAATATTATTTCCTTTTTCGTTTAGTTAGTGATCACAAATGCAGCGGTACCCACCAAATCAGTGACGGTTTCTCTCAACTCTCTGACTTTCTCCTCCAGGTCAAGGTTTCTTTCGGTCAGGGTCTCCACCATCTCCTCTGACCCTAGAGCAGCATCCACCTGGTACACACATAAGCAAGTATATAAGTTCAGTTAAATTCTTAGATGGCAAACTAACAAGAACAGCCCATCCACATAGTACTAAGAACCTCCACCCATATCTGTTCCTCTCTGTAATCATATTCATCTTCTTTGCTTGTGTCTTGCTGACTTTACCTGCTCCTTCAGTTCATCAATAGTGGCCTCTGCCTGTTTGACCTCATCCTGCAGTTTTTCCTTCTGAGTCCTCAGAGCCTCCAGCTCAGTGTTCTTCTTCTCCATCTGCTTCTGCAGCTTCACATGCTCCTGCTTCTCTGAAGAAGACAGGTCACGCATCCTGAGGCAGAAAAGGACAAATTTTATAGAGGCTTTTTTAAAAAATGTGTTTATTCTTTAATCTGACGGTGTCAGACATTTGACTGACCGAACCAACGCCTCCTTTAGTCGGCTGTTCTGCTCCTCCAGCTGTTTGACATGATAACTTGAGGCGGCTCCATCTGAGCCTGCAGGAGAAACAGGAAAGGACAACACAGTCAGGAACAGCAGCATATAAATAAAGGAGACATGACAAAAAGGAAGAAAGAGGGTAACACAGATATGAAGGCATGAAGAGGCTTCTATAGATTGGTGACTGACCTTTCTCTGAAATCTCATGTCTAAGGATCTCCAGATCCATGGAGAGCTCCTCCACTTTCTCTTTCAGTGTGTCCACCTCCACCTGCAGTGACTCTGCACGCTCTTCAGCCATCTCTTTGTCCAGCGTGGCCATCTCTATGGCGTCTGCCGTGTCAGACATCTCTTCCATGTAGCGGTCCTTGGCTTCGTGTGCCTCACGGGCTTCCTGAGGGGAGGAGGTACAAAATTAAACTCTAGAAAGTCATTTGTGCTGACAATAGAGTACATTTATGTACATTTATTTTTCTGTGTACCTTCTTGGCCTCTTTGAGTTGTTTCTGCAGGTCAGCCTGCTGCTCCTGCATTTTATTCTTCCATTCCTGTAGCTGTTCCAGCTGGATCTTGTGTTTCTCAAGCTCCTTCAGCTTGGCCTTGTCCTCCGTCCTCTTCATCTTCAGCGTTTCCAGCTTCTCCTCCAGGTCCTTGACTTGAGCTCGCAGTGATTCCTCCTCCTGAGAAGGGTGGATGGATGGGTGGAGGGAAGAAGCATAAGGACAGTTTAAATGTGCTGCCTTTAACAAATTTAGAGGATTAACTGGATTTAATTCAGGTCCCAAGATATTATTTTAAGACAATAAAAACAAGTCAAAAACACTGATTAGGTCCCATCACCAAAAACCAAAAACAATGTTTATGTCAATAATGTGGTCCCAAATTAATTTGAAAATTATTTCCTCAAGTAATGGACTTTAAATTCTGAATTCACTGCCTCAACAAGAACCTCTGCCAGAAACATTATAGAACCACAAAAGGAAGATGAATGCATTCCCTCCAAACACACATGGTGAAACTGAGTATTTCATTCAGTGTCTCAGAGTTAAACCATGCATCAACACCACTGTGAGGACATCACAACCATACTGAAATACTGAGAGGGTGTTCTGAGGACCATTTTGCCCTCTGATGTTATGAGTTTGTTAGTCAACTCGTGCCAGGTACCAGCAGCATGCATGTAGCCATTAGAAAACTCTACCTGCTTGGAAATGGCAGGTTCCACCTGGTCGAACAATGACAACATGGATGACATGAAACCACATTAAAATGAGAAACATGATGGATGGTGATGAATTCCACATCACAGCATGAAATGTGAGACCAAAACCCTTTGATTCTAAATCTTTCTGGGCATTATGTTGACAGTATAATTGGCTGTCACTGTCAGTGACCCACCTTGCTTGGAGTAGCTGTGACCGAGGCTGCTGCTGCTGCTGCAGGCGACCCGCTGGGCTGAGGCATGACAGGGGCCCCCAGTGTACCCTGGTGGGAGGACAGGCCTGCCTCACTTACATCACCAGACAGAGAGGATGCCAGGCTCTCACGAGATGCCTGTTGACCGACGAAGGTATGTCATGGAGGGAGAAGAAGAGGGATAAAACAGAGGAATAAAGAGAAGATGGTGAGGTGTTAAGTATTTAAATGTCAAACAATCGCATAATCAAAACAAGAGCTTCTCCCACAGTGAACTCCTTTGGAAGAGTGAACATGTCTATGTGATAAAAATCCAATATTCCCAACTTCATGCATCTTATAGCACCACAAATTTCACCTCCTGCACCTGTACACCAAACATCACCACTCCCTGTGAGGTAACAAGGCACCCTGATGTAACAGAGCATACCCTGAGGGACAGGCTGGTGCGGCCGGTCGGTCGTACCAAGAGGGAGGGGAGGGAGGTGGCAGGCGTGAGACGACTTGGAGTGCTCCACTGCCACATTGCAACAATCACAGAGACTGTGTTAGGACTCTCAAGAGTTATTCGTAAAACTACAGAATGAAGCCTCGTGTCTCAACCATAAACATCATTATTGTATTGTCAGTTGCTCCACCACCTGTGTTGATTATGCTCATATTGTATATTACAATAGTTTATAGTTTGAAGTAAAGTTTGAAGTAAAAAAGAAACAAAGACATAATAATACATAATCTCCAGACAAACCTTAATATTATTCAATATAATACTCACTGAACTGATATTCTAGTCTAAAATGATATCACTATACTGAAACTGATTAAGGCTAGCAATAAGTAAGACTAGGAGAATTATTAAGGATCCCAGCCACCCAGATAACAGCCTTCCCCCCTGCTGTGATCAGAAAGCTCCAGATACACCAGGCAAGCACTGAGAGGCTCAGGAAGAGCTTCTTCCGTCAGACCACTAGGATCCTAAATAAGGACACTGCCAGGATTATTTATTCCTTATTGCTATTATGGTTGTTATTATGCTATCATAACAGTTATTTTTACGTATTTAGTTCCACGGAGAATGTATAATAGGAGCTCACAGCAATATTGTTCATGATAATTGTTATTTTATGATTATATGTGATAAATAAATTATCTGTGACAAACCACTATTGGCCAATAAAATTAGCCTACCAATAATCGGGTTGGGTTCTAGTTCTGTTCTAATTATGCATTTCATTTTGTGAATTAATGGCATGTACAATCAATCTAATTACAATGCACTGACTCCTAAAACCTCAACTGCCACTTCCAATCATCAGCTGAAATGGACCACCTACAAAACTACCCGTCCAAATAGTCCAACTATGCAGCCATGATAAGTCTAAATTATTAAAACAGTATTAAAACTACACAAAAGGACCTTCATTACAGGCAAAAATGGGACTTGTTTACTGAATAGTTGATATACACTAATCTCAATGTTACACATGCCATACTAATGTAATCCTGGCTGTCATCTCTACGGTAGTTTGATGACAAGTATGTACTTCTTATCATGCTCCACAAACATGCATGGCCTTTGAAAACATTTCAAACACGTGAAGCTGTGCCCTTGATCTAACTTGTATAACACCCTGAAAAAGGTGAAACATTAAATAACAAAACTTCTCAAAATGAACTGCAGTTTTAAGTCATTCTGTTTTGATGCCGTTTGACCTCTCCTGTCCACTGTAGACGAGCTCACCTTGGCAGAGCGGCGGGTAGAGGACTGGAGGAGGGAGGTGAGTTGCAAAAAGAGGGATGGACACACGCGCACACACACAGATATACGCGCACACACACATCCAGTGGTGAAGCAAGATAAGAGATTAGCAGCAGAGAATCATACCCACTGTTAGTTCATATAAATTGATCATAGTTTGACAGCCGCATGCATAATAGAGAATAGGGATTCTCGATGACTCAAGCCATAGGAGCAGGATAAAATGCAAACTCATGCAACGGTGTTAAAACAGTGACACCATCATGATAAAACTGTCATACTGTTGTCCTCTAGATGTGTACGCTGGGTGTCTTTATCAGAGCAAAAAAGTACACAAAACAAAAGTGAGCAAACAAACAACAGCTTCTGCTGTACAAAATGGAGTACAGTGATAGAAAACCAAGAGAAATACAGTGGAAATGACATCTACCAGTGACAGGTGATGTCTTTATGTCCTGTGCAAATGTTGACATGTAAAAAGGGCAACTTAAATGTATAAAAGGTGAGTAGCTGCATTAGTGTGATTAACAACAACCATGGCAAAAGCAAACACATTGAATTTAAATATTTCTACCTTCTTAACGTTGGCAGGTGTCTGCAACAAAGTATTCAGAAAAACAAAAATGAGGCAAAACAGGAATTCACATTCATCAGAAAAGAAAAAAAAATCAAATTGGGGGACTTTTTTTTTTTTTTTTTTTAAAAAAACCAAAGCACCTCTGATCAGCAAAACACCAAGGACAAATCAAACAGAGGGTCATCAGTCTTTGAAATTAATTAGTTTGCTTTACTGGTCTGATTAATCTTGTTCAACACATTTAAACCAACATAACTGCTCTGGAAAAGGTAGGTTTTAACTTAAAGTGAGTAAGTACAAGGACAATCCATATTTCTTAAATCCACAATACATATATCTTTCAAGGCAAAGTCATATAACATCAAAAGATTACTAAACTGACAAAGGACAAAAATAAGTGAAAGTAATGGTCGCCTACCTGCTTGGATGTTTTGGGAGTCTCAGGAATGTCTAAAGGAAACAAATGGACAATTATTATCTACTGTTAATGTGTTTTAAAAGGTGTGAATTTCATACTGTTCCAGTTGTGAAATTCACACTCACCTTTTTGTCTGGGTATCTTTGCAACACCTGATTCAGGAGTATCTGGTGAGGTGGCACTGGAGCCATCGTCCACCACCTGGATCTGTACAGAGGGACAAAGAATCTCAGGGATGTGATGCAACGTAGACATGGGAAAAAAAGCCAAGCCTTTCAACCTATCCTCATAGCTTCAGGTAATTATTCAAGTAATCAGAAAGATTGCACAGTCATAGGAGGCTCTACACCACCCTTTCCAACACTCATACACATGTACCTTCATCTTTTTACATCACATTTATGTCACCAACCTGGGACTGTCTGACAAATATCCCATGATTTTCCTCACAGGTGAAGTAGCGTTTCCCCTGCACGGTGCCATCGTTCTTGCCTTTGGGCTCATTCAGTATGACACCCACCCATTTCCCAGAGGCAAAGAGGGTGGCGCCAATATAGGCAACAGTACCGCGCTGACCCTTCCCTATCACCTCCACTACTGAGCCAATCTAGGAGAGACAAGAGGATGAGCGATGGTGAGTTGTTATACACTAGTTGAAAGTAATTTCTGCATTTCTTTTCTTGTGTCTGTATTGGACAGTGACCTACCCTTGGAGGTTTACTACTCTCCACCGTTCCTGCGCTGCTCATTTTGCTGATCAGTGGGCTGGTCAGCTGGAGGAGAACAATGTGGAAATGTGGGGGAGAAGAGTAAAGGAAAGCTGGTTATGAATGGGAATTAGGGGTGAAATGGGGCTGAGGTCATTGCATACCAGAGAATTTATTGTTTAAATTTCAGAATTTCTCAGACATGGTATCTTTTTACATCTTAATGTCAGTTACATAGGCATACAAGAGCATGTATGAGAGAAAAAATTCTAACATTGTCCACTTGCAAAAAAAGAGAGAACCAAACAACAGCATTGTTTTATGTGCAACAACAATTTCTCATGTTGCAGCTACTTAGAGCAGTCTTAGGAATCAAAGATATTTGAGTCTTGAGGCTACAAAGCACAGAAACACACTCATGCTCACAGTCATATGTCCTGGACCACAATAGACTTCCTAATAAAGAAGCCATATCACTGTCTTGCTCACACAAAGATGCTCATTGAGACAAAGTAGGACTGCGGTAGAGTCTAATTCTTGTCTGCAGCTGTAAGGACATGTGAATTCATGCTGCCTCACAGTTTTAAACCACAGAGCAGAAAAGTGGACAGAAATAGTTTATCAGAGCTTTAAAATTGAAGCTGTAACAAGATTGTTATTTTCAGAGAAGCAGAAAGAACAATTTTCAGAACTCTCCAAAAGACATTACTAAAGGTTGATGCGAACAAAAGACCGCCTGTGGTTTTTAACAAAGCTTAGAGAAGGTTCATCTTGTCAGGATATCTGGAATTACAGAAATGGTATTCCTACTCACTTAATCTGATGAAGAGTCAATATGCAACAAGTTGAATCCTACATCAACTGTATGGTGAGTGTTACATTTTTACGATATGAGATATTGTTCAGTATTAAGTGTCATGTTACTCACCCGAGGGGTATAAGAATGTCGCCTGTTCATAGCCATTATGGAAAGTTGGATTCTGCTTTCACCTTCAGTACAAAACTAAGGCTAACTTGTCTCTACTTTCACATGCCTTCCTCTTTTCCAGAGAGAGGAGAGGACAATATAAGACTGTAATTTCAGGGAGGGAACCTATGTGGAGCATCGGAAAACGTCACGACTAATTTGAGCTGACAGAGGGAGGGAGGAGTGTCTGCTGTTGTGTATTCTCAGAGAAAAACACATGGACTGTAGCTAGATAATTTACATGGAGCCTTATGAAAGGTGTGGTGATAATCAATTTGCCGGCCTACATTTATATAGTTATAACACTCGTGTGAGAAGTAATAATGTATAGAAAATGCTGTTTCCCTCTTTCTTAGATACATTATACCTGTGTATTCAATAACTTTTATAGCCTAACGCAATCTTTACAAATATTAACAGTAAGCTCGTTTAATCAGTCAACCTATCAGGAAACAAACCGGCTAACAATAGCCAATATTTATTAGAGTGGTACTGTTATTTAGAGGCCCGGGTGCTATTTTGTTTTTATTATGTCATGAAACAACACATACGTATGTATGTAAGTATGCTACACTGCCGCAATATACACAGTGCAATAAAAAAAGACCCAACAGCTTTACGTCAGAAGAGGGTGGACAAAGTGCGAGAGGGACAAATGTCATGAAACATGATCAAACGATACTGCTTTAACGTTGCTGCATTGTTAGCTTGAGCTACGTTTAAAACAACGCAGACAGCTACACACAAAATGACTTCAGGCTTTACTTTGCCGTCCTGGTTTATCACAATTAACAGCGAGCTAACTAGCTACTTTAGCTTTATAGCTAACGTTAAAGCTGACCAGTTCGTCTTAGCAACCGAGTCACAGAGAAAAGGATTGTTAAGAAGCTGACACACACAACAGCTGTATTTTGTAGCTTAGCTTACCTGGCATACACAGAGATTCCTGTCTTTAAATGCAGATCTTTGAGGTGTTCATACAGACACACAATGACTCTCTGTTGATGTTTTTCTTTTTTTTGGCCACCTAGCTTAAAAATCCGGTAGTCTTTACCGTTTTTTGACAGGCCACTTCCGGCGGCCTGACAGGCCACAGAGGAAATGAAGTGTGTGAATTAGCGCCCCTAGTGGCTGGACCCACTCTTAAATTAAAAAAAACTAGTTCCTCACCCTGATCTTATACATCTACATACTTTTTCTTTACAGGGTCTTCTTTCTTCCTCTTAAGGACCTAAGCCTAGTGGATGTTGTTCCTGTTATGGTCATATACTGTCATTGTGTTTCTGACCTGAAAGACCATAAGCGATTCAGTAATTATTGGTTTATTGAAATTTCAGTTCCTATATAAGAGCGACAGGAGAAAAACTGTTTAAAGCAAGACAGATAATAAGAGGCAATAAGATGCTTAATATTACCTAAAGTTTTTAAAACAGCATTTTAACTATTAAATGGAAAAGAAAATTAACCTTACAGAGTGGAATATGTTAATGACAGAGAATACATTATGGGAAAATATGAATAGGAATGGGAAATAGATAAATGTATATAATACATTCAAAATGTATAGAAAATACTTTTCCTAAATATGAGACAATAAATAAACGAATGGAAAATAAAAATAATAAAACATGCTTTGGTAATATATATAATGTGTATATACTAGTAATAACGTACGCTTATTTATATAGTGCTGTGGCAATTAATTAATTTACTGAATAGCTGATTGACAAATAACAAATTCCCAACTACTTTAGTAATAAATTAATCAATTAAAAAGAAGTGGATTTGGGGTCTAGATAATTATGATAGGCATTATTCACACACGGTCTTATAGACTAAACAATTCATCATATGACTAGAAATAATAAACATTATCCTGCAATGTGAATACATTTTGGAAGCATTCCTAAATTATAGTATAGAGTTTGTTGGGTCTTTTCAGAGGAAAATATGTGTGTGTCAACTAAAAGCTTAATTTACTAAACTTACAGGATCAGCACACGTTACAACAAAAAACAAAAATAATACATAAAAACTTGAATGATGTCTCGTTGGGGTTGGACAGGAGTCATGAGATGTCCCCTGGATGCATATATTGACGTGTAATTAGCCAGAAGCCCATACACAGCCGACCAATCAGGTGGCGGAGGAGAGGCTGTGCCTAGACCGGCTGGCAGACACTCCGGGGACAGAGCTCCGGCCGCCGCTCAGCCCCGTGGCGGTGACAGCACTGACAGCGACTGGACCAGGTCCTGACTTCACCAACCCAGTCCGTTTAAAGCAAGGTAGAATGCTGTGTAACTTTTATTTTGACTTACATGCACTTTTGTAACACTTACTCCTCCCAAAGTTTTGCCGGGTGTTTATTTTGCCTCTTATACTCCTGGCTAGGATGGGTCGACAGCTTTCAAGCTAGCTAGGATGCAAGACCTTATTTCCGGTAGTGACTTTCAAAATAAAAAACTAGTGTAAATAATATGCCGATTAAAGAAAACTTAACGCGCCTTTATAGTTTTATTATGAAGGCAACATTTATGTGTTTCCGGTCTTCTGATAGCATTCCCTAGCTAGCTTGACTAGACGCTGTCCTGGAGGTGGCAGGAGGATTTAACTCGATATTACGCACGGTATAGTTGCCCGGCCGGACTGTAGACCGGGTTTGGTACATTCAACCGGCGTTATTAAACCGGTCAGAACGATTTAATGACAGTTAAGTTGAGACAACGAAAAAAAGACAGACAAACTTCATCCAAATAGTTTGGTCCCGATGGAGGGTGTGGAGTCGATGTGTGTGACGCGTTACGTCATCCTAGTTTCCCTGTCCCGTCTGTAGTCTGCGCGGCACGAAGTGGCCATATCAACAAGTGGCCTAAACTCATCTAATGCCCAAACGATTTCTTTACAGCTAGTCAGGTACATCTGATAAGCTGTGTCACTTGTTTACAGTGCAACTATTTTCACCTTTTCCTTCATCATCACCTCCGTGTAGAATAACCTGCATGTGCGCTTCTAAATTCTTTATTTCAAGCCCCGAAATGTGCTGAAATTGCATTACAGTGGTGTCTTTATAAAATATTATTAACACTTCATGCTAAATTCATGACATGGACAGCAGTGTGTGCATTCGTGCGCACTGAGTAAAGCACAAGTACCAAAGACCATCTGTGTTACTATGTTACAGGGCGATCATAGGTTGGCCACATGTTGTTAAAACTACAGTGCAGTGTGCGGCAGTACACACTGGACAGACCTCCACGCGTAAAGTTGAAGCTGCTTGTTGAGGGTGTGTCTCCACGTCCGCAAGAGTGCACATTTTTCTATCACGCCGAATATTTGCTGAAATCTTAAGATGCGGGCGTTATTACACTTTCTTGGAAGATAATGGCTCAGGTTTGTACATTGTACATTGTTTTGTACTTTTCTCTGTAGGGTGGATTGGTGTGACTGAACTAAAAATGCTTCCTTTTTTTGTCTGCATCGAGATGGAATGCAACAGTCTGTACAGAGGAGAGGAAATCGGCCTACCACTGTTGTTGTGCTTTTAAAAACTAGAGAACATTTCATTGAGTTAAATACCTGCTTATGAGACAGAACAGTTAGCTTTTCCCCCCTTGAGAAACAGGGTTTTAACCTGCTTGAAGTTCTGCTTTTGAAATCTGATTAACAGTTAATAAAAAGCTGCCTGACCAGTCAGCCATTGGCACATGGGATGAACGCAATCTATGTGCACTGCTGCGAATCTGAATGGAGCAGCTGTCCCTCTCAGACTTGTGCCTTAAATGGTTTAGGAAAAATTTACAACTGAATTCTGAGCATGTTTTGTCTTCATTTTCTTGTTCCTATTATGTTTGCTGCTTGATTCATTCCGTGTTTAATTTCTTGCCATTTTAGTAATTTATAGATGTCAGGTGTGGAGCTGTTTCCATCCATTCATCATTATCTATTTCACCATCAGTTTTGTTTATTTGTTTGCTTATTAATATAATTCCTTTTTTTCCTTCAGATGGCTGACGTGGAGCTGGTGAAGAAGATGCTGCGGGCCGTCCTCCAGGCTAACAAAGGTGGAGTGTCATTGTCCCGTCTGCAGTCAGAGTACAAGGACCTGACCGGGGAGCAGATACCACACAAACATATGGGACACAACAACCTGGATGCCCTGCTAGCCAGTATGCCCTCTTTAGTCCGCATGGAGCGCAACCGCTCTGGAGAGGTGTGTGTGTGTGTGCCATGATTAAATAAGAACCAATGAATGTAGCTAGAGTAAAGTACGTTTTGAAGCACTCCATGTATCCAAAGTATGGTGATTTTGATAAGATGCACACCTGGAAGTTAATAGGAATAAATAAATGACGTCGGGATCAATCTGTTATTGAGTATCTGTCTGTCTACTCTCCAGATGGTGTGTTTTGCCTCAGGGACCAGTGAGACGGCCCATACAGCCAAAGTGATGGCTCGCCAGCGCAGCTCCAAGAAGACAGGCCGACCCTACCTGGTCAACACTCAGATGAGGGTCAAACCAGCTGCTCCACTCGTCCTCAATGGTAAGATTTTGGACCACCATTTTCATCAAGTTTTCATTTCCAGTTTCAGCTACGCAGTCATTTTCATACATTTATCTGAAAAATAATGATCATAATTAATTATAATGATATCAAACATTCAAATCTTTAGGCTAGTATTTGAATTTCTGAATTTAGAGGGTTTGAAAAACATTTTCTCTGTGAAAGACTGCACTGGCACTGCATTGCATTGACAAAGCAATGGTTTTGGATCTCATGGGTATCATTACAGTATTCAACAGGAAGATATAATCCAGTTTTAGCAGCTACACATAGCACGTGTAATCTTATAGACATTCTCTTTATCAGCCTCTTCTAGGGAACACACATTTAGCTTTATCCAATTACACAACTTGTTACTGGCCGTACATTTTGAGTCACAAGTTGCTTTAAACCAGTCAGGTATTGGATTAAATCTCATTGCGGTTACTGCTAAAATGCATATCTCCATATCGTATCTTTAAGTCAGTACAAATGCCTTCCTAAACTTCTGCAAATAATATGGGGCAGCTCTGTGGCTCAGTGGTTTGCACTGTAGCACTGCAAGAAGAAGTGGTGTTGGGTGTCTTGTGTGTGTTGGACCATTGTGTGTAACAAACACTGGAATAGAACAATACATGTTTATAAAAGACGTATAATAATGGATTTATAAAGGAATGTTCAGGTGGGAATGAATGACTACTTGGCTGCACTATTTAAAATGTGTCACATTGCAAAGAGAACTTTGGATGAATATCAGTGCTGGTATGCAGTACATTGTACTTCCTACAAGTCCTATTATTATTGTGAATATAGAAAAATATATTTTAGCAAATGGTCAGATTAGAGCACCTAAGAGAAACAGTAGAAATATTTCATTAAGGGTAGCAATGTTAGTCTTAGTGAAATGTCTTAAAGAGCCTGAATTTATGTTCTCACTGCACGGTAGAAATAAGTGCAAACAAAAACGTATCTGTCTTCCTACTGTGGAGTAGTATTCATCACTTTCTTCATGGATAACCATCTTTTGGCTGTAAATCTGCTGTAACGATCCAGAAATGAAGAGAACATGAGAGGACATAAGAGCTTGCTATAGTTAGTGTGTGCATGTTGACTACATTTTGTGAGTGCTCACTTTAACTGGCTGCTTGCACTCACAGTCAGGGCTGTAGGCAGGAGTTTAGAAATAGGTCACGAGTCATGAGTCCAAGGCACTCCTCTTCAAGAAAGAGAGAATATTTGAAGTTTTCTTTTAAAAATTCTGCTCTGTTCTAATATTTTCCATACATTTTCCAACATGCTAAATGTTGTTTCAAAGCGTCCTCTACATTTACAGGATTATTATTTTTTTTAATGTGTTTATGGGACATATTTATACTTTATTTAATAAAAAACGATTCTGAAGCTTAATAAAACCTTTCTAAGGCACGCAAAACACTCCAAGACATGACACCAGTGCCCTCTGTGGTAGCTATGGCCCTGCTGACAAGATGAGACAAACAACAGGAATTGGATTTGGCCAGCAGGCCACTGACTGCATATTTTTGCTGAATAAAATCTGCTCTGTTTACATATCGGTGATGACAGAGCAATTTTGTTTTTTGCCCCTTGTGTCTCAACTCTTTTGAGTTAATAATATCTGGATAACTTTTATGCTGTTTTTTTTTATTATACCCTAACTAAACACATTTGTACAAAACAAAAGTAAGCTGTATCCTGGAAATTTATATTTATTATGTCCATCCATAGCAAACCTTTTCCAGACTCCTCTTAGGGCCCGTGCTAAAGCAGCACTGCAGAAAGAGAAAACTAGAAAGTGTATCAGCGCTGTGACAATGCAACATTAGCAAATGCTTTCTTTGGTGCAGCCACAATGTGGATGAATGACTGGCCTGTTTTAACTGTTGCTCTGTGGTGACCTGCAGTTCTGTAGGCACTAAGAATATCACACACACGTGCACTCAAGCAGACAGGTGTGCCAGGTTTATACATGAGCAAAAAGGTTTTCTGACTTTATTTGTTCTATAAACACACACAACTACCATACATGCACATATGCAACCATGCAATCTCGTGAACCCCTACACACGTGCACACTCACACGTAAACGCAGATTTCTTTTCAGTGCATACACCTCCGCTAGACTGCGATGCTGCAGAATATTCCCAGAGAGTCAGAGGAGGAAGTGGGAGGTGGTAGTGCAGGGAGGTAGGAGAGGGAGAGGAGGAGTGGCAGCGAGAAGGCCAGAGGAAAAGAGAAGAGAAGAAGAGGGATGGTGAAATGAGAAGGAGGGAGGGGGTGGACAGATGACAGGGAGGGAGGGAGTCTGAAGGAAAGAGAAGGGGGGAGAGAGTGGAGTGTTGAGATTTGAGGCTAATGCAGCCTATAGCAGCTGAGAGTCAGCTGCAAGCGAAGAGCAGCTGATTCACAAATCCAGCTCTCTCTCTCTCTCTCTCTCTCTCTCTCTCTCTCTCTCTCTCTCTCTCTCTCTCTCTGTCTCTCTCTCTCTTCCTCGTATTCTCTCCTCCGCTGCCTCAGCAGGATATTGATATTCAGGCAGAGACAGACCAGGGACTGTGTGTCCATGCCGGTGAGGTGACGCGGCGTCTGCTCTGACTTTGTGTGTGTGTGTGTATGCATATGCTTGTCCTTGCCTATATTTGCATGTGGATTTAAGCAGTTTGTGCGTACCTGTGTGGGTCTGTAATGTATGCATGTCTGGAAGTTGTATTGATACATTCATTGGGTGATTTATTAATTGACTGACTGCCAGTTAGCTCATTAGGTATAAGTACCATATCCACTAAGAGAGAAATGAGTAAACTGCCTTATTGATGACTTTTGATGACATATAGGCTGATGAAGCTGCTTGTTGTTATTTGTCAGCGGATTTAAGATTTAATGACATTTAGTGAGAACAGAGAGGATGAGCAAGCAGCAGAAAGTTCTAGATGTTGCTGAGGAAAAAGAAAGGTGAAAAAAATGAGCGAAGGTAAAAGAAGAGGCAGTGGGAGGAAGAACTGAAAAAGAGGAGGCAGTGTGGGAGTGGAAATGACTAAGGGATATGCACAACAAGGTATAGTGGTGATGTCACTTCGCAGAAATGTGATGTCATGCTGTGCTTGAATGATGCAACATCAGAGTGATGATGAGGGGCTGGACTGGTAGGTGTTGTGTTAGGATGGTTGAATCTGAGTTTTTTGATTTTTGCTGAACATATAGTGACTATCATGGATTACAGTTACTGATTTTTGTCATCATATCAGAGTAATCCTGCTATCCCGTGTTTTATGTATGCTTCTCCGTAAGTAGTGATAGTACCTGTTACTGCAGAATCAATCATAATGTAAGGGTTGCAAGAGTTTTCAACAAAAAATACATTTTTATTCATTTGGGTGTTAATATATAGAATATATTGAGTGCTATATTTTATTGGAAGCTCTTTTCCAGCATAGCCCTACTTCATATTTACACTTATACTTAAATTCACCTTGCATGTTCGTAGTGTGACAATAGTCTCCTGAACTTTGCTGATAGGAAACAGTCACACAAAATATAATTAGATCCATATACAAGGATGCTATTTTAAGTATGTAAGTAAGTAAGTATTTTATTTATTATAAGTATTAAAAGAAATTGTTTTAGGTATTCTCTTTCTCGCTGAGAGCTACATTTGGAGAATGATACCACTCATGACTGAGCATTAACTATCGAGCTGCTACAGGCAGGTTAATTTGGCGTGGAGATTAGAAGAGGTTACAGCTAACCTGGCTGTCAAAATTCAAAAAGACACAAACTAGCACCTCTAAAGCATGTTATATCACGGTTTGCGTAATCTGTAAACAACATGTAAAGCAAAAAAAAAATTAAAGTTCTGTTTTATGGGCTGTAGCTAACTATTTGAGTTCTTGGAGTCTGCTCCCAAACAAGTTAATTACTGAGCTTTAGAGGTGCTGGCAGGCTACCTGTTTTTTCCCAGACTTTAATGCTAAGCTAAGCCGTCCTTGCTCCAGCTCCATGGTTAATTCAGTGACACGAGAATGGAAAAGCAAGCACACCCTTTACACCCACTTAGCACACAATCCAATTGGGAATTTATGAATGTAGGAACAAGAGAGTTTCTCAATTTCTCAAAAAGGTTGTCATTTTAAATTTATGATGTTGTGTTGTTGTTGCTTGCATTTATCTACAGATATGAGACAGAGATGACACTGTGCCCTCCAGACAGACACACTGCCCTGTCTCGGCATCAGATTTAGCTGAGTCGAGTGTGTGTGCATGCCTGTGTGTATGTGTGTATTTTAAGTCCATACTTTTACTTTTGTTTTACTTCTCCTGTTTTGCTCTCTTTTTCCCTGTGTAGCCAAACCTCAAACCTCTCTGAGGCAGCCCAACCACCGTGGGCGAGGCGGGGGTAGAGGAGGAGGCGGCGGCCGAGGGACAGGACATGGAGACTTTAGACAGGCGAGGGACATGAGGGATGGCCAATCAGAGGGCAAGACTGGGGCGCATCCGAATAAGATGTCCAATCAGAACACACCCAACAGGAAAGGGACCCCACCTGCAGAGAAGTAAGTGGTTAGAAGCTAATTAGACGTCAGCAGTTGGACACAGGAGAATCTCATTACAGAATTATTCACTTCAAACATGTTTATGAATTTAGATCGCTTTGAAGATATTTTTAACACTGAAGAATCTACAACAAAATGTGATTTGCTGTAGGCCTTTAATGCAAAAACACAACTGTAGCTCTCATTCCGATGCTGATACTTCACATATTTGTGGTATTTTATGGCTGAATTATGTGGAAGTTACCAACCAGACTTCAACAGTGTTTAGGAAATCAGTCGAAGGATCTAGATCTTATGCCAGAACATTTTCTTTAGATTCACTCTGTAATGCAATAGGTTTTTAAAATTCAATACACCTGTCAAATCATCATGTTATCTCTGGGGGTAACAATATCTGACAATATTTGTGCTGAAATACATTTACTAACCACTTTCTTATAGTTTCTTGTCATTCTCCACCATCCAGTCCAATCTACAGCCAAAAGTCATTGAAAATCCATGTTAATCTTACATGTCCCCCATTCATTCTTTTTTTCTTTCTCTCTTTATGCATCCCCCCATCCCTCCATCCCCCCTCCCACCTGTGTGGTCTGAGCTGAATCAGAATAGGCTGCTGGTGAATGGGAGCCTGGTTGAACTCTGGATGGTTTCTGAGTGCAAACAGCCTCCCTGCTGCTGCTTATTCAGCACTGGACTGATGATGTGCTCTCTAGATTATTCTGGTTCTCTCTCTATTCTATGTCTCAGTCTTTCCTCTCTTCACTATCTCACTTCCTCTTTTTGCCTCTTTATATGTTTGGTACATTTTTATTTTTGCACTTTATATTTATATATCCCTCATTGCTTGTTATTAGCCCAAATCTGTTTTTCTTTTACTAAAATCAGCACGTATTCCTGTAGACTTTGGCTTCAGAGTTATTCACCAGGATCTGAATTGAATTAAAAATCTGATTAATTCTTGGTGAAGATCGAGAAGCACTGCAGGATATTATTTATCCGCATTGCTTAAACAGTAAATCAAGATTAATTCAGCTTATTGACGGGTTCTCTGTTCGTCTGTCCACTGTAAAAACAACTGACATCACTCCTCTGTCAGTGTCTCCATGGGTGTCCAGTGTGCTGCTGACCCTCTCCAGCACAATGGGGCATCAGGGTGGGAAGCCTGGTGTGCTGGCAGGGGACATGAGCCTAGAGCAGGGGGGACGTGAGCCCTTTCTAATCCCTGCTCTATTCTCTGGTAGATTAACGCTTCTAAACCGACACAGAGTGAATCAGCACATCTCTCTGTATCCCTCTAGATCTTCCATTAGACAGTACAGTCATCATTTGTGTGTGTGCCTGCTGATGCACTATGGGATACCTGGCAGTACAAGTGGTAAATTCAGCAAACAAAACGAGAGAGCCAACATAGGATGACAGTTTAAAGACTTTTATTTAAATAATATCACAGGAGAAATGATTTGAGGATGTTTGTTTGACTGGTGGGCTTTCAGGCAAATTTTGCCTCCACCTGGGGAGAGAAAGTCTGAGGGTGAGGTTGTGTGACATGTGGGGTGATTTTCAATACCAAACTCTAGCAAAGGTCATAAGTGCTCACAGTTTCTAGAACAAAACAATGAAACAAAACAAAATCATATCACAGAGTCCTCTGTCGATACTGAGACTGTCACAGACATATCAGTATAAAATATTTTGCACTCACAAAGTGGCAATGTCTTTATACAATAATACAAATTTTGCTTCCAGTAGAGACATTGCAATTGCATCCCATTGCAATCAATGGAATTCTCAACATTTATTCCGCTGGACCACTTCAGGAAGAGGTGAACTGAAGCCTAAACTATAAGTAAAGTAAGAATGTGTCTTTGAGCTGCAGTGGGTTTGTGTGCTGTCCAGAGAATCATGAGCAATGGCTGATCCTGCTGTAATTTCCTTTCACCACCTCCAGCAGCCACAAAGAAAAACACATTTAGGATTTAGGTCAGTGCAGTGATCAGATCTATGTATGGATAGTAAAGTCCTTTAGAGTCACAGAGTAAATGGCCTTTTTGATCTGTTGATTGATTGATTGCTTGCTTCCATCATTGATTATGCACCAGAGTGAGCAGGGGGTGTGACAGAAGAGAGAGACAAGAAGAGGGCAGACAGAAATGTTTAAACAAAGCAGTTATTTTTGCTGTTGAGGTGACTGATTGACCTATGAGATAAAACCAGCTGCCAGTCAGCCATTAAAATTACTTAACTTTTGTACATGAAAAGATGGATATTTTACGAAGTGTAGGCATCTTTCCATGCATTTTCTACTTGTTTCTGACGAGGCCTGAGGAGTAGCATCTGATATGCTACACACAGTGCAGTGCAGTATGCAGTGTGCTGTATCTCATGACCCAATGTTCTAGACCAACGGGGGATGAGACAGTTTGATTAATGGATTTTGATGCTGAGGATAAAACGAAAAAGACTTTGTTTTTATCTTAACTTAAGCAGGTTATCTGGTTAGACCTTGACATGCTAACCAAAGTCCTTGTTTATAGATTCAGAATATGCTTTACCTAATTAGAGATTAAGGATCAGACAGAGCCCGATATCAGAAGTGAACTTTTTAAAACAGCACAAAGGAATGATGGACCATGTTTAAGCTTCTGATGGGAACAAGTCTGCCTTCCTGACAGTTTTCTTCCTCTTCCACAGCCCATAGAATGTAATCCTCCTTCTTGTTCTGTTCTTTTGTGTCCAGATCAGACAAGAGGATGACCCTCCCTTCACGGTTTCAGAAGGAGGTGCACGCTCACCTTTCTAGAAATTCCCCACAGACTAGTCGTAAGTAGAACAAGCTGCATTTTATTACACTAAAAATACATTTTGTGTAGCTTTTTGTCCTCTAAACAGATAGAAATGTTGCCAAGACCTCTATTACTTCAAACAATTCAAGCGCTAGCCAGCTGCTCTAACACCACCAGAGGACATTTATATTTAAGATTCACAGTTTTCCAGTGTCATGCTGTGCTATCTTGTGTTGAAGTAACAGATCGTGTCCGGTCATCTCCTGCAGACCTTTATCATTCCGTGATCTGTAAAGGAAACAAACAGCAACCTCATCTCGGTTAGTTCCCAGAGTTTCCTGCAGACATGAGTTGTATTTTAAAAGCTTTGAAGTTAAATCAGCTCCCAGGTGTCTGCTGTCTGTGTGAGCCTCCCTCCTCATTACCTCCTCTGCTACAAGTCTTTACTTCAACTGCTGATGTGTTTGTTGTCATGTTGCCTGTTTGAAGAAGGGCTCCGGCCTGTGGAGCTCAAGGGAAAGCACTGAAAGTTTATTACATAAACTGCGTAGCTTTGTAATAAACATGCATGTAATAAACTGCGTAGCTTTGAGGGACAAACATGTTGAGGGTATTTCAGAGATGCTTATTTCAGCCCCCTACAGACAGAAGAGACTAGTAAAGTCTGATATTGACTGGTTTAAGAGCTTATGCTTCCTGTATGTAAAGAGAGGGAGAAGAAAATGAAAATGAAAGACACTGGTACAACTCAGTTCAGTTTGATGTTTTTAGTGTAACTAAACTACAAAAAGATAGACAAAATTCAATGTTAAGTTTCAGTCCTTCAAAAGGTAGGTCCTCTATCTCTTTTAAGACTCAAGTGTCTTTGTTATGTGTCAGCATGCCGCGCAACTTCCAGAGCAGAGAAGATCAATGTTGTAGAAGGAGTAATCCCCTACATGTCTATATGTAATCTCTTCTTCTCTTTTTCCTCCAATTATCCAGCACCCTTGAATCTAAATGAGAGTCCCAGCTCAGGGAAAGGAAAACCCTACAACCCTCAGCAGGTCCAGGGTCGCATCAGAGAAATCCTGGGGAAGTACAGTAATGGGTTCTGGGTATCGAAGTTGCCTCAGATCTACAGAGAGCTATACAAACAGGACCTGCCCACTGAGTCCATCAAAGACCTGGAGACCTGGACGCATATATGCACTGTATGTCTTTGTATATGTTAGTTCTTTGTTTTACAGCATGAGAAGCATTTTTATTTATTTATACATTTTCAGCTTTGTAAACAAGCAACACAGCTACAAAATAAGTCACCCACCCTAGGGTTAAAAGATGTCTTCTTGGGGCAAAACCAAAAGCAGTGGCCCATAGTGCCCTCTGCTGATTCACATTTCAGGCAAATTGGAGAGACAGGAGAGTAAAAAGAGAAGTGTTTGGTGCAGGAGTAGTATGATCTATAAATTACTTTAAATTGATTAAGTTGGTGTCTGATATTTACAGAGCACCTGTGAACGGCTTTAAGACAAGTTTCCCAGCCTTTATCACCAATCGTCACGCCAAGGTCTTTTTCCCAGGCTTCTTATAAATAATGTGTGGAAACCGGATTATATGCTGTGAAAAGATCAACAAATTGAAAGGCGAGTCTCTTTGAGTCAGAGGCCTGCTTCATAAGAGTATACAGTTTGATGGGGTGGATGAGTGGAGTTGACTCAAAGTTTGATATATTTGTAAAGATGTAGTCTTGAATCTGGAGATAACATAAGTAATGTGAGACTGGGAGTGTATACTTTCCCTTCAACTGTATGAAGGTGGCAAAAGTGGAGATATAAAGCTAAAGTGGTAATGCTTTTATTTATAGAGAGTATTTAACATATGTAAACCTAAAGTTAATTCAATGAAGAAATGAGCAGATGTTTGATTTTTTTTAAATGGACAATTGTTTGGATATCTTTATTAATCCAAGTATAAATTAATATGATTCAGACCACTCATGAAGTCATTCATAAAAGATAAATGTTCTATTTCTTGGCAGAGACAATCCTAAAAAATGTATTGTGAACAACAACGGTTAGGTAATGAATTCCTGGTCATGACTATTTTACCAACAAACTATACTATTATTGTTTATAAAGAATCTATCTTTTCATCTAGGTAGAGAAAACCTGCAGCAGCAACCCATCAGAGCTGCTACTTTACCCTGCCAAGGAACAGACCACCACATCCTCCCCGTCACCCACCCCAAACTCCACCTCTGCCCCTGCCCCGACATCAGACACCCCTGCAGACAAACCTTCGAATTCCCCAGCCCAGCAGAGACCCCGCAGCACCCATCTGACTCGCTCTGGTTCTCGCTCTCCTCAGTCTCCACTGTCGTCCTCCTCATCCCCCAGCCCTCCCTCCTCCCCTGCCACTCTCAGTCCCGACCTGAAGCTGAAATTGGAGGAGCTGTTGGTGAAGTACTCCAACGGCCTGTGGGCTCATGCCCTGCCCAAGCTCTTCCAGGACACCTACAAAGTCAGTTACACTTTGTAAAACTATCATATTAATGTCAGTACCAAATTCAGGAAATATATTTTTTAAATATTTTATTGTATTTTTCTACAAGACCAAACTGCCCGGACATGTTCTGGAAAACCTTCACCTCCTCTCCGACTTCTGCACCATCGACTACCCAATGCCCGACAACCCCAAGAGGGCAATTTTGTATAGGCGGAGCAGCACTGAAGGTGGAGAAGGAGAGGATGAGAACTGTAACAGGAGGAACTCTTCTGTCAGTGAGGAGGAGCTGAGGGTGAGGCAGGAGCTAGGGAGGAGGCTCAGTAACCACGCGGTGCCTTCTCTCCAGATCCCCAAAGAGGAGTACCCCTCTGTACTGGTGGTGGAGGCCACCAACACCAATGGAGTTATACTCAGGTAGGAGATAACTATGTATGTAGATGTCCTGTAAGATTCAACAGTTCATATATCTCTCACCGTCTGTCTCTCGTCCTCTCTCAGGTACATTGGTGAGGGTTACTCCCAGGCTCAGGAGTCTATGGAGGATGAAATGAGGGAGTATTATGGCCTGGACCAAAGCAAGCCTTCTACTTTGTCATCTCCATCCTCGGGTCAACTCGTTGCAGTCAGAGCAGAGGAAGAGGAGGAGATTCTGAGGGCACAAGTCTGCGAGGTCATGGCTGACAAGGTCAAGGTGAGAAGTCAAGGAAATGACCAAGGGTGTTAGTCTTCAAAGGCTATTAAGATATGGGATAGGTTAGCAGGGTGTACCCTCCTCTTACCCTAAGTCAGCTGAGATAGGGTCCAGCCTCTCATGACCCTGATGAAGATAAGCAGTTACAGAAAATGGATGTATGGAAGGTTAGCAGGTGAACTGTGGGGTTATGAGATGAGAAAAAAATGAGTTAACCCTTTGGTCTTCACCTTTGGCTCTGTAGGTGCACTATGTGGATCATGGCTTCTCAGAGGTGATCAGCAAAACCAAAGTGTTTGAGCTGCATGAGAAGTTTTTCCAACTTCCTTTCCAGGCAACCAAGTGCAAACTGGCAGGTGAGTCTGAACTAAATCAACACATCATTAAAAAGTAATTTTGAATAGTAAGGAGGAGGAAAACAAACACTTTCTTGCTATATCCATCTTGTGTTACCCCCCTCTTTTTTTCATACACCATGTTTTTGTGATCTCTTAAAATTGATGTAACCATATATGTCTGGGTATAAATGTATCCAGGCTTGGAGCCATTCTGTCAGGAGCCTGCTGTGCTGAAGAAATTTGAGACAATGGCAAGTGGGAGAATCTTATTGGCAGAGATCTTAGAGAGAGGGCAGACCCCTCTTGTCGTCCTGTATGACACGTCACAGGATGATGATGTCAACATTAACGCTGCCTGCATGAAAGCTCTGCAAGACAAGACTCTAGCCAGTCCGTTACAGGTACAGGAGAGTCTGTGCACGTGTGCGGTTTGGTCACTGTGTGTGTGTATACAGCACACTAAACTCTTATTGTTGGCTCTCCTCAGGTGAACAGTGTTTATATGAACGTTACGGTCAGCAGCGTCTGCTCAGATGGGACCATCTACTGCCAGCTGCCCTCCAGAGGCCTTGCCAAGCTGAATGAGATACTGGAGAAAATAGAGACCTACTTCCACTCACAGGTTAACACCGTGCTACATTTGATAGAAAACCCACTGTGCATGGCTGTTTGAGGACATTATTCTGTCCTTTTAGAAAATGGAACTATATATTTCAGAGTCCCAAAGACATGGTTTGTAATATTGAGAGATGGAATAATGCATTGTTGATTTTAGTCTTTTCTTGGTATAAATTCACTTAATTAATAAATTAATTAATGAAAAAATACAAAATAACACCAGCTTTATCCTTGAACAACACTATTTATATTTATTATGGAGAAATTTAAGTGCAAACAACAAATAAGGCCATAGCTATGAAGTTATGAGGTTGAGGTTATGAGGTTGTCATCGTTATTTTATATACTGATACACAAGATACGGGAAAACCTCACAGCCTATAAAAATGACAACTGGCAGAGAATTACTGTGACTACGACTTCTACTGTAAACTCTACATAGCAGGAGGAAGGAGGAGGGTTGTGAAGGGTGACAAACCCTATACCAGTTGGATATGTAACAAACACTGTAGTTCTGTTCAGGTTGTTGATATAATTATAGACCTACGCCTCTATACTTTTTCCAGTCTTCAAAGCATCTCACAGCTCATTTCATTTGTGTTCTTTTCATCCCAGTTTTGCTTTGTGTAGTTACATGTCAAGCTTTTTAAATCTAGCAGGGGAAAGAATTGCATCAGCATGTCTGTATATTATGTATTTATTGACATGGAATTACTTTTGTTTTTTACTTATAGGGAGCACATACTGTAGATGTGTTACTCCTGACTGGAAATGATAAGAAAAAAGTATATACTATACAATGTGTTCAGTGTTTGTGTTCATACCAGCATGTTTAGTTTGCCGTCATATCCACAGGGAGTAAACAGAGTAGCCTCAGACTAACACATTGATCGTAAAAGCCTTTTGTGAATGCATTTGTGCTGCGTTGCTGCTTTCAGGCGTGTTGTGAACAGATTGAGATTAGGGAGATAATCCGGAGCTAAGACATTGCCAAGCCACTTAATCTGTTAGTAGCACAGTGGAGCTGATGCTGTTTCTAGGTGTGCCACTGTATGTCCTTTAAAGCTCATAGATGCAGCTCAGTAACGCTTTACGTCAGTGTTTAGGTAAACACAGTGTGGTGTCTGGTAATATATTTTTGCCAAGGCTAGAGACTTCTTGCAATCTTGCATCAGTCCACAGACATTTGAAATCAACAAGCATGCAGGGAAGTGATAAGATGTGTATACCTGTCACTTTCATACATACAAATGATTTTCACAACCTTCAACAAACAGGATGATCTGGTTCGGTTTCTTAGTCACACAGAAGTTCAGAGAATAGCTTTCATCATTCAGTAGGCAGTCTGGTGATTCATAGTTGAGTCCAACAAACTGTGTTTTGTTTTATCTGTAAGCTTAACTCCCTCTGCTGGTGTTGGTAACATTGGTAAAAAGTAAGATGATAATATATCTGGATATATATATATATTCTGGATGTGTAAAATGTTTGTGTGAGCCTTTAAAGTATCATTTTATTGCAGTCATAAAGCATCAGTTACACACATAAAGTACAGTCTGATTTAACAATAGCATGATGATAATGGTTCCTTGGTGAAACATATTTCTCTTCTAGGTAACATCGGAGTTCTTGGTATCCAAACCCTTCTGTGGGAAAGTATGTCTGGCTCGCTACAAAGGCAAATGGTCCCGTGTAGAGGTAAGATGCCACTGCTCCCTGCAGCACAGACTGTGAATTATTAAATGTGAATTATACACTTATGATTGATGTTGGCCTGACAAAAAGAATGAAGTCATGACTGCACAATAGAGGCAGGTGTAGCTAACATGAGAGCAGAGATCAAAAAGAGCAAACAGTAACAACAGAGAGACATAATTTGAAGCTGGCAAAGTGTCTAACAGCCATTGTAGTTTATAGTTTAACCTCCGTACACCACATGAAAGATATTTTAATTATTGTGTGTGTGTGTCATCTATGCTTTTGTTAACATTTGTCTGTGTTTCTGTCTTTAGATCACCAACCTTCACGGCAGCAGAGTGCTGGACATCCTGTTCATTGATGTGGGTGTGCAAGCTTCTGTAGAAGTGTTTGAGCTGAGAGAGATCCCACCGCAATTCCTCCGTGACCTCATGGCCACCCCACCACAGGTCAACATCTATGTCCTCAAAGTACAGAGTGTTAGAAACACTCAACAGTGATGAAATGTACTGTTGTAGTGAGGGCAGCTTCCTCACGCAGTCCTTCAGATTATCTGAGAATTCCGACAACTGATATCTGACAACCTGTGTTTAGGCTGTGAAGTGCTGTCTAGCAGACCTGGCTGTCAGTGTTGGATCCTGGACTCCAGATGCTGTCCAGTGGCTTCGAGACAAAGTGCTCAACACCACGGATTGTAGCATGAAGGTAAACTGCTGCCTGTCCTTCCTTGAATGGACAATTTGGTATTTTATAACATTGATTTTCCCATATTTTTGAGTCTAAATTATTAATGGAGACAACAATTTCAATGTAATCCTTGTCAATGTATGTCGGCTAGATATTAAAGAATAAGATCTATACAAAATCTAAATACTAAATCTGATCTAAATCTGATCTAACTGATCTTACTCTGACTACCACTAATAGTACTTTTTTCTCTTTCTCCTTCTCGCCTCCACCACTGTGTTTGCTTTGTTGTGTCCTCCCTCCCTGTTTTTTGTTCCTCATGTACCTCCACACTCACCTCGACATTCTCCTCCTTAAGGTTGCCAAGGTAGATGAAACCAAACGCTGCACCCACGTCCACCTTTTCACCGACAAAAGCTTCCACGACCCCGCCCACAGCCTCAACCATCAGATGGCCCAATCCGACCTGTTCAAACAGCGACCAGATGTTTTCCTGACAAGCCACAGGTTCCTGTTTCTTTTACATTCATCTGTATCATCCCCTCATTGTCCAGCCCATGTTTATTTAAAAGTTCTATATTTATTTAATTTACTAAATGTCTTGTTTGTTCATTTGATTTATAGTCCTGCCAAGATCACCACACCCACTTTATCCTCCAAGACTTCCAGCACCAGTAACTCCACTAATGGGAGTCCAGCATCATCTTCTGTCGGAGCCAAGCCTCATCTCAGGAGGGCTCTGTCCGGACCCAGAGGAGGTGGAGGAGGCAACACGATCACCTCCAGCCCACCAGAGACACCCTCATCCCCCTCATCCACTCTCCAGCTGCCACCATTACTAGAGCTGCCCCCAGCAGGTAATGAAGATCTTAATTATTAAGAACAAAAAGTCATGAAATCAACCATGTACTGTAGTCTGGGAAATCACATGTTCATGTGTCTTTTTAATTCTCAGGAAACAACATTGACGTCTATGTGTCAGTGGCGTGCCATCCGGGTCACTTTGTGCTGCAGCCCTGGAGAGATATGTACAAACTGGTGGTGTTGATGGGAGAGATGATTCTCTACTATAATAAAACTGAGCAAAAACCACTCAACGTAGAGAAGAATCAGATATATGCTGCTAAAGTGGAGAACAAGTGAGTTAAGCAATGATTTAATTTCATTATATGAAAACAGTGGCCACAACTGACTGTATCTATTACTCTGATCTGAGTGTTTGCGGTGCCTTCAGTCTTGATATTCGATAATGAAAGCAGAAACAGTTTTAAAAACATCCACTTTCCTCCCTCTCTTATCTCAGCTGGCATCGTGTGTTAGTGAAGGGAGTTCTGACCAATGGGTTGGTGTCTGTGTACGAGTTGGACTATGGTAAACATGAGCTGGTCAGCTGCACCCAGCTCAGACCTCTGATCAAAGAGTTCAGACAGTTGCCTTTCCAGGGAATCACTGCTCAGCTGGCTGGTGAGTTGAATAAACGTCCATACAAAATCTGATGACTAATACTAAGGTCAGAACTGCTATGACCCTCATGCTTACCAGGCATGTCTTTTATGTACAGTAGCATTGAATGCTATTGTATCATTAACATTAAAGTAACCTTCATTTGTGCGTCCTTTTCAGGATTGAAACCAAGGCAGTGGTCAGAGGAAGCTTCCATCGTTTTCAGGAACCATGTGGAGAAGAAACCACTCGTGGCCCAGCTGGAGGCCATACAGGAAGCCACTAACCCCTGGGACAGGAAGTTGACGGTCTTCCTGGTCGACACATCACAGGAAGAAAAGGACATCTGGGTGCATGACATCATGGCTGAATTTGCTGATGAGCTGACCAACGAGCTGTAAAAAACAGAAGATCGTCGACAAGTCTTACTAGCAGAGTGTTGTCCTGTCGCTTAATGAAGACACTGTGAGTTGTGGATAGACTAAATAGGACATTTCTATCTATCTACCATTTAGTCGGATGGGAAGAAGGATGAAATGCAGGTTGTAAGAAGAAGGGAAATTGAGGGGTTTAATAGCATGTAGAGACTGGCATTGATGGAAAGACAAGAGGTGTTGTAGCCACTTGCTTGTTGTGTTTTGGGCTGCACTTTGAAGGATGTTGTGATGTGATTTTGAGTGACTGCAGTGAGACTATTGGACACACCCATACACCCATGCATGATGTTGGTCCAAACTTACAACAAATACTCAAAACATACCTTCAACATACAGTAACAAATTGCTGAATCTATCCGAATAGCCTCACAAAGTTGTGTAAAATGACACAACATGCATTCTTATACCATTCGGTATGGGCTTTAAACCAATGCAGCATCTTACTCTACAGTACCATGAGTGCATCCAATTTAAGTGTGTAATAGTGTCATCCAGGGGGGGAGATGCCTGAATACCCTCAACCCTGGCAATGTGAGCACCATGCAAAGTGTGTAAAATGTTCAAAATTAACTCAACAAGTTCTCACATGCTAGACAGTTATTATGCATTCGTTTACAAAATCTGCTTTTTGGATGTTTTTTTTGAGCGTCATAAAGTTTACAGAAGTTAAAGCAAACATTCCCCCCAAGAGGAGAAGAAGTGGGCGAGTCAGCGATTCATGGGGGACAGACGTAATGTAAAGAGCCTTTATTTTGTCCAGGACAAAAATGCAAAACCTTCATCCAAAGGGCATTGCAATGCGTTCTACAGTGGGTTGCAGGTATTCCCGAAAGAAAAACAAATCCAAGAAGAAGAAGAAGAAGAAGAACAAGAAGAAGAAGAAGAAGAAGAAGAAGACGAAGAAAAGAAGGCAAAGAAGAAGAAGATGGGGAAGAAGTAAAAGAAAACAAAAGTCAAAGAAGAAGACAAAAGTCAAAGAAGAAGAAGAAGAAGAAGAAGAAGACTAAAAACGCAACAAGTACAAATAAACAGAAAAAAATAAGATAAAAAAAAGATAAAAGCTACACACATATGTGGACATACCAAAAATACCAAAGTGATCAACAGATCTGAAAGGAAACTGTTTTCTTCCATCCCTTGATCCTCTTAATCCTATCCCCGTCCCAGTCTAACACGGTGCACTGTAGGCTTTGTTTGGAATCATGTACATCAGGCTTGTCTTGGTTTCCTTGATCTAGATGGCTCCAGTTGTCGCATAGATGCAGTTTTTGATGAACCAATCATAGTAGGTAGGGTTGGTCTCTCTCTGTCCAGTGCCTCACTATTAACTGTAGTAAGAGCAACCACTTAGCCTCCTTCCCACTTATTCTCTTATTTACTTTTCAGCTATACATGAGGTACAGAAGAGGGGTAAGACTAACATCAATACCCAGGCTGTGACAAACTGTTTTTGGAGTTGTCCCTTTTAGCACTTGCATGCTGACAGTCTGCTGTACTTGCTGGCTAAAATAAGGAGTTATATATTTAATGTGAGATATGTTATTTTGTGTTTTTAATGTTGGTACAACCTGGCACTGCATGTACAGTAGAAGAGCCTATGCTTGGGATTTTCTATTGAATTGGAAGAAATAATTGAAGGCAGACAAAAACCAACAATTATATTGTGACCAACTGTGAACAAGATAAATGTGATTTTATCAAATCTGTTTTGTGCAGGAAAAAAATATCAACAGTCCTCAGACAGGCCCACTTCCTGGCTCCTGTGACTGTGGGGCCTCATCCATCTCTTCTCCTCCTGTGAAACACTGATTCTAATGTGACTTTTACGCTTTCTAGGAGCCGAGTATCTCTCCTACATTGTTCTGTTTCTTGTCTGACAACAAGACTTTAATTTCAGCAGATTACATGTGCTGCATGTTGGAGATCTTTCTGAATTGTGTGCACATATAGTTTGATGTTATAATAATAATAATAATGATGATAATAATCAGATTAAGTTACCTGTAGTGTTAAGCTTTTAATTTTTCAAATAGGAGATAAGCTCTGCTCGGTTAGTTCCTGTGCCACCATCAAATGTTGGCCTGATGTGGGATTTTATTCTGAAATGTGACCTTTTTTTTCCGGACACACCTTCACCGTGGTTTTGGATGTGCAAATGCTTCTTCAACTCCGAAGACAGTAGACCTGACAAAGCTCAAAGCTGCATTGTTGTTAACAATTGACAAGGAATTTAATTTATATTTAACTTATATTAGATGATAATTACATTATCATTTCCATTTTGTTTGACTATGACCTGGAGGTATTTAAAGATTTCTTTTTTGGAATAAAGTCTGTTTGAGAGGTTTAAACGTGATCAGTCTATTTAATTACTTGTTATATTGTATATTAACAGTGTCATGTTTAATTTAAACACAGTTTAGAAAACACATCATTTTTATTTCTTTATTAAAATAGCAAACCATTTAAGTCTTATTTACATGCTGTATCACTGCATAACATTCATGGATCTCTTCCTAACAAAATGCATATTTAAGTCGTACAGCATCATCATTTATGCAGTTATTACAGATTTAGGCACACTTTATGTTGTAGAAGTCTATATCTACGTTAAAACATTACAAAATTGTCAAGATTTGATATTTGTATTAAGTTTGTGTGGAATGATTCAGAGTTGTTAGCGTATCCTGTGCTTGTGCTCAGTCCTTTAAGCAGCTAGCGAATGGAGAGCATCATCACAAACTCTGAATAGGAGAGAGAAGACAAAACAGAGCAAGTAAAGTCAGTGCTGACTATCTGACTAATCCACAAAGGGCCAAAGATGTTTAGCACATATGCATAAAAAGTGAAACACACATACATATAACTATTTAACCGTATAAACATGTGGGTGCCTGAACTTCTTATTCTCACCTTCAAAGTCGATGTTTCCATCTGCATTAATGTCCAGCTCCTTTAAGATCTCCTCTAGTTCTCCTTTCTTCAGCTTCTCCCCCAGCAGCGACTTGACCGCCTCCTTCATCTCATCCTGGTTGATCTTTCCATCTCCATCAAGGTCAAACTTTTAAAAACAGAGTAAGTGATGAAAATGGGTTCACAGCAGGGGGAAAGGGTTCTTTCACATTGGAAAGTCATTTGGTAAGTCACGGCAGGAAACATGCAAGGAAACTGCACAAATGGACAGGATGATGTCTGTTAACACTGACATACAGAGATGCACAACCTTGCTGAAGTTCTTTTTAGGTCTGACATAGCTGATTGGTGCTGACTTACCTGCACAAAGGCAGATTGGAGCTCTTTGAGTCCCAGCATGTGAGCAGTCTCTCCCATCATCCTGGGTCCCATCAATTCAACAAAGTCTTCAAAATCCATTAACCCACCCACTGTGAAGAGGAGAGATGTCAGGGGCCATGGCATGGAAAAGAGTGGCAACAGCAAATGTGCATATTTTTATGTGTTTAAGTGTTCAAATCAGAGAATTTTTGAAAAATAAATTCACAACAATAAAATCATTCATTTTCATTTTATACTTGCAAACGTAATTCAGTGCATAATTAATTGTTTATAACCACTTTCTCTATATTTTAAAGGGTATCTCATTAGCTCACTTCTCATCTTGATTTGTTGTACTATCTCCAGCAGCTCCATCTCTGTGGGCATGTATCCCATGGTCCTCATGCATTCAGCCACATCCTTGTAGTTCAGGTATCCATCTTGATCATAGTCAAACTCTTTGAAGGCTTCCTGCAACTCTATATGAAAGGTAAGTGGTCAGAAAGAGATTGCAATATACAACTATTCCAGAAGTGGTTTATCGGAGCAAAGATGGTACTATACTTTACCATTACTACAACATCACAATCCTAAATCTCCTCTAGTAATAGTAATCTAGTAAGTCTAATAAAGCAGCTGGTTCATTCAAATTCACTTGCCAGAGCTAAAATTAAATCTGTCAATTTGCAACATTTATCTGAATGAACATATATGTAATTGAATTACAGTTTAGATCAAAAGTTTATTTTCTACAAACATTGTGGGTTTTAATCCAGCTTCATATTCCTTTAAATGATTTGTTTTTATGAATTAGAAAAGAAATAGAGAGACACTGGAAGTATAAAACCAAGAATGTGTGTTTGGCAGTTACATTAGCGACAACTGATCAATATTAACTCTAATGTGCTTGTTTGATACAGCAATTTAATAATAATAATGATTGTTTTTGTGATTTTAAAGATGCAGCTGTTAGCATGTTAACATTAATAACAGTGAGCTGTGGCAGTGGCACTTACCATCCAACTCAGCCTGTGCTAATTCTCTGTCCTGCAGAAACAGTAATAAAACACATGTTGAAATATTACTATATTTCTATAATAAATCAGTTTCCATTATTTTGTGCAAGACAACAACATATTATGTACAAGAGGAAAAGGTGAATATTTTCAAGTTGAATCAACCCAGTGTTTGTCATCTGGATAACTCTAACGAAGTGTGGCAGTAAGCCTCAACTAATGAGCCGCTAATACAACAGACACCCCAGGCTTAGTTATAGCAGCTTGAAAAAGATCAGGAACAGAACTGTGAGTACACTGCCTGACTCTCACCTCACTTCTGACACTCATATCTGACATACCGCACCTTTCACTGGTAATGAGCATACTTTGGAAATCTATGCCTTTAGATCTTAATCATACAAATGATAGATTTTTAAGTATTCGCCAAACCTCTCTTAGCTCGTGGCTATCAAAAGATTGGGGTGTTGTTAAATTGTCAGTGATAAAACACACATTTTATTGAATAAAAGTGTTTTTAAATTAGGGAAGAATTGGAGATCCGGTGTTGAAAGAGCTATAACTTTTTGCAGCATAGGGCCACATGAGGTCAGGTACAGGTCAGGTAAATGTGAAAGTCAGTTACTTACCGCCCCAAAAACACTATCGAGCACAGAGTTGTAGACTTTGTTCATGCTCTCAGTGTTTTTCTTGGATTTCTTTGATGATTTCTTGGGTGTTTCAGAGACGGACTCCGATGTGGAATCTTTGGCGCCACCATCTTTGCTACAAGGAGGAAAAATCAAACTATGAGCAGTAAAGGGGCAAATGCATATCTTACATGTCAAACCCTTCATTATGCAGTGAAACGTTTTCTCAACCGCTCAATACATATCAGCACAACTGGCATATGAACTTTCCTGCTACAGACCAGAAACCTTGACCATTTCTTGGATTCTATATTTAGTGGTAGGTCAATTAAAGAATACACCCAGGGTATGTGAAAGATGGTTGCATCTCGAAAAAACTGGATTGCCTGTCATATTCAGATACTGTGAAGATGAATCTAAACTTACCTATCTTTGGATTCAAGAGAAGTCGCAGAAGTTGTAGAAGTTGTAGATGGTTTCCGCTCTCCTTCCTTGGACATGCTGTGGATAAACAAAGGCAAAGACTGTGTATCCAATTGTAACATTCAAACATAAAAAAAACAGTGATGAGGTGATGAGGAAAGGTTGATGCAGGACTAGAACCCTGTTTTTATTATTATTATTATTATTATTATTTTGATTTTCCAACTATGTCCAATATCTTGAATAAAAATCCAGTCACTTAACTTTATTTACCTTAATTCCCTCTCCTAAATGGTAAGAAACAAAAACAATGAGAAGTCGATCAGCACAGTCCTTCTTGTCCTCCTTAAGTAGCGCTCTGCTTGTGTTGTGAATGGCTGCACAATATTAGGTCCTTCCTGTATTTCCTTCTCTTGACCGCCTTTCATCAGAGAGGCTTAACAGGTAATTACCTGGCTAAACATGCAGCCAGCGATTAGAAAGCAAAACGTGGAGTAGCAGTGTGAGGGATGTGTCCTTCAGGAGGTCAGATTTGTGCTGCTTCCAACCCCAGCTTAAAGTGTTTTTATTTGGAGGACTTTGTGATTGCATTGGATGTCCGATTGTTGATGATGTTGATTGAAGTACTTGTGATGGCCTTTTGGAGCTGCTCTAGGTGATTTCTTTACTCAGATTGTGTTGGAATAGACTGAGTAATGGCAGATTTAAAAAAAATGTAAACACAAATAGTTGATCCTATCCATTCAACTGTTGTTAAATCTCTCCAATCTGATTGAAAAATTATAGAAGCAGGTAGCTGTTGGACAATAGTCATATATTGTTCAGTCAGTTCTTTATATACGGCTACTTGGTTCTTTTTACATGTCGTTTACATTAATATTCAGTATTGATGTATTTTTAAATTAACCATTATTTCCAAAACAACATAATTATTATGGTCTGTTTGTCTTTTAACCTCTACTTCCGGTTCACCTGCACGCCGTCGGCGCCACGCACGTGCACGATGCACTTCGTTAGCTAGCTAGCCTTAGCGTTTTACGTCACCGCGTGCCGTTAACCGCGCTCAACACAGGTAACGTTAGCTTAGTTATATTAGCAAATATATCAGCTGTGTCGCATATTTATCAATAACTTTGTGGATTATATCGTGTAATGCTGGAGGAATGACCGTGACATGACACTGGAGACATCTTTTTGGAGTTTTCTGGATGAGTTGTTGACGACGTCAATGGCGCGTGTCGGCCCTGAACTTTCCGCTTCCCACAGGTGAGTTAACTACACAGAAAATATTTACTAACTCGTTTAGGTAACAAAGTAACGTGGTTTAAACGTTTTTGTGTCGATATGGTTGCAGCTGAGATTAGTTTTGTTATTGTTATAATTGATGGACATTTAAACTAGCAACAGTTCGGAGCGTAGCAAAATGTCCGCCGCACGTATTGTCAGCATCACCTTGCTGTCTATGTTAGCTACTTTTTAATGGTCTTGTGGACTATTCTGTTAAGTACCACGCTTCATTTTAATGTTAAACAGGTGACATTTATAGGAATATAATAGGCCACACATTATGGTATTAATGCACCCACCTTTCTCTTAAGTATGGAGCCCGTTTAAGACAACTGAAAAGTTAAGGCCTTAATTAAAGCAAGCTTATGGCTAATGAATGTTTTTACTACATTAGACTTCTTTAGGCCGTATTCTGAAGTGTGCACATGTCGGTCTGTCTGCAGCCGCTGTAGTTGGTGTCAATCTCCACCAGATGGCGCCAAAGCTCACTATGTGCGGCCATCTAATAAACAATAGCTGTATAAAGAGAAACACTTCGCTGCGTCAGCTTTTTGTTTATTTCGCAGCCGTTTTATTCCCCGTCAGTATCAGTGAAGGCTCACACATCTGCTTCATTCCGATTTTATATCGTTCACTTTAGTGAAACTGGAGACATGTGACATCGTTTATGCTGCAGTATTCCGTTTGTTATGCCGCTGTACATGCGCCTATGCAGTCACCAAAGCTAAAAACTGAACTCTCGCTTTTTGCACAACATTTATAACAAGTGAGACTTGAAGAATAAAACATGCAGATGGTTTATTGTGAGTAAATGTTAATATTGTTCGCGAAGACTAAAAACCCGGAAGTCACGTGACCCCTACACCACGCCACAAAGCACGACGGGAAAAACAAGAGCACTAACTAGTTAAATTATGTGCTTTTTACTTCAGACATAATGTTGTACGGCTAGTGAACAAGTTTAAAATCATGTGATCATCATTTTCTGCCTAAAACTGTGTTGGTGATCTCTGTGACACCATCAGTCTGGATTGTATGTAGCTGAATGACTCCCCTCCATCTGCCATGTACAACTCATACTTACCTGGCAGGGGAGATACCATGATCAAGAAGGTGGTTCACCCAGGGCGAGGCTCAGCCATTGCACTCCGGTTGTGCTGACCCCTGCGAATTCCCCAAATGTGGGAATCTCGACTGCATAATTTCTGGTAGTGGGGGACTGCGTTCGCGCTCTCCCCTGTTTATTTGTGAAAAGTAAAACTATGGAAGCCTAAAGCTGTAGCTAATAGTGAGATAGCTTATATGGAGATAGTATATGTTAAGATATAAACTATGTTATTGAGTTGTCTTCACTGATGTTGTGTTACAGTACATTTTGCAGTCTGCATTGCTATTTAATGAGCGATAGTGACAGTGTTATAACCGTGTTTCTCAGAATTAGTGCCATGTGGGCTGCAACATGCTTAACAGGATAGAAAAGCAAAATGTGCAGTATGTATATATGTGTGTATATATGTCCATTCCTACACTTGAATGTGATCACAAGCCAAGAAGGCTGAGAACCACAAGGTTATAGGAGTGTACTTCTTTGTCCCAGCTTTTTGTCTCATGTCATTCCACTCTTTCATCACTTGAGGGAGACATTTACTACAAACTGTCAAGCCCACTTTACAAACATGCATTTCATAAAAGTTAATATAATATAAAGTTATTTATTCATACCTGATTTCTTAGGGACTTTTTCTAACAGTAGTGACCATGGAAACAGTTCATGGACATCGGTCTGCCGTTTATCTCTGGTGGCACCCAGAAGTGTCTTTGAACTGTGTGTACCGTTTGCAGTAGTTTTGGCTGCTACTGAGGCCAGTGTTCGCTCTCTGACTGGGAACAGTCTTACATAATCATTTCCTTTTTCCTAGTAGTAGACTCAACCCATCTCACCTCATGCCAATAGAGGACAGACACGACTTCAGCTGAATCCAAAGCACTTTATTTATAAAAAGCAAATAACACAAGAAATTGCGGTCACAGTTTGTAACAACTCAACAGAAAACTACATTAAACAGATTTATTTTTCATAACATAAATGTGATGAGATACAATTATTGTTTAGTGTCAGTACAATCTTCCTTTCTGTGCTATTTTCAGTTTTCCTGATCAAGGACAGTTAAGGTTTTATACAAGTCTGATTAGATGCTTTATTTTTGTTAATTATATTCATTGACTTGAATAATTCTGCATTTACCATGTTGCCATGTTTTTTTATTTCTATGATTGTTTACACTATACATTTGGAGATGTATCCTAAGTTATCTCGTAGAGAATACAGGCTGAGTTGCACTCGGTCCTCTGGTCAGTACTCAAAGACAGCACATGTAACGGGAAAGTTCCAATAACAGCTAGTGTCCAGCGGAATAATACCAACCAACAAAATTATTTAGTACATCATGTTCTTATTTTTTGGAACAATTAATAATGTTCTGACGTGAAGTCATGAGGAGTAAGTCATAAGTCAGTATTTAAAACAATGTAACTTGTCTTTCAGGAAGTTGGTCATTATTGTAATTGCCTTTTACAACTTCCTCCCTTCTCTGATCTACTTTACTGTTCTTACATCCATGGCCTTTTCTTAGTGATACAACCCCCCCACACACACACCAGCACTCTGTTGTGTTGTTCAATTCCCTTCATACTCTTCATCTAACGGTCTTACCCACCTCCCTCCCCATTTCTCTGACCTTCATCTCACACCCAGACCTTTGCCTTCCCACTACCATCGACTCCATCTCGGCCGCCGCAGCAGCCAGTGCCCAGTCCACGGTGCTGGGTGGCTGGCAGGTTCTTGTACACGGCCCGGCTGTACGGGATGAAGCACAGGCCCAGCTGGAGGTGTCGGGCCAGGCGGCAGTATGCAGCCAGCGCCAGGACCAGCAGAGGGGTGACCAGGAGGAAGCCCACCACCAGCAGAGCCACGCAGCCTCCGTCAGTCAGCAGGTCCGAGCAGTATGGGGTCGTCCCATGAGGGCGGACCTGGGGAGACAAGGACAAAGATGGTGTTTGGAATGATATGGCAGCAGGACGTTGTTGAGATATGTTTGACATTAAACCAGTGTTACAGTGTTTTAATCTGACCCTTTTAGCTTCAGAGAGGAACACAGGCATTGCTCAGTTGCATGGTAACAGGAGAGGCCAGGTACTGTTTTTTCCCAGTCAGTCTTTGTCCTGCTGGTTTGGGTCCTTATTCTGTAATTTTTCTGTGTAAATTTGCATTATATATTCCAATTTTCAAACTGGGTCCAGTTGTGCATTTACACATACTGGTCTCCACTTTGTTTGAGTTGTTGTTGGAGTTGTCCTTGTGCATATAGAACATCAGTGATTTAAATACTTGTGTAAAGTGCAGGAAAAAAACGGATGAGGACCACAGATGACGTGCTCTGTGTGGTATGTGTGTATGAAGTGAGGACAGACACCAATTGATAGTCTGTGATATAACACTGTCTCTCTCCCTGTCTCACACATGCACATCCATGAGCTGCATCAGTAACCCGCTAGACTTCATTTTGATGAATGAAATAAATAAATCTTTTATGAACTTTATAGAAATGACTGAACCATCATTAGCACCTCTGATTTAAAGATGGTGATCAGCTTACACTATATGTCAAAGCATGTAGAGCAGTAACACTGGGGGAGTGGGACAGGAGGTAAAAGGGGTCAGGATTAGAGTGTGGGAGGGGAATGGAGAGACAGAAGGGCTGAATCATCCTTATCGCCCCATGAAAGATGAAGTGAACATTTGAGTGCATGAGGGAAGTGCTGAGAGTTAAAAGGTTTGCAGGAATAAAGGGAGCTCAGGGGGAAAGGAGCATTCATTGGAGTTGAGGGCATATTGACAAGGTAATGGCTAAGATTAAAGGTTAACGTTTCTGTTTTTGAAAGCCAAGATGACGCTCCAATAAAGCCTCCAATGGTTTGATTCATTGATTGTGCGTTGTGTTTAGAAGCTATATAGTGTAATACATTTAGTACAACACATAATACATATTAATTGAAAAGTTAGAAATTGTCATTTCCAGACCTTGGAAGTAAAAAAAAAACTTCCCACCTGGAGAGGGAAAGCAAAACCTTATCAGGGATGGAAGTTGTGAGCAAGTGAGAGAGATGATTTTAAACAGGTGAAGGGTCGAAGGAGGGTGCAAGGGAGCTTTGAGGACTGGAGTAGTAACAGATAAGACAAGTATGCCCATGTTTGTTTTAACTTGGTGAGGCCTCTTGTATGGCTCCAGATCAGAGCCAGCCTTTATGGAGAAAGCCCTTCCATTACTATGCTTGTCTTTTTCTCATGAAAAATCATGTTGTGTTTGTTTCTGCTCAATGTTGCTTGCTCGATTCAAAGAACTCTAAATACTGAACCCATCTGTTTTTTTTTCTGCTTTTCTTCTCACCTCATTTTTTCTGTTGATTTCTCCCCCTATCTCCATCCTCCCAGGTTCTGGTTAATCCCTCTCTAAGCTGCTGTCACATGAGGTCTAATTGTGAGAGAGCAGGAGAACAGAGAGAATCCTGGTCTCTCTGGTCATTAAGGAGGTCGTCGGCCCACAGAAATGCCATCGGTATGCATTCAGAGTCCCTGAACCATGATGACTTTTAAGGGTAGCACAGGATAATGCCTCCTGACTAATGGGGTCAAATAGGTTGTTTTGTTTGAATTACATGTCATCTGTTATATTTCATATTACTTGTTCTCTAACAACCAGCTGCCAAGCAGTGTTCAATTTTATTGCTGTGACATCTGGCCTTGACTCCAGACCCGTTCATTTCATCCATCTCTTCAACTTCTTCAACATTTTCGGACATGTTGCGTTCACATTATTATTTTTGTTTTGACTGTTGTTTTGACTATTCTTATTGGATTTGTTTGTTTTCAGTTTACTTTGTTACTTGCACATGTTCGAAATAAACTGAACTAAACTAAAACTAAACTAAGAGAACCCCAGACTTATCTGATTACAAAACCTCATCACTGATGGAGCCAAACCCCACCCTAAACCCCAGGCACAACTATGCCAAACTTTTGGATCAAAGTTATGAGATTAGGACTTTGAAATGTTTCATACCCAACCCCCATTCCACTCATCTTTAGATGTAGCTAATCTGTGTGTAAACATTTATCTTTCTCAGCATGCATATATATTTTTACCCATGTGCCAAACTGCACTGGTTTCAAATGACTGTTGGATGTGGGACAAAAGCGAGGTACACTACCGTCACTGCTAATTTAATGAAAACTTTCTGAGAGCAAGTACACTGTTGATAAACTGTAGAATTATTAACCAGGGGTAAATTGTGTCCAGTTACAGTACAGTAACATATTTTGCATCAAACGCTCTTGTTCAGTTAATTCTGAACCAGAATAAATGGCACGAGTAAATGGGATGAGGGATGAGCTTGACATTGACTGTTTGTTTGTTGTTTTTTTGACACACATCAAAATCCTTCAACATGCATACAGTTCTCACACTCGCTCATCAACCCTCTCCCCCATCTCCCCCTTTCTTACTGTAGAGTGGCACAGGAAGCCGAACACCACCATGACAATGGCTGGCATCAGGATGGTCCCAAACACCAGTCCAGCGAGGCAGGCGTTGATCGTGGCAATAACCAGGTTCTGAGCCGTCACCAGCACTGAGCAGGCCCAGCAATCCAGAGACCCCCGCAGCTCCAGAGGCGCATCACTGCCCCCACCACCGCTCTCGGCTGCAGAATAAGGAGGAGGTACGACCACACGTGAAGGTGTTTCTCTGCCTCCGCCCACAGCGGTGGTGGAGGCCAAGGAGTTGGAGTGGTGAAGATGTTGGTGATGATTAATCTGATGATGAATCTGGTGATGATGAGGTGGCAGTTCCTCAGACAGGTCCAAGGCCTGATGGTGGGCCCCCTTCTCTAGAGTACCAGTCATACTCATAGTGAACTGTGGGCAGAAAAGGAATGAATCAGAACTATGCATTTCATTAGAGATGTTTTGAAGCCCCAATTAGCATGTTTGGAGACTGGATGAGTACAGTAGTCTGGCGCCATTGTTACGCAATACTGAACCTAATCAAATTTCACTTTTCAAAGGCTCGATGGCTCTGGGTTCACTCAGAGGTTAGAGGTTTTATCCATCAGGAAGCCCTGTGTAATCCCGACCGTGAGGTGATGATTATCAGAGAGCTGATTGGTCAAAAGGAAAGGGGCCCATAATTGCTATATGTAGTCTGTGTAGTAGAGATGAAGGCTAACTGGCATCAAAGTCTGTTTGTGTAGTGGGTGTTATCTGCACGTGCATTTGTATTTACGTGCTGTCCTGCCTGTGAGTGACGTTGACAAGGTATTAGTCAGGAATTCAAATGTAACCACTGTCAGGATTTAACTGTAACAAAACATATGATGCTGAACTTGAACCACCTGAGTACATTATTTTATATTAGAAACTTCCAGTATTGCTATAATGCTAAAAAAGATATGTCATAGACAGACTCATCAATAAGCAATGGCCTCAGAAGCATAAAATGTTATATGATGTGATTATGGCAACACTGGCTGCTGAACTTGCCTTTTGTTTTTATAATTGTACATTTTCTATCTTTTAAAGCTCATATTTTCAAACTGGGAGGTCAGGTCCTCCACATAATGGCTGCTTTGATCCAAGCTCCTTTTAGTCTGTATTCATTCTGTGTTATGACAGATTTTATGTGGTACGCAGCTGTGTCTGGTACAGGATATCCTCATTTCTCAGAGGTCAGAAGACAGTGATGCCCCAGCCAGACGAGGGACATCTGTGAGTAACAGAGCCACACTGCCAAAAAAAATACAACAATGGAAAAATCCCAGTAGGGATGACATAGTCAACCTGTCAGTCTTTCCTTTTAGTCAACACGACAGACAGGTGCTTTTATATTCCTGTTAATTTGAAGATATTTAGCTTTCAATGGGTCATGCATGAGTAAGAGTTTTATTTTAGTGGTAGGAAACCTAAAGTAATTTGTTCTCTTAAACTACAATAACATTACTGCTAAAGAACCATATTGGTGTACTGTATGATGTATGACCCTCTGATGTATTGGTGGTGGTGTTTGACAATTAGTTAGTTTAGCTTGCATGAGGTCCAGCATTTCTCTCCCATTAGCTTTGTTTGGATGTTTTTTGGGGTAAATGTTCACTAAAAATTGAAATTGAATGCATGTAAATGGGTTTATTCTGATTATCAGAACTGACAGTGGTAGACATTATTTACGATGCTGTCCTGGCTGCTTTACTGTTTATTTTCTGTCTGTCTCCCATTGTTATCTTAAGTGTTGTTTTTAAGGTTGAAGGTCACGCAGGAAAGACTGGCAGGAAAGTGTGTATGCGTGCCTGCATGTGTGTGAGATGACTCACACGGCACCCCGTACTGAAAATACATTTAGGTACTCCACCCATTTTACTCACAGTTCTTATTATTGTTTGCACAGCATTTCTTAGAATACCACGTAATGTCATTGTTTGACCCAATTTAAGACATTCTAAATTAGGGATTATTACGCAATGAAGTTAATGTGGATGCCACATTGTGGCATGTAGTTGCCTAGTACGTCTTCTTGATTGGTTTTAAACTCTTCGATGTGCAAGCGACCATGTAGATGCTCAGCTAGGTCCTGCTTGGAAGCTGCAGGGAGTTTTTCTATTAGTTATTCTCCTGTCTGGAATGTGCAGCTGCAATAATTAATTCTGTTTCAGTATCAGCACTACCGTCAACAATAAATTTGGTCTTTTACCTCCTCCTCACCCTATGAAGACTCCTCAGTGGTTGAGTCACAATAGTATGATTCAAACGAGTCTACGTTGTGCAGCTTCTCTTGTACTCACATTGTGCTGTGGGGCTAGGTGGACCTCTTGCTGTTCGTCCTCCAGATTGTTGCTGCTTTTCTCGGTTCTTGAGACAACTTCAGTCCAGTCAGTCCTCCCCTTGCACGTTAGTTTTCTTTTTATCCCTTCAGCTCAAACAGGGTTACTCTCCCCTCCTTTCCTCTTGTGAATTTTCTAGAGCTCTGGTGTGTTTTTGGAGGTTCCCTCCTAAAGCCTTATCTAGTTTGTGGTGGTATGTTGGTATGTTGGTTTCCTGCAGTTCTGGTCTCCTGCTGGTTCTTCTCCTCACTATCCAGAGTTGTCAGTGGAGCTGATTACGTCTCGGAGTCTCTGTTTTCTTTTCCACAAGTGGCATAATATTCCTGTGCTGTTGTGATGGAGCAGTACCACAGAGATGCTCCGTCCGTGGCGGCTAAAAACAACTGAACTCCCAATTGCTGTGGTCTTTTGTCTTAAGTATGTCAAACTTCTGTCTGTCCTCCCACCTCTTTTTAACCCCCCCCCCCCAGAGTCTGCAGTGCTGTCTCTCCTTCCCTCCCTCCTCTCGCTCTCCCTGCATCCCACTCTGTCTCTCCACCCACCAGGCTTATCAGCCCCCCTGCCTTTCTCCAACATCTCCTCTCAGCACATGCATTCCACCTCTCATATCCAGGACATGTTACACCTCCCTTTACCCTGTCCCTGTTGCAGTGGGGGCTGGGTGTTGCATGTTGGGGGTCAGAGTGAGGCGGCTTGCCTGATAAGTTGAGGTTCAGGAGAGCAGAAAATGAGGGGGAAGGGCGGCGGAGACAGACTTGTGTGTTAAGAGTAATAGAGAAGAGGTACCACGGTGCTGAACACATTCAGGTTATTTTATCTACAGTTGTATAAGAGTTCAAATGTGCTGCTTTAGTATTGAGTGATTTTTTTTTTCTTCATTTATAGTGCAGTTTTTAAAGATTACTGTGCGCTTTGTTTTCTTACGCGGGATGGTTGTGTTTTTTATGATATCTCGGGATAATTGGTCTGTAGAAAATCACAGTTAAGGTTTGTCAGTGGCCTTTACTTCTTCTCATTTGACATTTGTTAGTGTTTAATGTAACAGAGAGGTTCTTGGTACTTGTATCCACTCAGAGTAATATGTAGAAAATGGTGATATTTCCCACAAATGGCATGTAAGTCCAACATCTGCCCCAAACTTTGAAACTTTTATCTGTTAGCTTTGAAGAACAGCGCCCTCTTCCTGTCACATACTGTAGTGTAGCGTGCGTTTTGATGCAGCTGTGTTGAATACAGATTCACTGAGCTTCAACCCTCCATTATAAAGTTTTTTTTTTTCTTTTAAAGAAATGAATGTCTAGGGGCGGCGTTTAGCTCAGTCGGTAGAGCAGCCGCCCCATGTGCAAAGGCTCAGTCTTTGCTGCGGCCTAGGATTCAAATCTGGCCTGTGCTTCTTTCCAGCATGTCATTCCCCATCTCTCTCTCCCCCCATGTTTCCTGTCACTCTTCAGCTGTCTCTGTCAAATAAAGCTTGAAAAGGCCAAAAAAAAAAAAAAGAAATGAAATGAATGTCTAGTGCTGGAACAAGAATAAAGATTTTTTTGGTTTGTTTTCAGAGTGACAGAGATTTATCATTGACTGTAAAACAATCCAGTAGATTTTGCAGGATGTCTGCAGAGGCTGCTGATGTTTTCAGCTACAGTCTTGTTTGTTCCCAGTAAATATAAGAATGTACAAAATGCACTAAATTAATCAATGCAAAGATGTAGTACATATACTGTTACACCTTATGAATAATAGTTATTCATTCCTGTAGGGAAATGAGTGTAAATCTTCACCTGTGGAACTGAAAGAGTTTCAATTAATGAAATCTAAAGTAGAGGAAACAGTGTTTCCTCCTCTTGAAGGACATTGTCTCTAAACGCTGCGTCACCTTGCTGCTCTGAAAACATCCTGTCAGAACGTCACTAAACCTTGAGCTCTGAAGGGGGATACATCTGTGTTGAGGTGAAGTAGTTGATTTAAGACTGAATAACAAGAGTGAATCGCTTCATAAGTCTTCATTAATCGTGGGGTTGGGGGTGAATTTTGTTGAGGATAAGAAACCACGTGTTTCAAACGTCAGGTTTAGTCAGATGAGCAGCAGAGGGCCTTGTGGTGGTTATGTGATGTAAAGATATGAGATGTTGTGAAGCCGAGGAAGAGACGTCAGCCCGCTGTTGTGACGTAGTATGCGGTCACTATCAGGAGATGTGATTTTGATAAAAGTTTGGATTCTCAAGAATACAGGATTAGAAAAAAAGAACAAAGATATTGAGGAAGGCAGTAATCAGTTCAATGATAAAAGATCAGAGCATAAGCGAAGTAATTAGTCTTGTCTGATCCTGATTTTCTACCCTTTTTCCTCTTTGAGTTCATGGTGTTTATTTACTTGCAGCCCTTCAGTATGCATGCTGTTCTTTTATTTATGTTTTACAGTGTGTAGTACATACAGGCCTAAAATAACAGTATTTTGATGTTCACATGCTGCATGGTGGTTTAAAGGCTGAGGAACTTGTATGTCTGTCATTAGATGATTTTTATCATTTCTTTGTTGACATCGCAGTCTTTGAAATTGTGATGTACTGTCGCAGTCAAGAGTTCAGCTCTCCTTTGGGGGACTTGTCATTACAGATAAAATAGTTTCTACGTAATCTTTCCTCTCATGTTCAACAAGAGCAGCATAAACAAACTTCAAAGTTTTGTCCATCATGATTTCCCTACATAGTTGTGATTGGACTGCTGAAGTATTTTGTCTTTGCCGGAGTGTTAATCCTCATCATCACCTGACTGCAGCAGGGTGGACGGATGGACGGACGGAGGTTGTCTTCCTGTGTGGTTTGAAGCAGGATTTCCTCCAGTGTGTCCAGCAATGCTCTGTCCCTCTGCTGGCCTCATGGCCTCTAACTTGACCTGAGGACACAGTGACCTGCCAGTGCTCTCTTATCTCTGGAGCACTGAAGGTTCAGTCTCAAAAGCGGCAGTCCTTTTAGGACATGCACAAGAGGAAATGTAAATATTTGTGATTTACACACATTTATTCTGTTTTATGTGCAGGGAAGTTAACCTTCTTTTGTTTCAGTTAAAAAACATCAGAAACAAATATTTAAAATTGTATTGGCTGCATTTGTTTTGCTTTAGAAGTAACTTTAGGAGACATTGGTTGCTGCCTTTTTGCTTCATACCACTGAAGTAGCTTCTTTTTGAGAAGCATGAACTATGCATGAATATAAATATTGACAAGCTAAGTTTATATTTGGAAATACAGAAGTTATTTGTTTAAATAATTCTCTGAAACATTTTCAAGAAAATGGAGGTCTTGTTTAGAAACTAGGATGGATACGGAGTCCCTTCTAATGGAATGGCTTCTTTGATGTGTAGTACTTGACAAATGTGCATACTATAGTACCTTTCCATGTGAGACCTTTCATCAAGGCATATTGTGCTCATGTCTGGCAAATTTGACAAATTTTGTTGTTTGTTTGAAAGAAAATGAGAGCTACAGTCTATATCAGACTACAGTCAGGTGGATGCTATATGAGAACAGGACAAAGTAAAGCATGTAGTGCATGTTCTTATCTTGTTGAGGACATCTGTATGGCCATGGTTCTTTCTCTGACTATTCTACACTTAATAAATGACAAAAACACACTCCTTCATACTGTACAATTCAGGTGCAGCATATAGGAATAAAGATGTGCTGTGCAACACAGTTTACACATTGAGACTGAGTGGTGGCTAGTCATAAATATGATCATGAAAATGATGTTGATCATTACTTTTAGTGTATAAAAGTGTCGTTTGACTCCTGTATTAACTTACCAGTGAGGAAACTGAAGTCGGCGCAGTCTTGTTAGTGCTCCTGCTATTTCCTGTTCTGCTATCTGTGAGTTTTGTCGCAAGTACAATCTCCTTCCTTAGTTTATCCTGGATGCCGATGTCTAAATGGAAATTTTTTCTATCAACTTCAGCCTTATTTTTTCACACGCATTTCTAACAATAGCAAGCTCAAGTTGAGGACGTGAATGACAAAGCTGTGCCAAACATTTGTCACAGCCAAAGGATATGACTTGTTATTGTAGGCATGGAGGGTAAATGGATTTAAAGTGGGCTGTGAGTTGGCTACCAAAGGTGGAAAGTGTGTAGTTGGTGAAAAAAAGTTTCTCCTTTGGGAATGAAGGGAGCAAATAAGTGCATGTTTAAGGCCTTGTATACTGCTTGTGTTGGTCCTAAACATTTTGTCAGCTAAAGATCGACATTAGAAACATTTCTGAGGCTCTACTTTGAGTGATGCAAATGCAAAGGGCTTATGTATCATGCAGAGTAATGTGACACTGAAAATATGATGTGAGGGTAACATTGAAAATAGACAAACTGTTACTTTATCAGTTGTTGAGATTTTGCTTTATTGGGTAATTATATGCAAATCAGTGAGAACTGTTTGTCATTATTGAATTTTCACTTGACTTGAATTTTAACATTCATGTATATATTATAATTTGTGCTGTATGCGTAATTCTAACGTCTAGGACCTAACATATCCGAGAGCAGTTAAACTTTTGTTTTGCTCATAACTTACATGGTGCAGTGAGAGAAGTTGAGTTCAGTGTGATCAAATCAACTAATTGTTATAACATCCAACATAAATCAAGTTACTGGCAGACTGTGGTGAACCTCTGTGGTAAATATGCTGTGATCAATCAAGTCATTTGAAAAAAAATCAGACAAATGCTTTTCACTTCTGCATTTATCAAAAAGCGTTTATTATTAATAGTCATAGTAATGTCACACAAATTCACAAGTGTTTAAGACATGTCTGGCTCAGTTTGGTGTGTGTGTGTCTGCAAGTATGTCTGTGTGAATTCTCTAAACAGTGCAGTTATAAATAAATGACCACAAAGAGAAGGAAAGGGGTAAGGTAATATTGCAACAGGAAAAATAGAATTCTCATTTTAAGAAGACAAACAGAAAAAAGGTTGTTCAAAGAGAACATTTAGCACCATCTATCCCGTTATCATATTCAACAGATAATATCATAAAATCATTAAATTCTCGTCTAAAAGCCCCCTACATAATAAAAAAAAATTAACATTTCATTTCTTGTTTTTTTCCTTAATGAGCATACAAACACAGCATTCCATTAGTCATCTTCTCTACGTGAGCAGTGTGCCTATCGTCTACAGGAAAGGTGGTGTTATATTCAAGATAAAGATATCATTTAATATATATCAGGAGAAAAAGGCAGGAGTCGTGAGAGGCAAGCACCAGAGAAACAGCAGCCTCCACTCCTGTGGACACACAACCCCCACATTTCAGTTCTTACAGAGCAATCGGTCACTATAAAAAATAAAGAAGAAAAACGCAAACTTGTACAACCCTATTAAAAAAGGGAGAACGTTGATATCCAATAAATAGAGAAAACATTTTAAATTAAATGTACAATGCCAAAAAAAAAATCCAGGAAATACTAATTCTGCATATTGAAACAAAAACAATCAGAGGTACAACACACAAACACCAGATGACAATGATTTTTTTCTTTCATTTTTAAAGAGTTCATACAGAGATGGAAGAAATGAACAAAAACACCTGATGATGTGTCAACTGAATCTCCAGAGGAAATAAAAGTATAATTCATACAAACACAAGATTTACAACACATACAAGAATCTGAAAGACAAAATGAAATCCCCCCCAAAACAACCAATGTTGTTAAAACCCGTATGTTTTGAAGCATTCCAAACATTTGTATTTTTTAAAATTCTTAATGCTTTAGAAAAATGTTCATATCTCTATTATTAGTATTTTTCATTTTCTCTCTTTTCTAAATACAAGGCCAATGTGGTATATATCTAGACTGATCTAGTTTAGAAAAAAAACAAAACAATAAATTATTTTAAAAAAGACAGCACCCCACAAAAATTGCAAACAGCATGTACAAATTTCAGTATTCAAGACGACAACAACAGAAAAAAGTTCTCTCTGGTACTGACAGAAACACGCCATTGAAACCATAAACTACCCTCCACAGTTTGTTCAATGGCAGCACCAACTGCCCCCTGGTTCTCAACTTCACGGTTGCCAGGGTTTCTGTTTGAAAGCACCATCTGAGTAAACTGGTATGTTATTGGCGGCTTGGTATTTCTTTTTGTAAACAGTAATGATGAGTAAACGTATTCAACTGGCTGTTCGGCAAGTATTAGCAGTAGTAGTAGTAGCAAAAATGATCTTAAATAATGAAAGGGTAAGTTGAAAACCAAAGTGAAACTGTGTCTTTTGTCCTGGCTTGCAGGAGTTTTGGTTATGGCTGAGGAGACGCAGGAGGGCTCTGTCACCGGGAGGAGGCCTGGTGAGACAAGACACACAGGTAAATAATTGAATGAAAGCCAAATGTTTCATTAACAGTTATTTTTATTTCAGGTTAGAAATGATCATCCTAATTCTTGGAGATAAATGGCACAAAAGAAGACAGCAGCCATTTGGGATTACTGAATAGAGGTATGTGTCTGCTCACCAAGCTGAAGGAGTCGTATGTGTTCATGAGTTCCTCTATGCGGTACTGCTCCAGCACCACTACGTTGTTCAGGTTGGGGCTACGCTGACGTGCGCAGTCCTCACAGTGAACCACATACGTCTTCCTGCTGTTGTTCTCACTTGTCACAAACAACAGATTGAACACCTCCACCTGTGACAGAGGAGAGAACAGGTTAAAAAAAAATCAACATGGTTGCATTGCAAAGAATTATGTGAACAAGTAATAAGAAAAGGTTCTGACTACACCAAATTTCTAAAAGAAATACTCCCACTGTAAATCTGTGGTATCACAGTCACTGGAGGTTACTGCAATTAAACTAAATATGTGCAAGTTAGCACTCATGTAGTCTAAAACAGCTTTGCGTCCTATCATGGTAGTCACTTAGACTGTAGTTTGTGGTGTCATTGAATTGACATTACACTGTTTGTAATATTTTGTCCAATCCACTAGGCGTAGCTTAAATATATATATGTACATTTTTAATATCAAAAACTATAGCCTCCGAAATTGTGTTTAACTCTGATCCACTGTCAAAAAACCTGAACAATTTACACAGTGAGGAAGTTGACTGCCATAGAAATGGTTAGAAAATGTTCTTTTGCATATTGTAATGTTTTTCTGATACCTTTTCCTACTTGGTGTAGAATAATGCACTGAATTGCTAGTTTACTGGGTACCTTTAAAGCCAGTGAAGTTTAATACATTGAATCTTACTTTCAGTTTTGGAGAGGTGTTAGTGTGTATAAGTATTACTTTATGGTGATTCTAATATTTTCTTCACCCCGTTTATCAATGAAAGTGTCATGTAAAGCATGACAAGTTGAATCAACACTTCTACCTTCCTGAATGTAGGATCTGTTGTAGGACTGTTTTAAATAAGTATGTCGACGTTTTTTCATGGTTAATGACTTCTAGCTACTCACGTCACACTCGTTGCAGTAGTAGGCAGGCTCGTCCTTGACCCGACTCTGGTAGGAAAGCTTCTTGCCTTCAGCCACCAGTTGGTCCCGCAGGATCTGGATGTGCTTTATGGACTGCAGCAGGCAGTGTCTGGCAGAAAGATGAACATACAAACATTAATATTATCTCACCATCAACGGTTTAATCTGCAAAGTTGTATTTCTACTACTGCAATAAATCATTTCATTAAGGCTATAATGTTCATATTGATTGTGGATTCAGTGCTTTTGACTGAAGACATTTTGCTCCCTCTCATTTAAGTCCTTACAGTGTTATACACTACAAATCAGAGTGACATTTGTCTGTACTCACTTAATCATCTTGTAAGTGTCTGGGTCATTGATCTTGACAGTACGGGCCACATTCCAGGACACGTGAATCATGGGAACGATGGATTTGACCTTCTTGACTTCGTTCCACTCGAACCTCTCCAGGGCCAGCTGGTACTGGTAAGCTGCACATAAAACAGCATTGAATAAATCAAACAGTGTCTTACTAAATATTATTGCAATGGTTGAAGTTATTTCTATGTGGTCACTAGGTGGTATACTCCTTACCATTGAGAGGTCCGACATTCCAGGCGATGTTATTGCACCACCCAACAGCCTGAACCCAGTGAACCGTTCCAGCGTTGATCCACACCAAATCTCCAGGCCGCTGGATGAAGCGGTACACAGGGATGTTGGCGTTGTAGAGGTCCTCCAACACCGGCCACCAGGATCCTGTCAGGTAGTCCACTCCATGCCTGAGCACGCAAGAGAGAAAAGTTGTTAGGGCTTAGCAGCTTAAATAAACCTTTACACTCCTACTTGTAATTATTTTTGGTATAATGATACATCAGATTTGTCTCCGTCTACTCACTTTTCACAGAAGTCACTGATGGCCTGCCAGTAGTTCTCATGGACAGAGAACCACTCGCAGTCTCCAGGGCCGATGTTGATGTTTACTGAACAAAAGTTGTTATTCTCCTGGTGACCTGTTGAATAAGGACAGAATATATTTAATTTAGAATTAAATAGATCCTAATCTAGGCAGTAATTTGTGTTGTGTATTGTTTAACTCCAGACACAAAGGAGAGTCATACCTGGTGTTCGGCTTCCTGGAACCTTCATGTAGAGTTGGACACTGTTCATGCCGAGGATGGTGTGTCCGACATGGCTCAACATGTTTCCACTGGATGCTACGCGCATAAATGCTGGCAGCTTCTGCAACTCTTGAAGCTGGGGCTTCCACCTGAACAGAAACAGAAGGTCAAAACTATCAACTTTTGTCTTTTGCTGTGTATGAGGATTAGCTGTATTGAGAAATAAGTGAGGGGAGCTTTGGTTATGATCATGCTGCAGTATTGAGACATGGCCACTAGAGGGCGAAATACGTAACACAAACCACTATTGTTCATGGTGATATGCTGAAGTTGCTTACCTCTTAGGATCTGACAGATCAATATTGGTGCCAAATTTAATTATCTTCCCCACTGCTTTCTGCTCAGCACTGAGGGAAAACAAAACAGTGAGGCATTAATACAGATAACAAAATACTCAAGTGTTTTATCTGTTGATGGTTATCGTAGACAACTGGACTTGCTTAGCTCATTTCACCTCTCATCCAAGAGGCTTCTTCAGTTCATGTCTACAAGAAACGAAGCAAGTCCAGTTGGCTACTACGACTTGGATGACGAAGTTTTCAAGAAAACTCTTTCTTTGCTCTTAACACTATTCTTACCTGCTACTTTCTTTAGAACTGTCCTTGCTGGGAGTATCAGAACTGTTGGATGGTTTCTTATCCTTCTCATCATCATCCTCATCCTCCTCATCGCTGCCTTTCTCCTCCTGAAGACACAGATGACATGGTCATCAACTGGTTCACAGCACAAAATGTAGAGACATGACAAAATCAACCAGCAGTGTACAAGACTGGAGAAAACAGTAGAACATATACCTGCAGGCTTTCTTGGAAGCTGGAGGCCTGGTACTGGGCGTACTTTGCAATGGTGGTGTGGGAACGGCTGCTCTCACAGGGCCATGTCTGACCTGTCCCAGTAGGATCCCAGTTCTCATCAGCAGGCTGCTGCACCTGAGTCCTAACTTCCACGGCCTGCTCTGCATTGGCTTCCACCAGTGACTTTGTGGAAAACAGCCCCAGGTCTAAAAACAATGAGAAGGAACATTAGGCACACACTTTAAAGACATGCATAATATACCTAATTGCTTTGGAGCAGCAATGGTGGTCTGTGACTAATGAGCTAAAATGTTGGGCACAAGTATTTTTAGTATCTAGATGCCTAGATTCTCAAGTTCTATGACCCAGACATATAAGGAGAGCTTACCAGTTTTGCATAAAGTATATTGTTAAGTCACGAAGTGTAAACTTACTGAGTCTGAGGGATCCAGCCAGGCCTCTGATGACAGTAACTGGATTCTTGGAGTCTGTACAGAACTGCAGCAGCACAGGGGAGAAGGCATCCCGCTTACTCTCCAGCTACAGAGAAGAAAAAACACATCAGCACAGACACCATCTCTGCTTATTTGTCTTTATGCACAGTGAATGATCACAAGAGGGCAGCATGTGTTACTGTCTTCAGTGTACACTACATTAATTTATGTTCTCACTTTAATGTATTATTTTTGTACTTTCTGATTAAGCATTAAAGTTGGTTGATTTATAATACTCCTGGCTGCTTCTTTACTGTCATGTATAATAATTAATAAAATGTTTGTTTCCCATAAGTGCCAAAATGAAATGACAAAGAAAGTTTTTGTGTGTATGAAATGCAATGGACAGTGACGTACATAGATGCTGGGTGTAGGAGGGTTGAGTTTCTCTCTAGGAATGGGTTCCTCTGTGGTCATGATGGGCTTTACAGAGAAGGCTGGGAGCAAGTAGGACTCTCTGAACTTCCCTTTCACTCTGGCTCCCCTAGAACAGAAAAGAACATGTTGACAGATACCGAAATACAAAACATACGTGCTACCTCGCAGCTCATGACCTAAAATACTAATATGTTGCTCAGAAATGTCTGAAAGGTAGTTTAGACTGTATGGAAAAAAGTTCTAATCTAAAATCCATGAATCCCTGAATTATGCAAAAAGGCTTTGTGAAATTTCACATTAAATGTATTTTTAGGAATATCTTCCACAGTGACTTACTTGCAGGACCTGATGATTTCACTGGCAGTGTTCTTGATGCTGATTTCCTCTAGTGGGATCCTCTTTTCCTCCACCTCAGAGGCAATGAATGTCTCCCTGTCCCCGCTTTCCACCTTGATCAGGCGAATCTTCAGCTCCTTGGGTGGCCCATCTGACAGTGCTTTCAGTTTCAAGAAGTCTGTTGAACCCAGTGAAGAACCAGATTCAGAGCCCATTTTGTGCTCAGAAGAACATTCTGCATGCTCCCCTTCACTGGTGGAGTTGGCACTGGATGTCTCCTTGCGTTTCTTCTTATCTGTGTCATAATGACTCCGATTCTTGTCAGAACCCTCCTTGCTCTGGAGGTTGAGATCACCAAGTATTCTGCGATCTTTTTTCTCCTTATGGCTCTTGCCATCCTTGTGCCGCTTGTGCCTGGAACTGGAATGAGTGGAAGATGATGATGATGATGAAGAAGAGGAGGAGGATGAGGCCATCTCATCTCTCTTTTCTCTATGCTTCTTCTTTTCTTTCCTGTCTTCATGCTTCCTGCTGCTACTGTGGCTGTGACCATGCTTCCTTTTCTTCTCTTTCTCCCTCTCTCTATCTCTGTGTCTGTCTTTCTCTCTGTGTTCTTTTACTTTCTCAGATTTATGTCTGTCCTCCACTTTGCCATGGCTGTTGGGTTTATCAGGCGAGTTCTTGTTAGGAAGTGACTGTCGACTAAGCATGACCTCACAGCTCTTGCCAAGCTCTGCTAGAGAAGACTCAGAGATCGTTGTCAGCAGTTGCTCCTCCTTGACCACCTTGAGAGGATTTATCATGGGGCTACTCTCTTTTTTGCTAGAGTTTATTCTTTCCTTTGTTGTTTCTTCATCTCTCCAGACATCAGCATCCTCTATTTTCAGTTTCTTGTCTTCTAGTAGAGGAGGAGAGGACTTGAAAGGTGGCACAGCTGGACTGAATGGTGGATTGGTTGAATCCGATGTGGGAGAATTGCCTTGCTGCTGGCGGCAGATGTCAGGGCCCAGCGACAGTGAAGAGGAATATTTGACACCAACAAGTGCTGATGGAGGTGGTCTTCCAAAAGGCCCTCCACGGTAAGCATACTTCTGGCTCTCTAAGACTGTTGCAAGGGACTTGAACATGCTATTTACACCTGTTTGGTGGAGGTGGGGTCTCTGGGGTGGTGGAGAACAAGATGGTGTCTCAGAATCCTCTTCATCGTCCTCCTCATCAACCTCACTTTTAATTTGCTCAGGGAGGCCATAAAGTTTAGCCAGGTCACTGTGACGGTAATTGGTGTTCTCTACTACCATTCCCATGTCCATTGACTGTTTGGGGTTAAGAGGGACATTTGGAGAGGGTTTAAGGTAATCCTCATCCTCCTCATTCAGAGAAGATGTACGGCTGCAAGGGGATGCCAGAGAGCCTTGGCGGCTGAGCACAGGAGGGCTAGCATGCTGATTGGATACAAAGTCTTCCTGGTTGGGCTGATGCTTTGTTGCTGGAATGAGGTCTGGGGCACACAGGTAGCTCTTGATAGGCTGGACACTAGGAGAAAAGTTATCAAGGAGACCCGTGGATCCAGTCTTTTCACTGTTATACATCTCCTCTTCCTTTTTAATAGATTCATCCAGCATGGCCATAATGTTAGCCAGACCATCAGGGAGCAACGTGGACATCTCAGAGGGCTCTTCCTCAAACTGAGCACTGTCAGAGTCAGAGGCGCAGCTGCCAGCATTTTCCAAACCTCTTCCTGTCACCTGCTTGTTGAGGATCCCCCTTCTGGAACTGGAGGTGGAGGATAAAGGTGGTGGTGGAAGGTTTTCTCTGGGAAAAGCCTGATACAATTTGGGAGGCTCTCTAAGTGCCAAGGTAGGGAGAGAGTGTTGGCTGCTGTCTCTCTCCCTAGCTGAGTCTTTGGATTGGTTGGGTGCAGCTTGCATTGCTGGGGGTTTGGGGTATACCGACTGATTCATCCCTGAGGTACTGTTTGTTGATGAGGGAATGAAAGTCGTTCCGCCGTTGTTGCTCCACATCTCTCTCTGTCTCTGCTTTTCTCTGGCATACTCCGTCTGAGGTGTAAGAGGAGGAGGATGCAGCCTTTCTGCAGGAGTGGTGGTGGTGGAGGTTTGGCCACCACGGCTTAGCCAAGGGTAGGAGGGTGAAGCCTGGGAGTTGGGGGGCGATGGACCTGAAGGAGGTGCAGCAACAGAAGACAGGCGAGGTGGTGGGGGTGTTGGGGAAGAGTGGCTGGAGAGCAGTCTTTCCAAATTTTCAATAGCAGTTTGCTCTTTGCCTTTTGCACTGCTTAATTCCTCCTCCATCTTTAGCTCCATCCTCTTTTTCTCCTCCTCTTTCCTCTCCAGCTCTTTTTGTTTTCTCTTTTCATCCTCCTGCCGCTCCAGTTCTCTCTTCTTTCTCTCCTGCTCCTGTCTTTCTGCCTCTCTCTTCTTCCTCTCCTCTTGCCGCTCCCACTCTCTCCTCTTCTTTTCCCGCTCCTTCTTCTCCCATTCTCTTTTTTTCCTCTCTTCTTCCTGCCTCTCCCATTCTCTCTTTTTCCTCTCCTCCTCCAGCCTCTCAGTTTCTCTCTTCCTCCTCTCCTCTTCTTGCCTTCTCTTTTTCTCCTGCTCCTGTCTCTCCCATTCTCTCTTTCTCCTCTCCTCCTCTTGTCTATCCAGATCTCTTTTTTTCCTCTCTTCCTCCTTTTCCAGCTCTTTCCTCTTCCTCTCCTCTTCCCGCTTTTGTCTCATCTCCCATTCTTTCTTCCGTCTCTCTTCTTCTTTCATTTTTCTCTCGCGCTCCTCTCTGTCCCTCTTCTTTCTTTCTTCAGCTTGCATGTGACCCTCTAGCTCAGCATCAAGCTTGTCTAGAGCCTCTTCGATGGATGGAGTGACAGAGGTTGGAGCTGGTGGACGAATCTGGGGCTGATACACCTGTGTTGAGACAGATTGCGACTGATGACGCAGTCCGGAGGACAGGGCTGGATTAGATGGCTGAGGGGCAGAGCTGACAGTGGAGCGAGGAGCTGAGCAATATGTAGTAGGAGAGCTAGGAAGAGGATTTGAAACTCTGTTTGTAATCACACTGTCCCCTGCCCTGTGGGGCCCTGAGGAGAACAAAGATGATGATGAAAATGCAGGAGGTTGCTCCATTTCAGCATGAGCATAGTATGATGTCTTCTCCTTCATGGTCTGTGACTTGGTGGGTCCCTGCTGTTGTTGTCTGGGCAGCCCCTGACGGTGAGACTGGCCAGCAGTGGCAGTTTGGCCTCTCTGACATCCTGGCTGCAGCAGAGCATCCAGCTGAGAGGTGGGGACAGTGATGCCACTGGTGGAGGTTTGGGGTACTGGCTCTCTTCCTCTCTGCCATCTGTTATTACTACTGCCATTGTTCACAGGGCAACCAGCAGGTGGCGATGTGGTTAGCGAAGAGGCACCAGGCATTGTTCCAGAGCTGCTGCTATAGCTACTGATGGAGCAGGAGGCCTGTGATATGGGAAGATTGGGGGTGATGACAGGTGTCCGAGTGGAGCTGGTCGGGGGCAGAGGAGGGCTGACATGGTGATGCTGGGAGGGACCTGGAGCTCGACTATCCACGACCTGATTGTGGCTCTGCTGGCGCTGAGGTAGCAGTCCTGGAGGCCTGTAGATGCCCGACTCCTGAAAAGACACAAACAATTTTTTATTTATTAATTTAACAACAATTTAACTCCTGTTGTGTTATATCAAATAAGCATAAAACTCACTGATATGGTACAAATGAACTGATTTGTACTCACTAGGGAATGACTGCTGGGTCTACTCTGGTATCTCCAGGCCTCATGGGGCCCACTTTGCTGTTGCTGAGGTACTGAGGTGCTGCTGGCAGGAGGAGTTGGAGGAGGGGGACCCTGGTGCCCCAGCCCTGGATGCGGCTGGAAGTGGCTGTAAGGCACACTGCTGCTGCTGTTGTTGCTGGTTGCAGGAGGGTTTGCTGGTGACGATTGGGCATGCAGGTGTTGATCTCTTTCTCCCCTAGTTGGGGTAGATGCAGTGTGGGAGGTAGCTTGGCTGCCACCTTGGCCCCCAATCAGAGGGCCTCTCTGGTTGTGATGACCACGAGGCTCCATGGCCTGGCAGGGTGGAGCTAGTCCCAGTTTGGAACTGGGGCTGGGGTAGGAGGAGTGAGGAGACTCCTGGTTTACAGCCTGAGGTTGGAATGTGTCTTTCTGGAGCTGAGGAGCACATCCCTGGTTGTAGCTTCCTGGAGAGGAGTTTGGTAGAGGGGAGAGGTTTGAAGGGGTGGAAGAGGCAGGAGAGGACTTTTGGGTGTAACTGCCCATTCCTTGTTTGTTGGTTTCCTGTTTACACAAAAAAAGACAAGCGACAGAGGATGATTAGAGTGATATGAAACACACTTAATTAACACACATATTAAATATTAATCTCTGGCTCCATTCTGGCTAATGACGGGATGTTTTCTTACTGTTCGGACCTGGAACTCTTGGGGTGGAGGGTTCTTGCGGTCAGAAGTCTGGGGCTGCCAGGGAGTGCTGTTGTTCTTGTGAAGGGGGTTCCAGAAGGCAGATTTTGAAGGCAGGTGGTGGGCTGATGACTGATGCTGAGATAACAAAGACTGGCCAGGGTAACGCTGCAGCCCAGGGTGGGATACCTGCACACATTACAATATTAATCATTTAAAGATCCAGCTAACAAGAATGACAAACACAAAAATGCAGTAAAAATATAGAACCGAGGTTAGAAATCACAAATTTGAAATCAAAGATGTGTTTGGTCATCTTGTACCTGATCTGAATTCTTTTTCCTCTTGCTGGGGCTCGGACAGTCCTCAGCAGCTGGGCGAGAGGACGGGTGCAGTGATGGTGGAGGAGTGTGCTGGATAACAGAGTGCTCTCCCAATGGAGGGCCTGGTCTCTTCAGCTGACCCCCTAGCATCTTCCCTGGGTAGCCCCTCTGCTGTGAAAAGAAAAATAAAATGGATCAGTGTTATGGCAGATAACTGGTGCAACAATTGCAGTGTCAGTTCAAAAGCATTCCTTTGCTAAAATACTGAGGCGAAGTTGCTTTGAACTGGGTATGTCTTTCATCTGTCTTGTCGTAGCAAAAATGATGGACAGGATAGGGACTGTTCTCTGTCTATATGGATGATGAAATATGATCATAGCCAATTACAGAGCTCCTACCTGGTGCACCTGAGCCCACATCTCATCTCCCAGCAATGGTGGACCCCGGGGAACATGCTGCTCCTGAGGACCCCCAAACTAAAACAAATAGTAATGACAATGTTAAGACAACACAGAAACCGTGAGCAGTCATCATTTTTGTTTGTGACTACTGTTTCTGCCCGATTTAAATCTGGTGCATAAATCTACCATAAAAAAAAAAAAAAAATCACATGTAGCATTGTTACTCACCTTCAGCAGTTGATTGGGCCTGCTGTGGGGATGGTGGGGGTTGGGTGGAGGTCCACCACTGCCTGCATATCCTCCATTATGGAGACGAAGTGAATGCTCATTGGGTAGGGGCACAACAGGATGCCCTTGAGGAGGGAGGTGGGATTCATACAGCTGACCTAGTTGCTCCCATGCTCTGTGGGGAGGTGGAGGATGAAGATGATGATGATGAGGAGGAGGTCTCTGCTGCTCCCTCTGCAGACCTGGTAACATTGGCTGTGGGAGGTCAGGCTTCTCGCCTCCTCGCATAGGCCTGTACAGCCAAAGAAATGGATTAAACAATATTACACACACACACAGACACAAAAGTGACTTCATAAGCTTGTTTTTTTCATGTGATTTTCTGTAAATCAATTAACCTCCACTTTCTAATTTAGTTCTGTTACTGATGGTTTGTGCATGTCTTACCCATTAAAAAATTTATTGGGATGGTTCAGTCCGCCCATAGGACCAGGAGGTAGATGGGAAAGGAGTTGGTGTTGGTTCATTCCAGGCGAACATCTGTCGAGGAACCGAGAGCACACACAGTAGTCAGATGACGTTTCTTTTTTACACCAATGTTGTTAAGTAGATTAGTGCTTTTACTTCACTTCTGCTGTAAAGACATACAATTTAACTGCTCTAATTACAGGTTAAACCTGATGGGTTTAGGTTAACAAACAGGTTTTAAAAGTTTGTTTGTATGTGTTGTCATGGCTACAGACCTGGCAGGTGGCTGCCAGGCGCGGCCGCCCACGGGAGCCCATGGTCCCCGGTTGAGTCCGTCCAGAGGGAAGGAATCCCGTGTGCCACGCCCGCCAAACTGCTCTACTGCGTGATGCATCCAGCCTGTTGATGTTAGTAATACAGTCAGTTTAGTTTAGTTTACTCACATGCTTACATACAGAAAAACACATGTGGACTAAAAACAACACAAGTTAGTCATTTGTTTCCAAAATAATTAATGATAATTACCTGAAACTCTTTGTGAAATATCTTTACACATAGAAAATACAGTCACTCTATGTGATACTGTTTTAAAGCGCCATGATCTGTTTAATACTATGACATCTAAGGTGGATTTGTGGTAAAATGGCAGACATGTCATTATACAACAAACACCAGGGTTTGACGGGTTGCCTTAAAAATCTATTGCACCAGAATTACTAGCTAGCCCATCAAAATTACAGGCTATAGCTGAGAGATACTCAGAAATGTAATTACTTATAAAATTCTTATTTCTCCTTCAACTTAAATACACCAGTTTAAGCAACCAGTTTGACGTGATTTGTTTGAAATGTCATTCTTTAATTGAAACATTTTTCTCATATTTTGATTCCGTACTGGTACAAACTTATTTAATGTAAGCCTTTTGAACTATATGTCGTAGACCTACAACAAATTCAGTTAAAGTGAATTTTAGAGCTCTTACTCACCAAACTAGCTGTGTCTGTGAAGCCCTCCACTGCAGCACAGAGAGGGCCTCACTCCAACACTGAGAATATCTTTACTGTCCGATCTTCTGGCTTTAGCACCAAGAACCCAAAAGCCTATTGGCTGCAGAGAAGAAAAAAAGAACAGGAGAGCTACTATGAGAACGAGCAAGACAGAGACACACTGAAAAGTAAATAAATGCCAGTGGGCTCTCTATTATATAGGCTAGTTGTTGTGTGTGTGTGTGTGTTTATGTGTACAATTTGGAGAGCTTGCCAGCAGAGAGGGGAGGGTATAAGTAGAATATAGGGCAGTGGAGGGCTGTGACGGCAGAGGCACCTGGAACCTGAAATAAACCCTAAATCTACATTGAACTGTCACCGCTGACACTTGTTGACCACTATTTCAGCTGTAGTTAGAACATTCTCCCAAGTTACATTAGCATAACTTTAGTTATCTTTAAATCTCAGTGCATCATGGATGTCTTTGTCTGTACCAGGCTGCTATTAGTGAGTCAGTCTGTAGGAGGCGCCAGTAGGCCAGTCAGTACAGACCAGGATTATTACTGAGGCCCAGATGGCTCAGTGGGGAGCTCACCTATGAGGACAGACCTGGGGTTACTGTAATCCTTACCATGGGCCTCCTGATAACAAGAGACAGAGGGAAAGACTAAGAGTGAGAGGCCTTGGTCACATGCCAAGTGTGTGTGTGTGTTTGTGTGGTGTTGGAAGCAATGCCAAGTGTGCAAGCTGCATGGTCGTGTCAGGCTTGTGCTGATTTAGTGCATGGGAGAGAGAATAGTGTGCTCTCTTAAGTGGATGATTGTGTGTGTCTGTGTGCTGCAGTGCTCTGAAGAGTGTGTGCATAAAGTGTGTGTGCGTGTGTGTGCATGCCCGGTGGATACACTAAGGTTTAATCTCATTACAGCAGGCGTGATGGAGAGGGAGAGGGGGGCAGCAGCGACAGACGGTCTGAACAGGATGGAAAGATAGATTAAGGAGAAAAGATGGAGATGGAGGAGAGGGAAGGGATGGAGGGAGGTGGAGTGGAGTGGAGAGTAGGAACGGTGCCATGAAAACGCCCACACACCTTCCCACACACACACACACACACACACACACATATGCACACATACACCGAGACGACACAAAGGAAAGCTGTTGAGGGGAAAATACATAAAAGAAACAGAGATAACTCCCTCCTCTCCCTGCTTTCTCAAACACCGGACACACACAAACACACAATACAAAAGACAGAAGGTGTCAAGATACAAAGAAGTCTGTGTTTCAAAGTACGTAGATTCAAAAAGAGACAACAAAAGAGATCCTGGACAAAACCTGAGTGGGATGTATTCACACCTACACATCCACCACTGCTATTGAAAACTAATGTTAAGAATCACGTACTTGTACTGAGGACGTAACAGATAAAAATCACTTAAAATCCTTCATGTTTTATCATCTCTGTTTAATACCAGATTGAAGATGGGTCATTTGAAAACAGCAGTATCACACCTCAAACTCTTGATGACTTCTGTCAAACTAATTTGGATGACATCAATTAGAAAATGACGAGATAATCTCTAAAGCTCCAAATGTTCAAGACAAGTAATGATAACATTTTGAAGTAAGTGACAAGTGATGTATAATGCAGAAGTTAAGAGAGCAGACATGCACACACAGGTTATGATTCATTTCTCTTGCTCAGCACTGCGCTCTTCCACCAGTTTTCTGAAATTAGCTCCGGTCATACGCAGTCCTTCCTCCCACCAGTTCCTCTTCTCTTCCCTTCTTCCTCCCACCAACTCTGGATCTCTCTGTCTCTATTTAAAGCCCAGTAGGGGATATTTCAATCATGATACACTTTTAACTTGTCAGGGGGAGTGCTATACAGTGACACACTCACACACCACGCTCTATCTCTCCGCTTAGCTTCACAGGGATCATCAGCCACCACCTATGCTGCTTCGTGAAGATAGGCCAACTGTCAAGACTGCAAACGACATGCTTTAACTCAAACAAAAACACACTCATGCTGAGCATACCTTTTAGAGTAGCACCAAGTTATTGATTCACAGTTGTGTTAAGTCTCAGCTTCGGCTGCCAATCATCTCTCTGGGGTCTCCACAACCCTGAAAGACAGAGAAGACAAAAACATTCAAGTCAGGCTGTCACAAAAACAACATGAAACTATGCTAAACACGATACTCTGAGTTATGATCACAACTGTCATAAACCTCAAGGCTCAGGGCGTATGATATAATTCAGGGCTGAGGGTGGTCTTTGCTCTTAATATGAACTGACAACCTCTTTGTTCTGCTGTGCCTCTTGTCTGACTTTCTAGACAGCAAATCGTCACTACTCTCACCCCTCCTGGTTTCCTGACTTCTGAGGTGACGCCTGGTTTCAGAGCAGTGTGGAAAACTTGAAGGTGGCTCAGAGGCGAAGGGGTAAATCAGCAGGGAGGCCGACACAATAGGAACGAGGGGGGCTCTTGTTAGCTTGCTCTCTTCTTTCTCTTCTCATGCAGACACAATGTGAGACTGACTGTGCAGCTTAACGTGCGAGCAGACACACAAACAAGGGTGATCTCACTCTAACAGGAAGAGCCCGGCCGGCTAAGTCAACTACCGCATGTTAAAGAGCAGAGTGCGGAAAACATAAAATAATGAAACATGTGGCATTAATAGGAGATTGTGACAGGGTGTGAGTTAATATTATGAAAAAGAAAAAAGAGTGATAAAGACATTATCTAGGAAGAGACCCAGTTGTGACTGGTGAGTGCAAACAGGGACACAGTGGCGAGGTTGTAATTACCACTTTTATAGAGGGTGTGTGTTTATGTCTGTTGTGACCAAACGGTCGTCTATTCCAGTTGCTACCCTGGCTATCGCATTGCTCACAGCCACTCTACCAGCACAGCGTGAGAAACTTAGTACTCTGAAACCAGATAGTGTGCATGGATGGCAGGCAGTGTTACATACCAGCTCAGGTTCTATCAGATGATATCAAAGTGATGAAATGTTGTTACATCAGCTATGAGTTAGTGTTCAGTACTGCATGTGTATGGAGAAAGCTGTAAGTGTATTGCGCATTTCACTTTTCGGGGAACCCCCGATGACTCAGCGTCCTGAAAGAGGGCTTACCCCAAACCACTCACCCTAAACGCCGCCCTCCTGGGACATCACTTAGTCAGGTGACCGGGGGCGTGTTCCTGTGCCGTCACAGATGTGACAACGCCGGGAATTTCTCGGACTACATGATGTAATTTCGGCTTCTTATGAAGTGCGCCGCATGAGTTGTTTGTGTGTGTGTGTTTACATAGGCAAACAGGATGTGATGGCGAGCTGCAGGGGGGGGTTTTCATAGCGGAGAGAAAAATCTAACTACCAAACCACAAGTTAGGAGAAATGATGCGGCAAATTCTCCGAACATTTTGATCGATCTGTTTCAAATTCATGTTTCTTCAGGTTGTTCATAACTCCTGAGAAATCAAAATGTTTAGCTTCAGCGGCACTCTGAGAATTTTGCTTTCATTTTTACCTTAATCTAACCACAACAAGCTGTAGTGTTCCTCTCTACAGCTGAGTGCAATAAGTGAATCTTTGCTATTGTCTTGCTCAGTGAATTATCAATTATTATTTCATTTATCAATTATTACCAAACCGATGACACACATCACTGTTACACCAAAAATTCCCCCACAGTACATCTTGTTCAAGTGAAATCCCCCCCATTGACATCAGACATCAAAAGGTTGTTCCTGTCAACACCCTCGCTGTCGTAGTTACAGAAGTTAGTTATTGTCCCGGTAACGTCAGCTACCAACTGGGAGGCAGGGCCAAGCAGGAAGGTTTGGCAAAGAGACAAAACTGTGCCAACCGCCGTCAACCACGCCAACCAAAGAGCTACAAGGAAAAGAAAGGAGCTCTGTGGAGTTCTCTGAGGCATCTAACAAAGAAACAAGAAAAAAAAAATCTACTGTAATCCCACATGACACACAAACCTGTCAGAAGCTTGTGGCTGTGCACAAGGAGGCTTGCTAAGTCACTAACATGTGGGGGTGGGGGGTGTGGGGGTGGGGGTGGGGGCGGTTGGGGGGTGGGGGAGAGACAAATGGTTTAAATTAAGATGTTCAGAATGGCGTGTGTCTCTGTGCAGTAGCCTTAATTTATTCACCCTCACCCTTCTCTGCCAACCACTGGCCTACTCTGGTCCCCAGCCAGACAACCACACTGAGGCCATGAGAGGAAAATAGACTGGAGAGATACAAGGGGAGGCAGTGAAAACATACACTACAAAAAATATCCACTGACAAAGTGTAAAACCTCTACTTCTTTCCTGCATCCTGACACTTGAAAAATCTACAAAAAGTAGATATTTTTTTACCCTGACAGCATATTTAACATTCCATTTGATTTTTTGCATTTTTTGTTACTGTTAATCAATATTGCCTGGGGAGGGAGCAAGAGGCAGACACTTAAGAAGACAGCTAACACTGAGAGTGCCATATGAACAACCACAGATGGTGAGACCACCGAAAACTAAAAGCTTGAGGGGTTAACGGCAGGCAGCTGGAGACTGTTGCTGTCCTATGTAAGTCACAGTGGAGTCTGTCTGATAAGAAATGAAGAGATAAGGCTGAGAAAAGTGGCAGATAACAGAAAATCCCAAGTGATGGAAAAGTTCTGACGGAAAAGCCATGCATGGTCCTGTCTCCCTCCCTCCTGTCTCTCTGTCTGTCTTGTTCTGTCCTCCCTCGCCCTCTCTACTCCATTTGGCCATTACATAATCAGTCCCAGATAGAGATCGTGTTCTGAAGGAAATGCTGTGCATTTCTCTCTCACTCATACACACACCCACAGAGGAACAGCCAGCCCCTGCATCCGTCCTCTCCCACCTCGTTGCCAGGCTCCCTGCATGTGCGTGTACGCGTGTTTATTTGTTTGTGCGTGTGCGAACGTCAGTGAATGCTGTTCCAACATGGTGATGCAGGCTAACTTCATGATATCCACATCCTTACACACACACACACAGAAATTCAGCACACCCGGGCAGTGTGGGTCATCCGAGGACACAGCAAGCAAACATTGTTCCTGAGCACAAACACAGAAGCATCTGACCTCCGTGATGGACGATTATCTCCTGCTAGCATCCATCGCAATAACACAACATCCAGGGGACAGAGCGCTGACCTAACTCTTCACTTGGTTGCACCCAGGTCATCTCTATGCTTGGCAGCAGGCAAAGCAGTACAGATAAAGGCCCTTATTTGTCTCGTCTCCCCTGGTTTATGCGTGCACTCCCTCACATCTGCTCTGCAAAGAGGGGCTGTGAAACCAAAGGAAAGAAAGGTCCAAAATATTCACATTTAACCTCTGCTGGGTTGATGCTTCTTATTTTAACATTCAGGAGATTTTGAAACAACGAAGGATTCTGGTTGGCGGCAACCTCCAACCAAAAGCTGTTTCTTTTGTTGGCTGGTGGTAGTCAACCTGTCAACATGCTGGTTGGCCTGTCACCGCCTCTTTTTCCATCTATTTCGTTAATCTAAAGAACTACTTTGGCTGCAAAGTATTCAAGAGAATAAAATGATCATTTCCGGACCTGCAGTCACACATTGACAAGAAACAGTTAGCCTACATTTTCATCTGTTTGTGGAAAAAGAAACAGAACAAGGGGGAGGAGGGGGGATAAAAAAAAACATGAAAACATGAGGCCCCTTTTGTCTCCTGCACTCACCACCCTGACATCTGGGCTTGTGAATGACAACACACAACCGGGTTCTTGTGGTGTATATCTCTTACACGTACACACACACACACACACACACACACACACACACGAGATGCACATGTGTGACGTTAAAGAGCAGGGGAACAGAGCTCTGAGGGGAGAGGAAGCTGTCGTCACAACCACAGGAAGTTGGCCTCCCTGAGGGGTGTGTGTGTGTATGTATGTGTGTCAGAGAGAGAGGCCTTGGGGAGGGGTTTGAAGGCTGGAGCTTCCTGTTGAATAGATATAAACTGTATCTGTGTTTTAGTGTGTCTGCAAAAGCCGTTTTACTGTTTTAAAGTAGATTAAAGTGAACATACGTGACTAATATGTGAAACAAAGATGTGAAACAAAGACTCAAATCAAAGGTTTCAGTCATGGCTCAAATCAAAGGTTTCAGTCATGGCTCCTAAAATACACCTCAGACACACAGTCATCTTGTGTGAACGGCACGTGTGTCCAACTCATGACTCACACAAGCCTCGTCAACAAAAACAAGGCAGTCAAAAGACTTGAAAAACCATTTACTTGGCTCTGACCCTGTATGTTCAGTGAAATGCTTTGTTTGCCCCCTTTTTAGTTTCTGGTAAAAGTGACTGACAAACATGATGGCAGAATGAGTGTGTTAGTTTGTGTACTGAGTATCTCCTCCCACAAGGCACTTGTGCTACCCATTTTATTTTCATAGAAACTCTGTTAGAGAGGAAACATCAGTCTGGATTTCTCAACAGACGTTTGTGCATGTTGCTATCAGATGTGTGTGTGTGTGTGTGTGTGTGTGTGCGTGTGTGTGTATGAATGCGAGACCGATGAACAAGAATGACTCAACACCTGGCTTGTGACTATAAAGAAAGGAAAACGATGTGTAAATCCCGACAATCCGGAAATCTGAAAAGACGTGGGTGTCTCATTGACAACTGACAGTGGCTTCATCGTCGTCACTCTCGATTTCCACACATGAGCAACCTCAAAAGCCCCCAAACTTTCTGCTTCTTCATAAAGCCACAAAAGGCTCAGGAGAAAAACAGAACATCATGCTGCCTCTTTTCAGAGGAAAGACTCAAAATCAGAGCAGTAAAATCCCCCTCCCTCATACTGCTCTGCCTCTGTCCTGGTGCTTCTATTCCACATCCAGGACTACCACACACGCACTCTGACTAGCTCAGAAATGCACTAAACAAGACAAGAGACTCTGCTCCCTTGGAAACAGTTGCCAAGGGAACCAGTCGCGTCTTCACTAACAGTTATTAAACTAAGCTAGAGAGGCAGAGATAGACACAGAGAGGAACAGGGTTTCATGAGGTCTTTACTGATCAACATGTTTACTGACACACAGGACGGCCTGACCTCACACACACAGACCTCTTCCTCTTCCTACCTGGACTCAACATTGGGTATCATCAACATTCCGTGTGTGTGCGTGAATAACAAGAACAACAACATGGGCATGTGTGAGTCCTATATGCATCAGAGTTAATGACAGCATGTGTGCAGATGGCCGCTGCAGTGTTGTTCTTACAGTGGGTGTAATTAATCACAGATCATTTTGACTTTATCAGAACAACTGTGACGCAGGCTGACCACCTTTGTTATGGCTATGTTTGTTCATTTAGTCCAGAGAATCCAAGGCCTGCTTACAGATTCCTCAAATGCCTGTGCCGTTGACTTTTTAAACATTTTTTTTTCAATAAATCTCCCATGATGCACATGGGCCTACTCACTGGCTGGAGTTATCATTTATTTTTGCCAGCATGGTTGAGGTGGTGAAATGTAGTCACAGGAGGTGAGGGGAGGTAGAAAGGGAAGGAAGAAAATTCTTTCCAAGGTGTGACAGTGTGTGTAACTGTGTATGAGTCACACACACACACACGCACAGTATGTAGGTTTGAACACCACCCTTCCACTGTGGCATCATCAGCAGTGGCAAAGAGCCAGAGATAACAGCAGAACTGAACTTTCCCTTTTTAACTCTCACTCGGCTGAAAAGGCAAACAGGAAGTAAACACCCTGTTACCCTCTCACTCCCTCAGGATGGATTCTTCTTCTCTCTCATACCATTGTTGATTCTCTGTTCAAAATGCTGCCATGTTTTTATTAGAATATTAACTTGGCTAGTGGCATTTAAGTTACTGTCTGCTCCTGTAAAACCTCCCAATAAGTTCATTCTTCAACTTCTGGAGTGAATTATAACTGATCTGTTTTCCCCTGTACCCTTCTCCGGTCCAAAACACACCATAACAGAACCTGGAGCGAGACCACAGCTGCATGTGTGACCAATATTTACAGTTATGGATGTCTAAGCCTTGTGGTTGGCTGGCAGTATAGTGGGGTCCTGCTGGTCCTTAGAAACTAATGAGAAATATGTAATAAGGACCATGACATCATCTATACATGTTAGTGATTAATGTGTTACAAACCGCTTTTCCATATTTCAAACCTAAAAACCTTTTTTCTATGTGCATATGTACGTAGAAACCTTTCTATACACCTTATATTCCAGCACAACCTTATTTCTGCTGCAATGACAATTTTTCTCCACTGACCATTAAAACTTAAAACATTATACTCTATAGTAAGTATACTACAGTATACTGCTATACTCTATGGCTCTTGCTTCTTGTCAAACATCAGTTTACAGGTTATGGTACAGTTTCCCATCTTTGGGGCCTAACCCCCACTGTGAGAAACCAGGATCCAGTAAGCAGTCTCACACTGCATGGTGGAATTCCACACTTTGTTGACTACTGAGTTTCCTCCCTTTTGCCCCTGAATAAACTCTAAAACCTTCATCCTGCTGCCTGGACAGGCTCTGCAGGCTGAAGTGTTTGCATGAACTGCAGGAGACCAAAAAATGGCAGGTATTTCACTTCATTACTGAGAGCAGCCAATCAGCACTACGCCCTGCTGTGCAATAAATGCAATAAATTCAGTCAGTACTGTATTCTAAATACTAATGTACTTAATGCCTATCAGTAAATGGAGAAAGTCAGGATAGCTATGATAGTGTCCCTTTAAATGTTCACTATTTCTGCTGACATGAAGTGACGGGAAATTCCCCAACTGGTTTCCAATCATTGTGCTAACACGTTGAGGAACTCAAGTTTTAACACCTGACCTGTTGGGGTGCGTGGGCAAATGTTGTCCCACACCTCCCTTATTCCCTCTCTCTCATTTTGCATTGCTCTCTAGAGGAGAAACAACACCCTTTACTGGAAAGGCATGGTGTCATACAAAACACGTTTCATGATGACATCCATCTAAGCGCTTCCTCCACCCGCTTCCCTCTGAAACACAGACACACACATACTTAGCTGTATATGTTTTTCTTTAACACGCAGCAAAGGTAGCTGAAAGGGAGAAAAACTCCCAAAAACACACACAGCTCTTGTTTCATTACTGTCAACTGTCAAAGCAGTGTTAGATGAGTAAGCACTTTAAGCCAGCCTACTGACCCATTTCCCATGCCAGCCACACACATTAAGGTCCTAATTAGATCAAAGTAATCCTCAACTTGCTCAGGACATCCTGCAACACCCCCATCAAAGCTACATGTGGGGGTTGAGGTGGGAGTGGGATTGGGAAACTGTCCTGACTCTCACACACTCCTCTTCTACTTACTCAAGCTGTGTGAGTCACGCACTATTGTTGAGTTAGCAGCCTTATTTCCACCGTCATTTCTGCCTCTTTACTCTTGGCGCGTGTGTGTATTGCTTAAATATTCCTCCAAGTTCGTCATCACGCATAGTAAAATGGGCGGCGATTGTTCATTCACACACACACACACGCTCCTATTGAGATCACGGGACAAACGGGGGCGGAGGAGCGCTGAGGCAGCACACATCGGGCCAGCAGCATGTCTGTGGAGTGATTTGGAGCTTTAACTTTTTACAACCTCCGACATCAAACGCGGCGACAAAACGCGCTGCTGGTTCAATCGATGTGTTTGATCGGAAGTGAACCTTCAAAGGATCTCTTGTCTTTTTTGTTTTGTTTTCTTCGCGACCCCATGCCAGCACACTCCGCTCTTCCTGATCTGGGCTCGTTTATTGCGGGCAATAAAGTGACAAATAACCCCCTCTCCCCCCGGTCCGCTACAAATTCTCAGCAATGTCTGTGGGCGGTGAGGTGATAATAATCACCAATATCAACAAACTAATGATTATATTCCAAAAAAGACATGACCACGCCCCCACTTTGTCCTTGTTTAACTTCCACGGTTTGGATCTATTTTATTCATAGCTGTGCGTAATTTCGGTGCAAGCGACACACAACGCACTGATCAAATGCGCGCGCGCTGCGTGCGTAAAGGTCTGGGGACTTGCCAAACTCAACCCAGCTGACTTCTGACGGCTTTGTTAACGTCACCGAGAGCACGGACCGAGATAAGAGCAGCAGAATGTGTTTCAAAGTCAAAGAGTCACTTCAGTGTGTCATTCCGAACTACTGTTACTCTAAAGGGGATTAATTAGATAACAGATCACGTTGCCCAAACAATACTGTGTGGTCAGACTTTAGTGCACCGACTACCCCTGGAACCCAGACCTAAAGGGCAGCACCAAAACACCGCCCCTCCCCCCAAAACGAGAGGTGATGCAAATCACTTCCTTTCAATCCGGCTCTTTGTGTGCGTAAGGATTGACTGGGGGTGATGGGGGTGGCAGCTAGCCATTCACTTTATACGGCTGCCGACCTCAGTGATCCTGCCCACCCCCCACTCCCACTCCAGCAGAGCCACCTACTCCTACACACACACAATGGCGTGAGATCTCCTTACACAGGCAATTTTCTTTCCCTGTCCTCTAACTCTCCTTTCCTTTTCTAGACATGGGATGATCATGAGTTTTCAGGGCAACAATGACCAAACCAGGACCCAGGGTGTCCCAAAGCAATACGAGGATTAGGTCATTTTCGCTATTTCATGAATAGATGTATTAGGACTACTACTTTGTACTCTAGCCAGTGTCATTGTCAGCCATTTAAACAGAAATACTCCCAGACACACACTAAACTTCAAAAGTTGGGGGATTATTTGGGGTGTTTTGTCCCCTCCACCCCCACGAACCCCAAATTCACATTAAAGCCAATTTACAGAAATGACTCTAATCCACGTGCACTGGATGATTAAACATGTCCGGTAAAGATGATCAGTGTTGGATATGAGGAAAACAATTCGCCGAATTGAGACACGCGCGTGGGTTTACAGTCACCTGTGGTTAAAAAAAAAAAAAAACAGCGAAATTCCCCCACCTCATCGATTACAGACGATCAACGGCCCCTCTTTAATTCATTACAATAATTCACTCACTGCACTTATTAATTATAACAGAACAGATTGAGAGCAACAAGAACGGAACAACATACAGTATGTATTGATGATATAACTCGACACAAAGAGGAATATCATGTTCAAATTGACTTTCATCATCACTAACTTGCCCCACAACCAAAACACATTCGACTGGACTTTTTAAAGCTCCCGGTTCACACAGCAGCTTCTGCACTCACCGTTCATTCAAGTATTTCAGACGGACGCTCCAGAAATAAAATACATTCCAATTAAAAATACGTATCCGGTTCCTTGGGGTCCACGGTAGCCTTTGTAGTCCTTGTATCCGCAAGTTTGGAGCTCCGAGCCTGCAGAGAAATTCCTGACCAGCCGGCTTAGTGGAGAGCAGCCGCAGCTCCGTAATCCTGTTTGTCTCTGTCGCTTCCTCTCGAAAGAGCCGTGACACTTGAGCCGCCTCTGTGTTGTCCGTGATAGGCTCGTTCTTCTCTTATATTCTGCTTATTATTCCGTTTGATGGCTGACTCTAGCCGTGCAGCGACAGCCCCGCTCGCTCGGGTCTCTGTGTCTTTCCGCGTCGAGCTCCTTTTTCTCCTCTGCTTCACACACACAGGAGCAGCCGGGCAGGGATCGTATTGCGCTGAGCTCTGTTTTAAAGGGACAGAGCGACGCACACTCCAACACGCGCACACCGAGACACGCACGTGACGTCACCGCACGGCCCGGAATTCCCTGACAGCGCAGACTGGCACCGAATCAGACTGACGGTACCGGAGCTGCTCCTCCTGCCCAACCTGATAGGTTTATTCATTCATTTGGAGCTTTTTCGTTGGATTTGACAGCGGAGCTGTTTTTAGGCAGACTCGTGACCGGCTGTTAGACTCCGTGAACAGCGCCGCGGCATATTTCCGTGTGACCGTCTATTTTTGGCTGGAGGAGTATTACCCCCTGACGCCATATTACCACAGGAAGACAGATACAGTATCACAGTGTTAGGATTAGATTTAGTGCACTATTAATAGACCCAGGTGGATATAAATACTCTAAAATAAACAGATGTAGAGGATATAACCTACTCTGTAGATTTAATCTGTGTATGGGTTAATAAAGGACACACACACTGTAAGACATATGTCTTATAGATAAATACAAATAGATTTGCTTAAACTGTTTTTTTGTTTCTTTTTTTGCAAAATCATATTAAGACTTTTAATCAGTGTGAAACATTTTATCCAAGCAGGGAGACGCTGTCCAACACTTTTGGTGTATTGTTCTTGATTGCTGTCGATTTGGGCCCAAGATATTTTATTATTTTATATCTGCTGTATATTTAGTTAAGACACTTACTTTTTAAAAATAACTTCATGAGCTGTATAAGTTTAAAAAAATAGATCAATCTTAAATCAGTTGATTAGTTGATTAAGATAGTGATATAAGAACAGTGTTTAGGTTGGTCAAAGATCACTCTTGCTGGTGTTTATTAATAAATGTGTTAGCTGTGAATAATTAATGAAATGCATCCTTTTCCACAAGTCTAAAGGATTTTTCATACCTCCATGCCCACCCAAAAGTTGTTCTCATAAATAGCTTATAAGTGATCTACAAAGATGAGTAAATAATTCATTAGCCATTAGTTACAGCTTATAAACCATTTATAAAGAGTGGTACCTATATTTACTCTGCATGCATGCGCTGCACTCAGATACATGCATTTCTCAGTAATGTTGTTAAAATGTAGACTTACACTATATGAATATAACATTTTATCATGAGGTACATAATCTGCTGTGAGGTCTGTGTATGGATTAAACATAATGTTTATGTACTATATGCACCCCCACATTGTACATTGTGTTTATATGGTGCATGCAGTCACAGTGCAGAGTGTATGTATATCAGACAGACCAATAGATAGACAGATAAATACATGTGGGAGGCCTGAATGCAATGCAGTACGTGTGGTTAGGACTGTAAATAAAGCCGGAGTTATGAGGCTAATAAATTTCGTGCTCCTGTCCAATAGGTGACATTAACATCTTCCATGTCATGAATAGAAGTACAAGAATTATATGTGCTCAGAGGCAGCCAGCTAACATCCTGTGTGGGGTAAACAAGGCTTTGAAAAACACAAATGGGTCCTCTCTAAGGCCGGAAACATTTGTTCCAGCTTTTCCTCGCCAAAGTAACCATCCTGTACTCTGTAATAACGCCAAAGAGCCACATTGGTACAACCAACAGTATGTGTCACACACTCAAACACACACACACACACATATACACAGTTATATTTAGAAAGCTCTGCCTCAGCAAGACAACGGGAGGCGAAATTAGCCATGGCAGGGAAGATGGGAGTGTGTCATGGATGATGCTGAGATGATGACATAAGGATACACACATATGCAGTTTATTTATGGTCATAACAATTCTAAAAACAACATAAACAATAAAATCAGATGGCAACTGAAGGCATTTCTACTTCTGGTAGTATGCAATGAAAAGTGGCAAGAGGTGTGTGCGTGTGTGTCTTAGATTCAAATCCCTGATGAAGTAAGTGCATGGCATGTGTGGTATGTACCACCAGGAAAAATCTAGAGTCTATTGTCAAGTGACAATGAATGTTCAATAATGTGTTTTGTGTCGAAGAAGAGGAGAGACACAGCACAGTGGGGGTCTTTATGACACTGGGAGGCAGTGTGCTTGTATATGGTTGTTTTGTTTTTGTTTGTTAAAGGCTGTGTGGAGACATCAGCACACACACTTCTTACAGAACTGTACAGTAAGCTTAACTGTAAAAGTGTGCTGGGCAAACTGGAAGCCTTTGCAGCTGCTCGTGTGTCTATAAAAAGTGAGTGCAAAAATGAAGCAGCCACTTTCATTTCACAGTGACTGTGGAATAAAAGCTTGTAGCAGCTAACAAAGTCCTCTTAGTATGTTGCTACAGAGTAAATTTCCTCTGGAAATAGATATAAGTTGTCAAAAAAAGCCAAACTGTTAAGGTAATTAAATTCCAGATGATATAATTACATACTCAGAAAAAACCTGCAGCCATAATGTTATAATCAGTATGTATATTATAATACATCAAGTCAGCTGAAGCCCAGGACTTTTTATAACATCATCTGGAAGCTATTACACCCTGAATCGCTGCAGTCCTTAATTACCTATCACAGAGTTGTAAACTAGTGCATTCTTTATGTAGACTATATATCATCTGCTTCTCACTGTTGTGTATGTCGTCCATTCTATTTCTGCACAGGTCTCTCCTGCACACAAATAGACTGACAGTATTCTATGTAAATGTTATGCCTGTGTGTATAAAGTTGTTTTCTATTTTTGTTTGATATTGTATTCTCATTATTCTTCCAGTGTGAGAAACTACTACACCACATCTTCCATTAGGTGTGTTAAGAGAGTGTCTCAAGTTTTTGCTCAACTTTAAGCATGAGTGTGTGTGGTGGGAGACCATTAGCCCTCAAAATTGAACAGGAAGAGGAGTGCTGATTGATGTGGTCATGGGTGTGACTACTCTACCACACACGGCCCCAAACACACACAGCTTCTTCCAGCTGTTTCTCTCATAGATGTATTGTACTGTATATAATAATGGTCTGAGAAAATTAAATGTATGTCAGAGCTCAATTCCCATCCTTCCTCTCCCACAACAAGGGAAGCTAAGGCATTACAGTCTGTCCCGGGGGTCGCAAATGTGTGTGTGTGGCAGGAAGGGACAATAAAGGGGAAAGAAAAGATTTGTGAAGCACTGTGTGTTTAAGTCTTACAGCTCATATGAATGGCTAGCAATTCTGTATTCATGTGCATGGAGGCAGGCGTGCGTGTGTGTGTGTGTGTGTGTGTGTGTGTGTGTGTGTGTGTGTGTGTGGTGGTTTGGGACTTTGTATGTGTAATTAAAGAGTTTGGGGACAAGGATGGCTCAGTTCTCACACTCCATATATATATATATATATATATATATATATATTTAGCAGCTCTCCCATGGGTACGAGCCCCAAAATTCCTGTCATACCAGCCACACGCACGCACACACACTCCACTTACACACTCTCATACACACACACGTTTAAAAAATAAACAGCATGTACTGATGAGGTCCAGACAGAGCAACAGTAGAAGAAAGAAAGTATGCATGTGAACGAGTGAGTGAATGTGCTCTGCACTCGTAGGAGACTGTGTCCGTGGTACAGATTGTACTTCTCGGCCTCCGATATGTAGGATTGTGTGTGGGACTCTGTGTGTGTGTGTACATGTGGCATACCATGAGTCAGCCTTTTGGGTACACTGAGAGACCGACAGACACGATAATAATCACCTCCACGCGCATACTCACACACAGTCACACCACGAGGAGACAGAGAGCCACACAGGCAGTCAGACAGACAGACTGGCTTAGCACACCCACATATAGCAGCCATGTAGACGGATGAATGGAGCACTACAGCCCTGATAATTAGGGACCATATTCAAGGAGAGAGGGGCCGATAGGGAGCCCGGCTTTCCCTCTAGTTTCTCAAACAACCAACTAATCCCGACTGTAGCTCTATGATAAGCTAAGCTCTCCAGTCCTGCTTAATATACTCACTATCCCAAAGTTATACACAGTGAAGAAATAAACTCCACTTAAAGGAGCTTAAAAATCTCAGGTAGCTCTTAAAGGAATACATCAAGTCTTCAGGAAATTCTCTCAAGAGGTGAAAGCATGGACACCAAAATCATCCAAGTGTCCCTGGTTGGTAGATAATTGGCTTTGGTGCCACATGCTAACAGATAACATAGCTCAGTATACGCTATTACATCCACGGCGGCTAAACTCATGTGTGTCATGTTAAAAGCCTTCCACTGGTGAAATGGCGCAGTACTTTTATTGTGAAGAAGTTATAGATAACGAACTGCGTTGATCACAAGTTAGCAGAGATTCATTAATGACTGTGTTCCTAAATAAAACTGGCCTAGGTCATCTGCATGGTTCTGGAGTGTCTGGTTCACAGCTTAGCATAACTATACCTCCACTATGAAAAGGCTGTATGTTGTGTTTGTGGCAACAAATGTATAAATGAGCTTATAGCAGCTCTGAAGCTAAAAGGTGACTATGATATGGACTAAGTATCTATCACTATAACTGCTACAGATCATCCTTTTATTTTTTACTCTCGTATGGCTTTGAAGAGCAAAGAGGTGAAAGTTTGATATTTGACTCAGAGGGCTTAAAGTACACAACTCCACTTTGAGGACTTAAAAAGGACACATTATTCAAAGGCAGTGTTGATTTTGTGAGAAAAGGAGCAGCTGTCCACTCACACCCATGATTTCACAACCCACTACCTTCTTAAATAATGAATAAATGTGTGTGTGCGTTAGAAATGTAGTGTGTTGTACTCCTACTCCTGTCTTACTCACTCTATTTTGACACATCTTGCCATGTTGCTCTACCTGTTTAACCTACCTTATGTACAATGGAGTCAGTGTGAGTGTGTGTACCGACTGAACATTCATGTGCTTAATCAACTTAGGTATTACCCGTTATTAACTGTGGAAAAAAATACATGAAACAGTACTAAATCATACTAAAAGCATACACTGCAGTACGTATATGTGCAGGCACAGGGCTGTGTCTTTGAAAGAAGTGACAGTAAGGCATAATCAGAGGAGAAGAAAGTGTGAACTGTATGCTAAAAGAGAGCCTTGCCTGGTGATCCTGGGCAGTGTAGTCCGTCTCTGTCAGCAGGCCAGCATGACACGTTCCACCTCCTGAAACCACAACATGGAGGAACAAAGGTCAGTCTAGAGGTCGAACAGTGACAACAAGCGAGCAAGGAGCAGGACAACTTCAAAAGCATGTTGTTGCATTACTTCATCAACATTCATACAAACACACACACAAAAATGAAGTCAATTAAGCCATTTCAGTAAAAGTCAGGTAACAATATTCAGCCATTTTAGTCAACAACTTTTTCAACCAATCTGTGGTTTGAAATCTATGTGCAGCGGTGTGGTTTGAGAATGATGAAAGAGAGTTTCTGTTGTCACCTTTTGTCAAAACTAGGTCAAAAATGTCTGACATTCCTGTGTGTGTTGAAGCAGTGGTCAGCAATTCATCAGCACTTTAGTTGAGATCAACACCTCGTTCTGCCTGTGTGAGAGAACCAGAGCTCATTTTCTTCCATTCGCTTGTTTCATCATGCATGCGTGACGTCCGCTGACTGTCCTGTGGTCATGATGCTGTCGATATGTCACTCGGTGTGGCTTATGAAACCACGCTTGTGTCAGCCAAAATGCACAGCAGGGCCTGGACCAGTGATGTGGCCATCTGTGTGTATGTGTGTGTGTGTTCCTCATGTGCCGCCTGTTCAGTGATTCACAGTGTCAGTGCTGGGCCACATGACTGAGAACAGGTGGCACTCTGGTGTACCACCCCACCCCCAACACACACATAAAAAACACACACGCACACACACACACACCTCCACTTGCACCCATGAACACACAGCACCTGTGATGATGCTCCAACACCAAAACGAGCATGGGTACACACAAATGCACCATGCACACCGCAGAAAGAGAGAAACAACTTGCATACACACGTTCTATCTCTCCTATACACTCTTAGACAAAAAATGTATTAAACAGATAGCTGTGGTTAACACTAGTCCCTGCCTAAATGTCATCACCTCTCTTGTCCTCCTACTCACCCTTCACATGTAACCGTTCAACCTGTCCTCTCTCCTTCTGTAACATTTGTGACCTTTGACTTATACATACGTGTCCATTTTGCTTTCATTAAGAATGCACACATATTTTGGTGACTGTCCAGTTGGTTAATGTCCATGCTAAGTGTAAGTGAATGATCGGCTAAACCCCCATGGATGAATTTGGTGTTTGTTCCTGCAAACCAATCTGTCTGAGCTGAAAACCTCTTGCTCTTTCATTCCTCTCATCTTTCCTTTCTTATTCTTCTATTTTCTTCCTCTCCTGTCTTTCTTTGTCTTGTTCTGATATTCTACCTGCAGGGCGGCAACATAAAACACGCCCACACATGGCGGCTTCCATATGTTTCTCTATTGAGCCTGTACGCACAGAACCAACGCAATACACACCGCCTAAGGCAGTGTGTGTGTGTGTGACAGTTGTGTCAATAGCAGGCAGATATAGCTGGCTCAGCCTTCACTGATCTTGGAGCCTGGTGGTTAAGGCCCCAAACCTTTGAACTCAAAGTCAAAGGTTACACCCCCTAAAAGGGCTACAGCTGGCCACACTGTAAAGGTGGACTCATAACATGTGTGTGCGTGAGGTGAGGGAGTGTGTGGGTGAGCAGGGCCACCTTAAAAGAAGGTAGAGAGAGCAAGTGTGTGTATTGTTGGGAGGCTGGAATATACTCTTTCATGACACATCGAATAAATGTCATGAGCTTTGACATAATCATTTGACCTTGATCGATATCTGGACTGTTGGGGGAGGAAAAGAGGGGGAGGGTTACAAGAAAGATAAAGATAGTTAAAGAGAGACAGACACCTTGAGTGGGGGAAGGGGGAGTGTGGCATGGCCTTATAGGAAGACAAAATGTCAGAAAAATGTGATGAAATACAGTTTGAAGTTAAAATTGTGTTAAGATAGAAGACGACAGAAAGCATGTGACAGAGAACGTGAGAGAAATAATGAAAGTCTGAGTGAGTGAGAGATAGAAAGATAAAGAAAGTGGTGTAAAGGTTAACCAGTGGGTGTCTCTCTCTCGGTGTGCTGGTTAATGTCAAAGGGAGATACTCAGGGGTGGAGTAAAAGAGACTCTGCCTAGAGGTGGAGAGCAGAGGAGATGTAGAATCTGAGAGAGATGGAAGGAGGAGGAGGAGGAGGAGGAGGAGGAGGAGGAGGAGGAGGATGCAGTAAAGGCCTTGAGCCAGACAAAAGAAGAAAAAGGAGGAAAAACCAAGACGAGCAGAGAGAGATAAGGAGAGAGTGAAAACAGAGCAGGACTGGTTTGACAGAGACAGATGAAGGAAAGAGAGAATTTAGTCTTTGATTGTGCAGAGTCTCCTAAAACCTTCAAGCATTTAGAATGAACAGCAGCACTGCATTTAAAAGCAACAGGTCCTGCTGTAATTATATTGGTGAAGATACAGAGAGAAGATGACATATGACATAGCTTGAAGTCAGTCAGCCACTAGGTTAGAAATATACAGTTCATGTAACAAAGAAATCAGGAATGGGCCCGTATTTGATTGGCCAACGCAGTTGGCAGTTTCTGGATATTGCCACAGCGTGACCCTGCAACCTTTTTACAAGACATGGTATTTTTTCTAATAATTTAAGGGACTTTGTTCTTTTAATGCTGTGTTAACATTTGCCAGAACAGGCCTTGTTCACTTATTATGTTTCAGTGCTATTGTCCAATAGTTGAACAAATATCTCTAGACAACTGAAGGTTGTCTAGGCCTATTTGTTCCCATGTTTATCAGAGAGCAGAATAACTAGAATACAATGAAAAAAACTCCAGTTTAACCTTCTTGTTTTTTAATTATTTTAAAATTGATTTGATTAATTTTTGGGGCATTTCTGCCTACTGTCTTTATGTGATTTCATTATTTATGATAGCAAATAGTGAAGAGGCAGACAAGAGGAGAGAGAGAAGTATGACATCCATCAAAAGTCTGAGGTTAGACTAGGTAATGTAGTCTGCACTGTAAACACTGGCTACCAGGCAGCCTGTAAACAACCTTTATAATGTATATGAACAAGTATCAGAGCAGTTCTCTATGCACATGGATACTGGGTAAATTATCCAATCAGAGGACAGCTAAGACTGGCAAAATAACCACCTTGCGAAAATATACACAGCCATCCAGGTCATTAGGCCAACACACTTCATCTCTCGAAAAATCAGTCAACAGGCTACAGGCTACACACCCAGGTGTTCACACCCCTAAAACACACACATGAACCTGTACATGCTGTGCCTATGCAATTAAACACACACACTTCTGAATGGATGCAAAGGCTTATATTTGCACAAACTGCTGTGTGCTGTGCAAATCCACCTAGTGTACAATAAAAACAGCTCAACATATTTACCTAACAGCAAAGACACATGCACACACATATCTCCTCAACATGTGTGAGCCTGTATGGCGTGAGTAGAGTAGCCATGCTTGGGCTGCTCCAGCCCTTAGTCACTAGTGATTCAGTAGTGTCTCTTCAAGTTAGGGCAGCAAGCTTCATACCTGCACATATGCACGCGCACACACACACACACACACACACACACACACACACACACACACACACACACACACAAACACACACACACACACACACACACACACACACACACACACACAACAGCAGGCTGCTGCAGGAGTGGTGATAAATGAGCAGGGTTTTCTCCTTCAGTATCTTCATCAGTCTACATTCACTGCCCGCCTGTGTGTCTCTCGGGACAGGTTCAACTTAAATGAAGCTGTGTTAGTCAGCAGCGTGTGGGCGATGTTTCAATACAAGCGCTGATCAGCACGCACACATCAAGGAGCCACGCATGAGCTGGCATTTTGTTTTGAAACAATCCTTAGATCTCCTGAATGCTGTCACACCATAACCTGAACTTGTGGAGTACACATTGTTAGAGGGTAGTGCTGTTTCTTATGTTGTCTGAAATGACAGGAAGATTACTTAGGCTACAATTAAGTTAAAATTCCATGTAGTGCTGGTGATCATTTTCCTCCCTCAATTGGCTGGTTAAACTGTACAGACTGGATGTTCCATCATGTGTTTCCATATATTTCTTACAACCTCCAAAAACTGAAACAGAAACATTAAGACTGTTTTTGTATTTATTTCAGATCTATTACTATTTTAAAAGCTACATAATACATCAAATGCCACATCATTCGCTTCCAATAAACTTGGTTCAAACTGGGTGGAGAATGTATTATTCTTGTGTGTGTATGCATGAGAGAGAGTCGCAGCAAGTCTGTTTTCTGTACCATTTGCCCAAACATGCACATGCTTATGTGGCTGTGAGTTGGCAGAGCTACAGACAGTGAGGAGGAGTGTCAGTTGACTGTGGTTGGGGCCTGCCCAGTGAACTCTTGCCACATGGCTCTCAGTAAAAGGTCATGGTCAAACCAGCTCGCTCACAAACCATCACACCCACTCTGACTCCTACACACAAGACATAGATGGATAGATGAACTGACAGACAGACTGATTCTCCTTTGGGGACATGCAGGAAATGACACCCACTTGTGAAGGAGGGTGACAGACAGACTCATCGACTAGGACGCACACAGAGACAGTCTGAAAAATCCAGCGCCAACAAATAGGAAGACGGGTGAGACAGACAGAGAGAAGGAGAAAAGACAGAATGAACAGTTAGGATAAATCGCGGCTCAGACAGACGCTAATGAAAGCAGCCGGCCTGGCTGTGCTGCCAAAATCAAGACCTGTAAAATGTACCATTATGTGTATGTGGAGAGAAAGAGAGTGTGTGTTTGTGAGAGAGTGTGTTAGGGAGATATATTTGTGCAAGCATGTGTAAATGAGTGCTTGATGAATATAACCTTTTTAACACGTCATGTTTTTACCCTTGCTGTCCTTTCTCTTTCTCTCACACACAAACAAACACAGAAATCTCGCCTCAGTAGCTAAGCAGAGCGCCCCTCACAGCTGTAGACAGCATTCAGAGCCATTACAGTCGACGCCAGCACAGCTGTGGACGTCAATCCTCCAAAATTAAACATGGCTTTGCTGTCAAAGCCTCCGAAACTCTGAATTGTCAACTCCATCCCTAAAAACAGCATCTAATCCTACCCGAGTGCAGAAACACTGAGCAGAACACAAACCTCTCTGGCAAAACATGAATAACACAGCAGCGGGATACTTGAATACTCCTTTCTCTACCAAAGTTTCCACTTGTACAGAGGAATAATCAAACATTTGAGGTGTGAAGTTTTTACAGAATAAATCGTTACAGCATGCTCCTGTGAAATTTGCTAAACATGTTCATGCTTCAAAAGGATTGAAACCCTTGAGAAAACTTTGCTTTATTTGCCTGCCAGCAAAGGAAATCTAAAAATGCACATCTGGCTGCATAATGCTAATAGGTCTCATCTTTAACAGGCTAAAAATGGTGGAATCATGACTCGGTAATAAAAAATAGTGGGGGAGATTCAGCTTGTTGGTGCAGGATCACTAAAGTTCATGACATGCAGGTTACATTGTCACAGGCAACACAGCACAACACAACTCCCTGTGTATGACACGCTGCTGGCAGCTCAAAACAGCAACATTAGAATGAAGGGGAGCAGGCAGCCAGCATGCCTAAACTTTCCACACACATGCAATGAGATATGTGGCCTGAGGCATCCTCATAAGCTAAACTAAACAAACACATTGGAAAAAAGAAGAAAAGAAATGCCTGCTTTTGTTGAAGGTGAGATAAGTGGTAGGACTCTGATAGTCATAACAACAGCAATTCCTTGCTGAACACTGTGTGTGTATGTCTTTTGTGTGTATGTGCATGCACATGAGAAGGAATTAAATGTATTTATGAGGAAGGTGTGTTTACGGTTGTAGGCATTAGCTCAGGATGCACTGTCTCTGGGTGTGTGTGTGTGTGAGAGAGTGGTCAGGCAAGCCCTGCCAAGCCCACATACCAGTACAGAGGTGCTAAACTGTACTATCCAGTTGCACAATGCCATTTAAGTTAACCGTCACATACCAAAAAGACTCCTTCAGGCTTTATAAACTACAACGTCGTGTGTTCGGTCAAAACCACAATGATTTCATACCTAATAAATATAAAAGGCTGAAATGAAATTTAATTTGCTATGAGCCACTCGGGTGAGTTTAACAATGAGTGTGTGTATGCAAGCAAACAGGACCTGAGAAACTTCATGTGAAAGAGAGCAGCAGAGTGTGTTGATATAGGTTACTGTGTGTGTGTATTTACGTATATAATGTGCAGGGCGTGTGTGCGCTGGGTTGCATTCTGCATGTGTCTAAAGAGATCTCTTTATCTGCTGTGGCACACGTGATCCCCACATGGTGGCTCATACCATCTTCACAGGACCACACACATTGCAGACGCAACATGACAACACTAATCACTTTCATGAGCAAGCATAAACCCCATAATATATACATAGCAGCCCTCTCATGGTACGCCCTTCCTATAGTAGAGTTCTTAAAGGCAAAGTATCAGTGTCTGGGCATTTAAAGGCGGAGGCTGTCTGGCTGCCCTCCAGACACTATGACCCCATACTTCCTGCACTGGGGAGATGCCACACACACACATCCAACCATAATCACACAACAGACCTCAACACATATATAGAAATCACAGAGTTTACCAACAATGGAGGGTGTGTGTGCGTGTGTGTGTGAGTGCTATCAACAATCGGCGTGCAATATCTATCAAGGTGAAACACAAAGAAACTAAGTCAAGTGAGGCGACAGAAAGCAGAACAAAACAGAGAGAAGTTTTTACAGAAATCTATTTCATGGTGTGGATGAAAGACACTCGACATCCTAACTCACCCTACCAATCCTGGAGAACATCCGTGAAGATAATAAAACCTGGCTTTAGAAAATCCAGGGTTTCATTCTATCCACAATGAAGAGTAATGTGACCTAACGATGAATCTTGCAGCCTTTTAACTACATTCTGTTATATTTTTTACATCTCAGCAGAAACAAAGCAGTTCATTTGGAAACTCTTGCACTCCCTACTGTTGGCTGTTGTGTTGGCTGAATTTCGCCCACTGTAGCACTTTAAATAAATCAGCTAACTGCCTGAAATAAAATGGTAAATTAAAGTGGGGAAAATGCTGGGAGTACTAGAATTGTTTTGACCAACTCCTCCTGAGGCTTATAAAATTGTGCCCTGACATCAACATAAGAGCTGCTGATGTCAGCGGGAGGTAGTGGTGTGTGTGTATGTGTTCATGAGGTGTGTGCTATGCTCATAATGTTTCTCCAGTGTTGATAGGACTTGATATGAGCAAGAAAATGGACAGCCAATATGAGCTCTGTCATGTCAAATATAACACCAAGACAGCAATAAATATTCTAATGGGGTGAATACTGTGTGTGTGTGTGTGTGTGTGTGTGTGTGTGTGTGTGTGTGTGTGTGTGTGAGATACAAGCATGAACATAACATTTTTAGTGAGGGACTTGAGCGATTTTATACTCAAGGCAGATTTCTGCCATTCGCAAATCTGTCAGCTGCCACATGGAAATACTCTGCCAATCATGCTGTAATCATTGCTGTAATCCTTCCATAGGCATTCAAGTGAAGGCCGCTTTATGAACATAAATACACACACACACACACACACACACACACCTAGTTTAGTGCTAATGCCGCATTTGGATCCTCTTCTCTCTACATCTTGGATTGTGTCTTTTATTTGAAGCGGTGCAGTATGCATGTCTCTGTCCTTGTATTTGAAGTGTGTGTGTGTGCACCATGTGTCAAAGACATGCCTGTGTGTGTTTGTGTGTGTAGATGTGTGTCCTTGACCAGCTGCACAGGGCAGAGGAAAGGAGGCGAACTCAAATCTGTCCACACCTGTCTGGTCTGTCTCTCTGGAGGGGGAGGAGCCTAGGCTCACACAAACACACACACATACTGCTCAGTGCGCTGTTCACATTCTGTATGAGAGATAGATTATGCATGCAGCAGCAGCTAAGGAGCGGATCTACAATGTATGCACCGAGACAATGGAGTGTTTGTGTATGTTTGTGAGAGCCGGGGTAGAAAGAGAGAGACAGAGGGTGAGAGAGCACAATGTATTTGGGTTTGTGCTGCATTATGGGATGAGAGAGGGAAGAGACATAAAAAGAGTGATACACATTGCTACAGGGACAAAGTACAACAGAGACTGGCGAAAGGAAGACGTCTTAGGACAAAGACAGGAGCGAGGATGAGGTGGATGGAGAGAAAATAATGAAGAGATCGGGATGACAGCATGAGCCACACAAGGACAGAGGGAGGGAGGGAGGAGAGAGAGAGAGAGAGAGAGAGAGAGAGAGAGAGAGAGAGAGAGAGAGAGAGAGAGAGATTGCACTGGTATGGGAGGGTGGGTGAGGGGGTTACCTGGGACGCTAGAACTCAGTGACATGACACAGATGCAGTATGCTACTGTGCAGAGAGCAGAGGGGAGGAGGTATAGAGCGGAGAGGAGAAGGAGAAGAGGGGATGGGTGTGTGCGAGCCATGCTGCCTCTGCTCTGTTCTCACTGTTCTGTGGGAGGCGATACAGGTGGGTTTACTGTGGACATGAAAATGTGTTTTCATGTTAAAATGAGCTACATGTAACATGAGCTCATTAATAGTAATAATTACTGTACACCTGGTACAAGACACAGCTGCTAGACTTTCTCAACTATTTCAGTGAAATGAGATCATATCATCGCTGATGCTCTCCTCAATAGTCAGTTTTGGAGTTTAGACAGTGTTGCTAAATCTCAGTTTAAGCCTTTTTTAAAATATGAATCTGAATATAAATGTGACCATCGCCATCAGCAGTCCATGGACTTTATAACGTGTGTCATCAGGTCAGAATATAACTGAGAAATTGCTTTGATATGAGAAGATCAACTTAAACTGTCATTCACAGTGTTTATTAAACCGAATTTGTGCCTAAGAGATGTTGACTGAAATCTCTGTTTAAACTTGTGTATTCTTTTTGTGACATTTTTTGACCGCATTCAATACAGTCTTGTTACAGAAATGTTACAGAAATGTTACAGAAAATGTTACTAGGTTGACACAACAAGATCTTTAATAAGATTGACTTTTATATAGAAGTGATTCGATGCTCATTTAGATAGCAGACTGACATATATTTAATGCCAACAGACTGACATAAACAGTGCATGTTCAAAAGGAAAAAATTGCTCAACATGCTGGTGTCTTTAGAGCAAACACCATGAGAGAGGTAGGAAAGAAGAAATAACATTTATCACATCTTTGTGGCTGGGTGTATAGGAAATGTAGCTTAATGATAGTAATAGAAACAGTAACATAAAGGCTGCCAATCATCTCCACCATTACTCTGATTGGTTTACAGGGACTATACTGACATTACTACAATGTGACAGAAAATGCTATATAGGCTGACCATTTTAAGGCAGAACACATTGAGATGCACAAGTTGTGGCCTATAGAAAATTACTTATATATGCCATCTCATCTGCTTGATAAATACACACACACCTTCTCCACATGATCTAATTCCAAGTCTCTTATGAAGAATCTACAGCACAAGAATGTATGCTCCACCCACCCACAATACTGACTTCTGACACACACACACACAATCTCTGTATTTCTTTTCACTACAGAATGCCAAACATTACCATACATATATGTATGCAGGCAGGATATCAGTCTGCCAACATATAACAACAGAGCCCTCCCTCCCTCCATCCATCCATCCATGCATCCATCTATCCATCCATCCATCCCTTCACTGTTCCTCCCGCTCATCTCATCCCCTGCTCTCTTCATCCCTCCCTTCACACCTGCTGTAGGCCTATAGCAAGGTCATTACCACCTCACTACCCTGTACACACACACACACACACAGTGAGCGAGAGAGGTGTGTGATAGGGAGGAAGATATAAGGAGGGGGCGAGAGCAGATTTCACGCCACCTCTGAGCACTGGCTAGCATGCACCAGTGTTTCTGACATTATTTATGATGTGCAATGTTCTACTACCTGCCCTCTCCTCTCTGCTTTATCTTTCTTTGTGTCTCTGGTTCAGGCGACTACAAGCATTACTCTTGATAAATAATTTCAGCCAGCCAAACACATGGATGAAAGAAATTATAGTATCTGCACATATTCTGTGCAAAACAAACACACAGGAATGCAGCTGTTACCCTACAGATTTATACAGCAGCATTTTAAAAATATAAATAGTAACAATGACTTAATATTTCCAATAGATTATTCTTGTTTTTTTTTCATCAGATACATTTTTAGGAGTCATGTTCATATTGCAATACTTATAAGAAAATGTCTCTCCTGCAGCAATGTAACGGAGCAGCCATAGAGAGACTTAATAATCCACCAGCTTAACATCCTAATAGTCTGGATATCAGGCTGCAACATCGACACTAATGTGCCTTACAAATAACACACCATGAATCCCAATGTGCCTAATAGCCATATTAATGTACTAGCAGTGAATGTGATCCTCCTATTAGGGCTTTCTGTATCTGCAAGTAGACTGCTGTTCACCCATGCAGCCACGGGAGGCAGCCAGCTGTGTTTACACTGTGGGCTAATACAGCCGCCATATGGCAACAGAGTACAGGACACACACACACACACACACACACATACACACACAGAGCTCCTGGAAAAAACACTGCCCAACCAGCACACAGTGCATGTTCACTCTCGTATTAAAGCTCTAGTTTGATTGGAAACTTTGAATACAAGACTCAGAAGAGTTGGTCTGAACCTAAAATGTATGAAAGAGCAAAAACAGATTTCTGAGAGAATATTTTGCAGCAGTGGGCGGTGGGAGGGTGGAAGACTATGGTTTGGGCTGTAACGCTCGTTTGAACCACAACAGTGCTCCAATATATTACAACCACCTACACATGTCGGCCTGTGGCCATCAGCTGATGAATGTAGGAGTTTTTAATGTCTTAGCCGTCTCTTATTAAAGGCTTTTCAACTCCCAAAGCCACTTGAACGCATGGACTTGTTTTTGTTTGATGCCTGAGGAATACATTACGGGTCATAGTTTTTCCTTTCTGCAGATTTTCGATGTGTCCGTTGAATGAAAAGAGAAGGAAGAGAAAGACTGAATATGCAGTGTTGACCCTCTGACAGAGAGGAGATCGAGTACACACACTGTGAAGCTTGTAATTCTATACATCAGTGATAGAAATCCTGTGGGAGAGAGTCAGCCTGTCTCATGACCTCCTCCATCACCCTGCCCCACCCAACCCTCTCACACTCACACACACAATCTATACTATATCGTATCAGTGCAGTACACTATAAGCAGCTACCAGAGTGTTTCCAGACATCTAACACTAGTCAAACAAAGGAAACAGAGAAAATCATTTACAACACCAACGCTGACCCCCTATCAGACACGCACACAACTTCTCTGATCTCTGCAATCAAAGCCATCTGATCACAGTATGTCACTCTCTGACTCTAACACACACAGACAGACACAGAGATAGAAAAAGATGAGAAAAGCCAAAAGGGTTGGGAGGTATGTATTTCTAGATTTTGGTTGACACAGATTTACAAGTTTAAGGCTAGGAGGATGAAAATGGGACATGTTGAGGGAAAGAGGGATGAAAGACAGGAAAAGGGGCAGACAGAAAGGAGAGACGGCTGTGAATGGATAGAAACAGATACAGGAGAGAGAGAAGGAAAGGCAGGGTGAAGACAGACAGAGGAGGGGTGGAGGGCTCAACTCCTCGAGACAGATCATGTTACAGGTCTGGGGGCAAACCCACACACACACACACACACACAGACCCATAAAGGTCACAGTGCACCCGCTGCCCTCCAGACACACTCATGCAGAGACACAGATATCCTTGTAAACACTCCAAGACAGACACAGCTTTGATTTCTCACACTCTGTTTTATACACACGCACTGAATGCACACCTGTCATTTCCACAAATGCATAACTGACAATTGCAGTATGAAATAATGTCTACAAAAACACACACAAGAATCTGTTAAAACACACTCAGAAAAATGAGGCCGTTAATAAATTTGATAGATTCAAGTGGATCTTGACAGCTCAGCTATGATTTGTGACTCACATACTGAAAAAAAAGTGGAGCGACAGTCTTTGTAGGACACACACAAAAGCAGTTATCATAGAAGTTACACAAGTGAGAAGGGTCAGGGTTCAGTCTGCAAGTGGGTTAAAGAAACAGGCGATGTAACACAGAAGAGGGACAGAAGGGAGGAGAAGACAGCAAAGAGGGGGTAGCAGGTTGGAGAGAAAAAGAATTAACAAAAAAGAAGAGAGGGAGAACAAGAGGGTGGAAGAGGAACAGGTGGAGCCATAGAGTAAGATCAGAAAGAAGAAGCAGAATGAAAGAACAGGAGAGGAGAGGAAATGCAGAGTGGAAGAACAATTCAAAGTAGAAGAAGCTATATAAGAAGCCAAGTTAATCAATTAATTACAGTTGTCAGACTCTCCAGACAGACACACAGACATCTTCATCTCCTTTTACTAACCCTCCATCTCCTTAGAAACATAATCGGGTTAATGCATTACTGTAAGTCAGCTGGATCGATTGAGGTCACTGTGGGGTCACTTAACTCATAACTGGTGTGTGTGTGTGTGTGTGTGTGTGTGTGTGTATGGTGGTGGTGGTGGTGGGGTGTTGTTGGTTCACGTGAGATGTTAATGAGCATCCACAGGTATACTAATCTGATTACTGGAGTCAGATGTAGAACTTAACTTGTGTGTATGGCGGTTTTATCTCTCTCACGCACACATCATTGATCAGCTGTACATGGGTTTTTAAAAAACATTATATATTACATTTTCTACTCTTTATTACTATTTTACTTCAATAACTGGTAGGACTGATATTACATTCACACTAGGATTTACATGTACGATAATATGTAGCAATTTAACTTAACTTGAACTTGAACATGCTCACATTAAACCAGTAAAACCAGTGAGACCAGATAAGGCAGGAGTTATGCATCATTAAAAGCAGAAGCCAAACATATTCCTGACAGCAAACTCAGCCCCGAAAGAGGTTGTGAAAGACACTCACCTTTTTCATTCACAAAGATTCCCAGGCGTGCGCGCACACACACGAGTGCAAAACCTAATACACTGAGTTCACACACATTCCCTTGACTCAAGTATGGAAATAACATCCCATGTACACACAATGAGAAGCTGGGCACGGTCACATTACTTGATAAATAAACAAATGAGACAACAAAAAGGAGAGCGGGATAAGAGCAGAACACTTCAAAGAGCATGCACATTTGCTGCATGCACAATTACAGAGTGCAGTAAAAACACAGAGCATGGGCCAATTTGTGTGTGTTTATGTGAGGGTGTGTTTGTGCACTTCTATTATACATTCTATTTTATGTGGTTTACATTTAAAGGCGTTTAACAGCTGCTTATACCCAGAATGCAACAGTAAGATAAGCTTCAATGCAGATATCGCTAACATAAGCAGCCAATAATGAATACAAGTAATACAACAGATGGGGAAGAACACATTCCTTTATCTTGGGAACATTCATGCATCATTAACAGGGAAATAAAGACGTTCTTGGTGGAGAAGGGAGACAGAACGTCTAGTAAGAGTCATGCACAATCAAGATACCTGACAGATTTCAGTAGAAAAACTAGACACTTTCAAGTGTTTAACCCCCCTCAACATGTCTCTTTCTTCTTCTCTTCCTCATTGCCTCCCCTTTCATCATGAGCTATAAAGAAGTCTGTGTCCTTCATTACAGAGCAAGCACACTTTAACAATCTACAACCCTTGACACATATTATGCAAGAGATGCTATAAACATACACAGTTCCACCACTGACCTTTGCCAAGCAGTGATAAAATCAGCCATGAAACGAGGACTTGTGTGCGCACACACACACCTGTTTCAGTCAGTCACAAGCTCCATGGTACAGAGCCCAGCACAAGAAACCCATATAATAGTCACACAATCTCTGTGTGTTCACTTGCATGTGTGTGTGTGTGTGTGTGTGTGTGTGTGTGTTAAGGATTTCGACTTCATGCACCCTGCCAATCCCCTGTCTATCCCCAGCAGTAGTGACACAGCCCTCTCCTGACTGAGACAACTGGAAGCCATTACCTTAAATCAACAAACCCCAGCCCGTCTCCATCACACAAAGAAGCCATGTGCACATTCAGCATACTACCTCTGCCAATGGCTAAGTGTGTGTGTCGTTCAAAATGTCTCAGCATTGCTATTTTTCTTCCACTTTCCCAGATATCCCTTCTTGTCCAGACCTTTTTCTTTCCTCTGTCTTGTTTCTCTGACTGCAGCACAGATCCAGAGCAACTGGAATAAATCAGGAAGTCAGGCTGCAGAACGTGGATCTGACCTTCCACCAAACTGCCTGGTCTTTCTGTCTATCTTTCAGCACATCTCTGTCGCTCACTTTGTCTTACACTCAGCTAATCATACACAGCTACATACAGGCTAGTTTATATGGTGGATATTAGCTTCAAGGCCAAAGCTAATCTGCCTGAACCCTTTGACCCTGCATAATAGAATTAACCACCTAAGCCTTATCCCTCTGTGCATTATCAAACTCCGCTTTTGAATGTAAAACTGGTGTAGATAAATATATATGTATGAATACATGTCTGTGTGCTGCAGAAATCTATGCTGAGCAACAGAGCCTGGATCCTAAAGGAATTCACACAAATTCTGGCAAATGTGCTCTCTGAGCAGCTGACTGTTGTGCAAAGAGAATGCTGTTAGCACTCACACCAATGTATATGCAGCATTTAATACACCACATTGCACCTTGGAAATCTTTTGGAGACAATACAAGCCAGCTGGTACCACCCACTATATATACACAGTTCACTAATGCATGTATCCTTCCAAACTAAATAAATACTGGACATCTGTGTAATATCATTTTAGTACAAACCGCCAACACAGTCCTACACCAATGCAAAATACATCAATCTATACTTGTGTTGCATATTATAACCAATATTTGCTTCAAACACACTGTTTAAATAGCTACCTGTAGATCTGAATATAGATACATGCCTGTTTCATCTGCTCTCTGAGAATACAAGATGCTGCACAACAGTTGCTTTCCTAAAGATTTTAGATTTAGATTTCCTGATCAAAACTCGTGAAGGCTTTATCCCTCTGCTGCAGAAGTACTGATGTGATAAACAAAGCAAGAACTGTGTGGTGGGCTTTGAGAGCAGTAGCCATCATGGCTCTAATGTGGTCACAGCGAGGTAAGCTCTAACTCAGTACTACATATTAGAACAAGAGATTGAGATCAAATCCACTGAACTAGAACCTAAGGTAACTAAACAACTTTTCAACAGAAATTTAACACACATCAGCTCCTGTTTAGCAGGATGGGGAAGCTCTACATCATACCATAAAGTTGCAAAAAGCTGCAGAAAAAGCTTTCATCAGCTGGTTGAAGTAATATGACCTTGAGTCAGCCAGATATACACGTTAACAAACACACATTTATTTACATCAAAGTGTCTCAAATTATCACTTGAACATGAGCTGTTTTTAGCCCAGCTGCAGCCCCTCTATCCACAGACACAACCCAGCCACGGCGCCAGCCAGCCAGTCAGCCAGCCAGTCAGCCTCCCCTCACCTCCACCCCTGAACCTCCTCTCCTGCTTGTCTGCTCCTCTCCTTCTCCTCCCCCTTTTCTCCCTGTTTTTTAACACAAGGCAGACCACCCCTCCCCCTCTCCTTTTCTCTCTCTCTTCTTTCTGTCTCCCTTTTTCTTCTCCAGGCAGCACACTCAATCACCCTCACCCTCCTCCTCCCCCCTGCCATCTCAGCCTCCATTCCAATGAATGCACAATCTCCCCCCTTCAGCTGTGGGAGGGAGGGAGGGAGGGAGGGGGGCTGCCCCGGGGCTGAGGAGGGGTAAAGAGGAGAGCAGCACACATGCAGACACAAATTCAATCACAAAAACTCACTCCCCCCAACCTCCTCTCTATGTGTGTGTTTGTGTGTGCACATCTGCAGAGGAACACAGGAGCATGGTGGGTGACAGACGGGGGTGGGCTTGGGTGGCGTCCTAATGGCTCTCAGTGCAGGAAATGGCTTGTTGCTACACAGACAGCTCCAGAATCAACTGTCATCATGGGCCACATCCCCATATTTTATCTGCATCGGCAAAACACACACGTTCACTCACAGCTGGGCCGGGTCACCCCCTCCCCCAACTAATGACTATGCAAAACTGCAGCCTACAGAGAAAAAACAAGAGCAGCCATGAGGGAAAATAATGGAATCTGTCTCACCCCATTATAGATGCTATTATACTGTAATACTTTGTGTCTAACTAAAAACACAACCCCTTTGTTTTATGCTGTATCTTATATCTACCAGTACATTTTTATATTGTTTTGTTTTCTACATAAGAAGAGACAATAAAAAGCACTATATTGGGATAAATTTTAGGCATTTGTTTGCAATATCTGCACATAGACATGATTTATTTTGAAAGTATATAGAAATATGTATATATTTATTATGAACCACATGGGATTATGAGACACCACTAGATGTCAAACATCAAATGAGGACACAGAAATAAAAACAAACTTGAACAATGAAAAATGAATTTCCATTGTAATAGTCTGTGCTGCCATACATACTTTATACTATCAGTTCTACCACACACCATAATGTTCTCTTGTATGCCATATGTTTTTCATCTCAACATATATTTTCTTATTATACAGCATAATATTCCCTTCTATAACATAAATGTCTATTGTAGTTATCTACTTATGAATCAGTTATGTTCTGCTTCAGTCAACAGCTTTGTATCATATTACGCTGTCTTATAATAAAAACCTATTTAACTGTTCAGAACATTTTATGAAGTTACTCTTTTTGATCAAACATACAGAACTCTATCAAAAAGTAGTCCATCGTAGCATAATCAATTACGCCATACCATTATAATAAATCATGTCATATCATATTCTCCTGTAATACACTACTGTACACTCTGTATTCAGCATGGGAACCAGCAGCCCAGTATAAACAGATTAGCACAGCATTAGAGCTGGCTGTGTCCTGTATACAGTATTTCCTAATCAGGGCAAGGCTATGTCAGGTAGTGAGCGAGCAGCTATGATGTATTCCAGCCCACAGCAGGCGACCCTGGCTGAACCGCGCCTGGCATGCCACTATTGGATAATCGCAGCTGGACAGGAAGTGGTGGAGTCATAAAAAAAGAAAGACAAGAAAAAAAGGAAAAGAGAAATGTCAGAGAGTAGAGGATGCTCTTCTTCCGCTGGTAATGAACTAATGAAAAGAGAGAAAGGAGGAAATTCCCTGGAGGGGGTGGGGGTGGGGGTGGGGGGGGGGGCAGGAAGGGTGGGGGTGGCAAATGGAATAGTAACAGTAATTTTGCCTTATGTGTGTGTGTGCGCATGTGCCGGCCGGGCGCTCACGTGTGTGTGTGGAGGAGTGCTGTAGGGATCAGTTTACAGTAGTACGCGTGAGATGTCTTTCTAGTGAGGCTTTTATTCGAGGAATGTTTGTATTGGTTCAAACAAGGAGGGGGGGTGGGGGTGCATGGACTTAATTAGGGCAGGGATGGATAGACACACACACACACACACACAGTCACACACTGACACCAATATTAGCTCCAGGCAGACGTCGGCACAAGTGTTGTGTTTCTCACACACTCGTGCAGGGAGGAGCATGCAAACACATGCACACATACATACACACATACACACACACAAACGATGCAGAAAAATGGCGTTTATCAGCTCTTTATACATCAGTAACACACATGAGCACATGCATTAACAAAACGGGTACCGACCACAGAACAAACTGCTAAAAAGAACATGCTGAAAGCCGCCAGACCTCAGCCCACTGGACGGGACAACACACTTTGTAGCGCTGGTCTCTGAGTGTTTATGTGTGTGTTTAACTGTGTGTAAGAAGCTAATGGGAGCCGGCATCTGTGTGTTTTGTGCAGATGAGATAGGCAGTCACTGATTAATGCTTAGGCAGCAAAGTCACAAGACCCATGTTCAATACAGTTACCTGCCTATTTCACGATGGAGAGATAAAAGAGAGGAGAGATACTGATGGGAAAAAAAGGAAAGGAGAGAAAAGAGGAGACGAGGAGGAGAAAGAAAGAGAGAAACCTTTTGTGCAAACTGGCATTTAAATCAGCGAAGAAGGGCGATGATGAAAGAGAGCGAAAAGACAGCAGAAGGGCGCTAAAGGAGTGAAAAGGGAGACAAAGAGAATGCGAAGTAAAAATTAACTACTTTTGTGTTTTGTTTTCCGCGCCGGTGAGCCAGCTGGCTGCGGAGCCGTCAGGGGTATTTAAATCGCCCTGCTCTGACATGAACCACTGGTTTTTAAACTAACGTGTTGGGACATTCAAGACTCCTCCTGATGGGGTTTCCTTTTGTTTCACAGTAAAATGACATTTGCTTTAATTTCTCAATATCTGCTTTCATGTGCAGCACTAGCAGATACTATGTAATGACTAATCTGAGAGGAGATTTCACTCTCTCCATCTTCAGCACACAATCAGCCAGGACAGGACAAATCTACCAAAAAGAAGCTCTGCAGTCCGGTGCTTGTCTATTTTGGGGCATCCTTCACATGCAAAAGTTTGGGAAGCCCCGTGACATAAACATTCAAGCCCGTCCACAAAGACACACACACACACACACACATACACACACAGCCCCAGCTGGAGCACACAAGCTCCCTTTGTGCTGCATTCCTCACGCCTTTTAGCCTTAGCTTCAGCCTTTAGCTTAGCTCCTTTCCATCTGCACACACACATACACACACATACACAGCAACTTTCTCCTGCTTTTGTCTGCAGAGCGGTAGCGGCGAAACAGCTGAGAGCTTGTCTTACCGTGGCCGGGCTCAGGTTGAGCTCAGAGAGAGAGACAGGGTCGGCTTGGTGGAGTAAAATCCAAAGGAGGTTTGTTAGTTAGAGCGTCAGCCAGCTCAGCAGATTTCCACTACCTTTTCCTTTCCTTGCTTTGCCTTTCCTGCTGCCTGCCTGCCTGCGCTCCCAGCTTTGTGTGTGCCTTGTATTTTCCCTTTAAATTGCACAGGCTGCCTCCCCCCACCTCCTCAGTGCACGCACACACACGCGTACCAAGCCAGCACACAAAACACACACTGCTCCTGAATATGACACTGTTGTCAAAAGCATTCAGTGCTGTTGTCGTTGTTGTTGGTATATATTTTTTCTTATTTCACAACCTGCAAGGGGGGAAAAAAATAAAAAGACCAAAATAGAAATCCTTTGTCTTTCTTCTTCTCTCCCTTTCTCTCCTAAAAAAAAAAGTGACTCTCGTTTTAGATTCTCTTCTTCTTCTCCTGTGTCTGTGTTTCTCTTCCTCACTCTCTCTCTCTCTCAATCTCTCTATATTCTGTCTCGCTTTTTTCCCACTCAGTAGTCAAACAAAGAAAGGAAAGGAACAGAGCAAACGCACACACGCGCACAAACACACAGACATACACAACACACATTCGCGTGCTGCTTTCTCTCTTTCTCTCTCTCTCTCACATACACATGCACAGGCTCGGAGCCCAACCCCCCAGCCTGCCTCCCTCCCTCTGATTTTTTTTTCACTCCCTGCCTTTCTCTAAACAGCACCTCCCCCCTTACCCCCCACCCCTCCCTCAGCCTGATCTGGCCTCGTTCTCATTCGTCTACCACCCCTCCCTCTCACCCTCTCTCTCTCTCTCTCTCTCTCTCTCCATCCTTCCCCTCCCTACCTCTGTGTGTCAAACAGATGGGATTGGAGAGCAGAAGGAGCCTGTGTGTTCACTCTGTACCTCAATTTCTCTTCTTCATTAGTGTGATGTAAGCCTGATGGAGACATACTTTGACCCACAGTACACACACTGATGATTTCAGAAAACTAAACTAATCAATACGGATGCAGATAACCTTCGATCAGGGTTATAAAACTCTGCAGCAGATCTGTGATTTAGCAGATGTGAATTTATTACACCAACATCTTTGCACCAACAGATGTGTGAAGCCAGTGATAAGGGTTTAGCATAAGAACCAGCTAACATGTGGCATGATGAGAACAATGGCATCCAGGTTCAGTCTCCAGATACGGTACAACATAGCCAGTGGAAGACTTCCTCACTTCTGTCAGCATGCATTTAATGTTTTGATTAGATTTACTACATGTACTCTCTGTTTCTAATTAAATGGATTAGATTAGATGATTACTGCTGTTTCCTCTTTGCAAACTGAGTTTTGTGGACTTTTTTTTGGGTCAGTTTCCGGTTCATTACAACAATCATGATTACATTGTACTTACCAGAGTAACTGTTGAGATGGAAAAATGACAACATATATTTGGAGGTGAAACCAGAAGTGATTGCACCCAAAATGTCACGACTGCTCACTGTTAACTGGATGTTTACGACAAGCAATTTGGGTATTGTTTCCATTTTCCATCCTTGTCTCTTCCAAGTACATTTGGCTGGCTTAGAGGTTGTCGTACATGCTTCTTGCTCAGTTGTACCTCTTTTTTAAATTATTGATATGAATACTGTGAATGTAAGAACCAAGTTATTAAAAAATCCCTTAAGAGGATGATTGTCAGTTCCTTTTGCATGACATTATGAATTTTTTCCCCTTCTTCCGCTGTGTTATCAGTGGGTGATTTCTAGTTTGTCTCCTGAAGGAAATCACTTGACATTTGTGGAACAAAGAAAAAGCTTTCCAGATCAATATTACTTAGCGTGCGATTTGAGAGATCAGACAAATAAACTCAAAATGACATTTAGAAAGTCTAATATAATGTTTCCTTACAAATAATCTTTTGATTGCCCTGTACTAAATGTGTGTGCACAAAATGTACTATGTTTACAGTGGGCACAAAAACTATGAGCTCTACAGAGCTATCAGGCTGTGGAGACAGTGGAGCAAGCAGTGCCCACTTGTTAGCAGGCTATACACACACAAAAATGCATGGTTCATGTTTCCTTTTCTTCACCAAGAGATGTTTCCTATAGCTTGCGTTCAGACACACAAACCCTCACAGCATACATGCGCACCAGCACACACACACACACACACACACACACACACACACACACACAGCATGCCCTCTTGAGTCCCGGCCACGTGCAGGAAGATGGAATTCCAGAGCAGAGAGAAAAAGTACAGTCGGAAAGCTAGGAGAGAGAGAGAGAGAGAGAGAGAGAGAGAGAGAGAGAGAGAGAGAGGGCGGGTAGGGGGTGACGGTATGGAAAATACAGCATGGAGCCGCTGCACTCTCTGACCAGGGCATAGGCTGGAGGAAATATAGGCACTATTACTGCACTCACTGACTCCTATAGACTGCCTCCCTCCCCTCTCTCCATAAAGAAGCCAGGGCACCAGGAGCCACAGCTGCAGACTGCATGACCAGAATGGAAAGGTAACAGAGAATACTGAGACAAAAACCTTGAGGGCAAAACGAAGGAGTTTCCATAAAATCAACAGCTGAGTTTGTGCCAGTTGCTGAATGTGCTGCCCTCAAAAAGAGGTTAATTTAATTTCAGTTCCTGCTGTATGGCATGCATGCATGTTTAAAAGCTGTCTTTTTGAAGTGAAACCTTTCATCAGAGAACATCTGCAATGGAAATGTATTACAGCTGATAGCCACTTCTAATTAGTTTGATCTCATACGATTGAGTCAGAACATCCTTGAACATCCTTGAAGTCTGCATTAACACAAATGTATTATTGGTAAAGCTGTTGGTATCTAATGCTGTGTCAGTTTTCATCTGATGTGTACCCACTCAATGATAAAACTTATTTTCCATCTAGTGCATTGCTTCTTGCTACCGTTTTCATCAGTTCATATTTGTCAATCAACATTTTAAAGCAATATATGTAGAAATAAAGTATCACTCAAAGTTTTACGTTCTACGGAGGTAAAACAGATTTCAGCTACTTGTAGTATTGTTGAATAATTCATTAGTATCGACATTCCTAGACATTTAACTGAGATTTCTGTAGAAAGCTGACAACCCTTCAACAACTACACAAGTGCACTAGTGGAGGCATTCATGATTGAGGGAGTGCAATTATGAAATAGTTTTATATTATAGTCTGTTTACATAGAAAGACTAGGAATCACTGGGTGTAAAATGTTACATTTTTGTATTGAGTTCAGGCTTCTGTCAGGATTTATGTAAACATTATTATACAGGATGCAGAAGTGTTTTCTGAGTTGGGTAAAACCCAAAAATGAAGTTAAACGATGAACCAATGTTTCATTAAGTTTGATTACATTATTAAAAAACTGCTTACAACACTGGTGCACCATAACAAATATGAAGGGGTAGATAGGGAAGGTAGGTAGGGAAGACCCTAACCTATAAAGTTAGAAGATCAGTGAAGAATTGCTTGGACAGCATCTAACCCACCCTAACTCTCATCCACCAGACCCCTAGAGCAGTGAGCAGGCTGTGAGCTCTCCACCCACTGGGACCAGCTCCAGGCTGAAGCCAGCACTTCTGTCAAGGAGTATGTCCCTAACAAACATGAGGAGAAACTGTAAACCTCACACAGAAAGGTCAAAGCCAAGATTCAAACCTAGAAATGTTCTTTTCATTGAGCCGCCACTGGGCAATAATATCTTTGCTTCAGGTGAGGCTTAAACTCACAACATAATCTTGCAGATGATTTTGCACAAACCCACTGTACCTCTAGAGCATATACACCAGCCGGTAGTTCATGTTTTTCCATGTTTCATTTCTGGTGTACTGCCTGGGGCGCTGGGTGTACTGTAATTAAGCACTGCACAATAACAAATGAAGCAGCATTACACGGAGCACGTACAAATTCAAAGATCACAACACTGTTGCCTTCTAGACAAAGTGGTTGGTTTCTAAAAGTTTAGTAAAACTTTGGCTTTAAATTTGTACTTTTTAATGATTTCCATCACTGTCAGGTTTATCACATTTACACTAAGATGTTTTCTCATGCTCTGGTAATTATTCCCCTATCACTTTCAACAGGCGATAATTGTTTGCTGACAGTAGTTGTATGAACCTGCATGTCAGCGTACAGAAAATGCCTTCACCCCAAGACTAACCCTGAGGCGAAGGCTGCAAATAAGACTTTGACAATTTATCTTGTTAAATGAGGACAAAAAGCAAACAAAGGGTAGTAAAACAAGGTGAGTTGATGACAGAGAGTAAGGGAAGGAGGAAGAAACCACCCAGGGAGGAGGGAGCAGGAGGAGAGAAGGCCGGTCAATATGGTGGCACGTTACATAATTCTCTCGCTGTATTGATTTATCGCCTTGCTGATTTGGCCTCTAGCCAGAACGCAATAGCATTTGTAATATTTGAGCTGGAGCCCAGACGGAGAGAGAGGGAGGGAGAGACAGAGAGACTTAGATGGTGAGGGCAGATAGATGGCGACTGATAGAGAGGACAGTGAAAAAGAGAGAAAAAGAAGTAGAAGGAGAGAGAGGCTGGGAATTTTGGGATGCAGCCAAAGTGACATAGATAAAGAGAGTGAAGAGAGAGGAAGTAGCGTTGAATAATGAAAAGAGACAGAAGGAAACAAAGCGTTTAAGAGAGCGTTTAATTGGGTGAGATGGAAATAGCACGTGAGAGCAGGGACAAAAAGATAGCGACAGATCGAGGGAAGGCGGGAGAGAAAGAAAGTGTGTCAGCAAGTGCACTGCAGGTTATCCCTGTTGCTGTAATCAGTACTGTTATATAAGAGCCAGCAGCACTGGGCAGAACAGTCCGACACAGTGGATCTGCAGGACAGACTGGGTTTACTGCACACACAGTATGTCTTCAAACACTGAGAACACAAAGTGCCTGTGGCCACATATGTTCGGTATAAACTTCAACAGCAGAAGTACATCCACACTAGCTGGCTAAATTTGTTTCTCTCAGTTTTGGCTCTCTCTCCACACACCTTTTTGACATTGGAATTGGCTTGGGGGGCCGTGGGGGAATGCATCTTTTCATTTTTTTTAGTTTTACAGTCAGAGACGCATGTACATTTCATGCAGTGACTGGTCAGGTGGTCAAGCTCTCTTTTTTCTCCATTTTTTACACAATCATTTCTGACTTTTCATAACAGAGCCCAACACTTAATCCTCATTTGAATATTGCGTCACCCCACCTTTGAAAGTGGCTGTTAGGAACAGACGTGATAGGACGGCATGTCGAACAAACTAGTATCTTTCAGCAAAACCAGACTTTTGTAAGGAAAAGAATTACATCAAGCAAAGACCTGGTTGGGACTAGCATGTATGCCCTGTGATTAAATCCCTAATTTCTGCTTATTGACTTGTAAAATATGTAAATGAGAACAACTCAACCACTTATTGTGGGTTTGGGTGTATTAAAACACAGTGTGGATGGTCATGTAGAGCAGATGGAGACAGAAATGAGGTTTAACAAGCTAGGACAGTTAACTGGGCTATGTCTGTCCACTACTTGTTGGCTTGCAGGACTAAAGTAGGACAAAGAATATGTATTTTAGCAGTTTTCTTTCTGAAAACAGCCTCACAACCCTGTGGGATGCACATCATTTTCACATGTAACATGAGCAAAATGAGCTGACTTGTGTGTGGACGTAGTCACACATAATATCAGTGAACAGCACTGGTATTCCTGTTCCTCATGATTCCCTTCATGCCAAAGCATCAGGGCCTCTCCTTCCTCCTCCTCCATCCCTCCTTTCCCCTCTGGCACTTCCTTCTTGTTGTGACATCTCTCTTTCACTCGCTCTCTCTCCGTCTCTGGATGAACTACAGAGTGAGTAGAGGGAAGCGGAGATAAAGGCAGAAAACTAGATTAATGGGCTGAATGGAGCACAGAGAAGAGAGAAAGAGTGAGAAGATGGAGGAGAGAAAAAGTAGAGTGAGAGAGGGAGAGGGAGGCTAAGCTAGAACAGGCTTTCCTTGTGCTACTGTGAATAATTTACTTTATTCCCCACTCTCTCTCTCTCTTTCTCTCTCTCTCTCTTTTAAAAGATATATTCAAGTTACATTCAGCTGTGGAGGGGGGAGGTGTGAGCTGATTAATTGCCAATTAATGTTTAACGAGGTACAGCTGTGTTCAATTAACACTGGTTTAGGCACCATCTCTGCCCGCAACCCCTCCCTTCTCTCCCTCCATCAAATATCTCACCCCCTCTTCCCTTCTGCTGTTGATTCCTCACTACAGCAAATCTTACTCGAGGGAGATGGGGAGAAAAAGAAAGGTTGATCTATTGAAATTAAGAGGCTGACAGCAACGTTCGATCAATTACTGTGGAAACTTGAAGCACTGTTTAGTCAGAGACAAAATGCTTCCAATAAGGAAATCTGTAAATCTGTCAGAAAAGGGCTGGAACATGCTTGTCTGAGTTTGCACTGAGGTGGATGTGCCTGGTGTTGCTTGGAGTTGTCTGCATGGGCGCTTGTTTAAATACTTTATTTGAATATAAATATTTATATAAATTTGAGTGTAGTGTTGACCTGTTTTTCCTGTCCCACATCGGAGCTGCCTCCTGACAGGAAGTTGGCTCAACCAGTCAGCTCTGTTTGACATGCAAGGCTGCACAATGGATTGCTAAGATTTTTACCCATAATACCCTTAAAGCAACAGTTTGGGAATTAAGCATATTCGCTTCTTAGCCAAAAGCTTTAAGTATAAGAATGACAAGTGGTGGTTTTACACAGGTTATGTCCCACACATTTTCCTTGCTTGGGGAAGTAACCTTCTGAAGTCTTTGCTGGTTGCTTTTCATTTATGCTAGGCAACGGCAACCGGCTACTGGCTGTAGCTTTCGACCCAATTCAGACCAAATCCGACAATGCAGCAAAAATGCAGGTTTTCTATTCATTTGAGTGGGGGTAGTGTGTTTTGGCTGTGACTGTGTTGACAACAGGTGGAGCTGAAAATAAAAAGCAGTGACCATCGGTGGAGAAACTGAACGAGAATCAGCTTTTAAAGAAACACAAGCTGATGTCATGCTGCGGTGGCCAATCAGACTGGTGTCACTGAAACTGAGGCTATCCAGGTGAGTTCATGGAATAAACTGTGATATTCTACCTGTTGTGTTCTGGTTTGGTTTATTTCATGCATTATCTTCTCCATTTTTCTCTGGCTGGCAGTCTGAATATGGCCTTATGTTTACTAGACTGATATGAGATAAATATTGATCTTCTGATGCAAATTCTGGCAAGAAATGATATATGCACATTTCCCAAAATGTCAAAACTATTCCTTGGACTCTTTTTGGTATTAATGGTTGTTGCAGTAAAGTTAAGGGATGGTTTGAAGGTTCTGAAAGATTTAAGATACCATGTCCAAGAAACAGCAATATTAATCAGTTGTTATTGAAAGACTTTCCAGCCTTCTAGTGGATGTTTCAGGAAGCTTATTTTCTTCACTTCAAACTCACTGATGTAAAAACACCTCTTTTGCATTCCAGTTTTTTGTAACATTTTAAAAGTTTGCATAAAATTCACTTGACAGCTGGATGTAAACATAGCTAGATTTGAGAGAGAGGGTGGTCTGGACAGAAAAAAGTAAATCAAACTAAACTTGTTTGACTGAGAGCACAGAGTTCAAGCTGGCAGTACATTTGACCACCGTGACCGGCAGAAAGCTCACAATGTATAGACTCAGTGACCATAGAAGCACACATACACACACCTGTAACTTGTGGTCAGTCAGACTGAACACATTTCACCATGCAGACTACTTCTTGCTGCACTATTAGAGAAACAAGCACTTATTTTGACAAAATATACCCAATTTACCCAAACTGCATCTGTCTTCTAAATAGTACAAGGCAACAGCAAGAAAAACTGCCACGTTGCAAGTGCTGTTGAAACAGTTTTGCATGAAATAGAGCCAACCTGTCAGCCTAAAGTGAACACTCCTGCAGTTTCATCGTATTTGCCTTAAAGAAATACTGCTGTCATAAGTAAGAAATCACCATGTAAAAGAGACAATCAGCTGAATTAGTTTAAAAACGTAGTTCAGCTTTTCACAGCTGAATTTGTGGGCTCATCTTATAGCTTATAAACTAGATTAGGTTTGATCACATGAAAACATCCAACTGCTACTGTAGTTAACTATTGTCTCTGATACAAGACTATGTACATACTATAGTACAAGAACTATAAACTACTAGTTTAATATTTGTATCCACAACTGTGTGTACTATGTACAGTTTACTGATGAAAATATGCTAAGGTGATGAAGTTCTTAAATGCCAAACTGTTACCATTGTGTCATATCTGAAGCTGCCAACACAGAAAACTCCCCCAGTGCAGCTTTAAAAATGCTCACACATCAAACACAAATTTCATCAGTTCCAAGCTCACACAGGACTGTATGTTGTGATGTGTGATGGATTCAGCACAGATTGCTGGTGAACCCACTGACACAGACATTTGAATTCTCCACCATGTCTCCATTTGCCCTCCACCCCTCTGCGAGCAAAAGACCCACAGGGCTCACAAGTTTGATGCCTTCTTTTTTTCTCCCCCTCTCATCCTACTCTTTCTTCATCCCGCCTTATCTCTTTCTTCCCTCTGTTCATCTGATTCATCATGTGCCTGGAGCCTTTCCCTCCCTTTCTGTGTCCGTCTCTCTGTCCAGGGAAAAAAAACATTTACATCACTGGGTCTCAATTCAGATTTGTTGCACTGTGTGTACAGTGCCTTCACTGCGGGAATCAGATTGCAGAACTCTGTAGTCTTACCATGATCACTACACACAACAGACACACACCAAAGTGTAATCATATCATATGTAAATATGATCATATGGGAAAATGAGGAGCAACAAGGCATGCAAATTACTGCATCTGTCTAGTGGAGTGAAAGTGTGTGTGTGCAGCTGTATGTACAGTATGTATGTGTCTGTCTGTCCATCCATCCCTACACTTTGGCTTTCATCACAATCTGATACCTCCACCCATCTGTTCACAAAGGAGAGGGAAAGAAGAAGAGAGGAAAGGAGGGAGCATGCAGAGTTGGCTATCACTCTTCATCCCTGCTCCTCCTCTTCCTCTTTATCTGCTCTCTTTCTTTGTCCTCTACCTCTCTGCCCATCTCCCTCCTCCTCCACCTGCTCTTCCTCCTCTCCTCTAATCCCTCCTCCTCCTCTCCCTCCTGCCTGTCTCTCCTCTTCTTCTCCTTTCATCTTCAGATAGAGGCAGAATGGAGCTCAGCTTCCTCTAAAGACCCAGCAGGTGTATGGTGTGTCTAATTGTACGTAAGTGTGTGCGCGTGTGTGCAAAATGTGCTTTAAAGTCCTGCGCATGAGAGCTTTTCTTTTTATGAAGTCACATTGTGCCTGTGTTTGTAGCTACTGTATGTGTGTGTTAGCGGTGTGTGTATTGGAGATATCTTGTTTCCTCAGGGGAGTCCAGGCCCATTTCCACTGTCTGCTGTAGCCAACCAACCCAGCAGTGCATCGATAATCTATTAGGGTAGAAATACACATACACACACACACGCGCACACACACACACACACACACACACACACACACACACACACACACACACACACGGGCATGCTTGTTCCTCTTACCTGCCACTGCTGAGCACACTTTGGGTGTGTACTGACTGTAACTGGGTGGGCCAGATATTGGCTCTACCTGAAAAGCAAGCACACCACAGATTTAAGAAATCATAGGTACAACATTTATCAGTGGCACTGGTAAATATATGCTTTAGTAAAATGCCAGCAACATCTATTGTGTTACATGTCTTGTGTCATGTGTAGAGCTGCACGTTCACTGTCAAAAGCATATAGCTCATTTTAACTTAAATTCGTCAACAACAACACACTCCTGGTAAGGTCACAAACCAAAAACATTGGAAGCCACTGTTTTAATCTTTAATGATATGTATGTTATAAACATATTTATAATCTAAGCAACTAGTAATTGTAGTTGTCAAATGGAGTAAAAAGTTAAACATATATTTCCATCTGGACTATAGTGGTAAAAAGTATTAAGTCTAAGTACTGCTACAACAGCTTCCACTCTTTTGGGAAGGATTTTGGAACCAGAACCGGGAATAAATCCTATTCAACCACAAGAGCATTGGTGAGGTACAGCACTAATGTTCGGTAATAGGGCACAGCTCACAGTTGGTGCTCCAGTTCATCTACAAAGGTGTTGGGAATGAAGTCAGAGCTCAATTTTTTCCCCACACCAGACTCATTTCCTTGCTTTGTAGACAAGACTTTAAAAATGTCCAGGGATGAAACCTGGTTACATAGTCTATCATGTACTACAATGTCATTTTCTACCTCATCATCACTGATATCATGGCAAACTGGCTCAGGCGTCATGATTGAAGATATCATGTTAAGATATCAGTTTGGATGCTTATTTGTGTCTTAAAATTCAAATCAATGCAAACAATAGCAATAATGGGAGCTCTTTTTCCTTTTCCTCCTTTTTCTTTCAATGAGTGACCATGATGACACACATGCCACACATGTACACCCACAGTCAAACAGTCAAAATATTAATCAATCACAAAAATACAGAGAATAGAGCAGAAAGTACGCAACAGCATTTAAAAAATACACAGGATCTGATGCAATTCTCCTTGTGCATATGAAAACAGACAGATTCTAAGACAAACAGAACCCAATGTACTGACCAACCACACAGAGTGGTAGTGATTACAGCTACCAGACAAGACATACACCCACCGTCATTATATCCTTAGACATCCAAAACACACACGCTTGGAGAAACTATGATGAACACGCACAAATGCACGCACAAATAACACACACGGCCAGACAAAACACAAGATACCAGCATGATGTAAGAAGGCGCAATATCAGACATCACCATAATTAAAGCTAAAGCCTGTTTATCGACCAGTTAAGTAGGACAGGAGAAGCTTAGCCCCAAAGATGCAGCTTGTTTACAATAACACAGCCATACACACATAACAGCATTTTAAACATGGTGCTGCTGCCAGCCTATATTTATTGTAGCCACATATAGAACACCACCAGGTTTTTGTGCCATATACAGACGGTCAAGTGAAGTCCAGAAGGATTGTGCAGTGGTAGTGGAAAAACACTACATATTCAATACACATACACAAAACATAATAATTAAATGCAAAGACTAGAATATATAGTGGTATTGGGGTGGGGGGGGGGATAATTATTTTATTATTTATTAATTAGCCGATCATTTTCTGTCGGTTCAACTAACCAGTCCAGTTCTATTTTGGTTTCAATAAATGGACTACAATACACTGATGTCTAATTACCTTACAGCTAGAAAGCATTTAATCACTTCTCACTGGTGAAATGAATACTGGATTACTATGATTGGAGCCGACTTAACTGCAGGTTTGAGCAGATGCATGAAATATCATAAAAGTATAAAGAACAATATTGATCAGGATACACATTACACAATTTCTTATGTTTTTTTTTTTTTAAACAAACACACAAAATACTGGATATCGACTAAAAAAAACACTTGAATGAAGCCTGAATTTAGAAAATATAACGTATAGTGTAAGTACCTCAGAGAAGAGCCACCACCTCCTGTATATGTTGTTTCATTATTTTTTTAATTATCTTATTTGTAAGCTGAAATTCAAACAACCAAAGCCAAAAACTCAAGCAATTATTTCAAGTAAGCCCTCAAATACTCCATCATCTACCATTTTCCTCAATGGATAATCCCTGGATTCCTGCCTTTTGGAATTCCTCCACAGATTATCCCTTCTCTCAAGCCACTCCAGGACCAAAGAGAAGGAGAGGAGGGGAAGGTGGAGGACAAGGATGGGGAGGGGGAGAAGAGGGAAGTCTCGTTTTAAGAAGTTGGATGTCTCTGAATCTTGCTGGGCTTGCAGTTCCCCCTGCGGACATGTTTTGTGCATGTCGAGGAATGCACTCACTCCATCCCTGTGTTGTAACCCCCTCCTCCCATCTCCTGTCTCCCTCCTTTCCTTCTCCTCCTTTCTTTTTTCCTTCTTTAGGGAACAGAGGCATGTAGGTAGGCACAGACAGCCGAGCTAACTCACAACAGCTCCCATGAACTGCCTGACAACAGCCTGAGGGCCCACACATGGGCACACATACAGACACACATGAACACAGTCACAACAGAGAGGGGAAAAAAGAGACCAAAGAGGGGCCCCGGGACTGAGCCTTGAGGCACTCCAATCCGGTGACACAGCAGCAGCAGAAACTTCCCTCCGGGCCCCCGGCCGGTAAGCCCAACTAACCACCGGTTGGAAGCTGCTCCATTCCTGTTTGCTAACTGCCTTTGTTTGGCAGAAAACAATGACTAGTCCCCCACTCTTTAATTTACAGGGGAGTTGTCTCATTCCACTGAGTGGAATGTACAGTGGGAGCAGCTTGCATTTCATGACGGGGTGGAGAGATCCGTGATGAGGGGGGTGGTTATCTGGCCAGAGTGGGGCTGCATTGAGGGAAGGGTGAATGAGTTTAGCTGCTATTTTTAGATGACATGTCATTTTAAACTTGTGGTCTGTTCCTGTACTGCGGTCAAGGAATGAAACACTAGTATACGTGGACGTGTACTGTACTCACAAGTCTGTAGCACTAAATTCAACCTGCAAACCTACAGCGACCAAACCTGCTGTACTCTGGCAAAGCTGCAGTCTTACCCAAAGTACACTGAGAAATCCACTTTCAAACAATAAGTAATGTAAACAAAGGACAAGTTAAACAATGAAAAAAGGAAAATGTGCTAGGCAAATAATGAAAGCCGTATCTACAGCACCAACAGCAAATAGAAATCCCCAATAAACACACCTTAGATTGTGAGGACAAATCGTGGAAGCTATTGAGCCTTGCTCACAAAAACATATGCAAACAGCCACACAATCACTCCGTCTCACCACCGCCCACTCGATTCCACTGTCACCTTACTTAACCTGCAATGCACTGCATCAGCTGACAGAATGTTGTGGAAGATGTGTAACAAGGGGAAAAGCAATCTGAGAACAGCTTTTCTCAGTAAGCTACTGCAAAGCCAGAAATGAAAGGGAATGAAAGAGAGTGAGAAGAAAGAGAGGAAGATGGAGAACATATGGTATATGGGGACCTAGTTTCCTTCCCCTTTCCTCATCTCCTCTGTTTCCCCTCATCTCACACACCTGGGACCATTCCTCCTTGCGGAATCAACACCCAAGTAAAACTCTACTTTCTTTAATTAGTTCTCTCTCTTCCTCCCCCATCCATATGCTCTCATCTCTCTGTCACCTTTTCTCTCTTTGTCTCTTCTCCAATCTATCAATCTCTTTTAGTCGCCTGTCGTTGTGATGTCTTGCTGACTTGGATTTGTTTTCCTCTCTGACTTCACTCTGACTCCCTTCTGGATTTTAGAATTACTGTATTGAACAAATCAGACATTGTATAAAATATGTAGGGGTGGTCTGGAGTGTGAGAAAAAGGATTTAGTGTGAGGGTTCCCACATTCTACAGATTAACTAATCGATGAAGATGGGAGAGAGAATATAGTGCTGACAATGTAAATCTGTGTCTGTATGAAAAGCAGAGAAACATGACAGAGCACTGCAGGTAGAATGAGAGTAATCATTTAAATCTCAAATCCCAATATACTAAAAACAGTAAAAGTTAAAATACTGATCTTTGACAGAAAGTGAAATGCCCGTGGAATGAAACCAAACAATATGGGGCATGGGTACCTGAATAAGCCAGTACTAAGTAGCACAGAAACTTCTCCAGTGAAACATTACCTGCATTTGATCCTTTCTGGACTTAGATCTAGGAAGAAATTACTATTTGTTTGGTTTGGCTTGTAGCCAGTCACTACAAGTGTTCTTTGGTTTAATGTGACATGTGATTGGCCCACAGACTGCTACATACAGTCTGTGGTGGTGAAGTCAAATGTTTTTTTTGACACCACATATTGAATGAAGTACTCTATTAATATTGAGTGCTGGTGCTGGTACTGTATTGTAATTTTTCAAACGATATCCACCCTACCTCCCTATGCACTGCAAGGGAACAATAACTTCTCTACAATTTAAATTGATTAATTTGTGATATTTTATTGTTTATTCTGCTAATTTCATTTCCCCATGCATAAGAAATTATTTTAAAAAATGCTTTTTTGGGTAGAACAAGATGTGTGTGCAATATCTCTCTAGTATCTCTCAAGTTATTTGTGCTATACCCTATTTGTAATTGCATTAAATTCCAAATTGAGGCCTGCAGCACAGAAATGTCCTTGGGTCCTGGTAAGATTTCCAGGGTGATTCTGGTATAAAAATTACTCAAACATGACATGGCCACATAAAATTGCCAGCACATCTACTGAGAAAAGTGCATGTCTGAAATTGGCTACCAACTTGGCTGTCTACTTGGCTTTGATGTCTGCAACTCTGACCTCAAAAGGGACAAGTCATTATATGTGTGTGTCTGAGAGGGACATAGACAGGGCATGAAGGAATTTATTGCTTACTTAAATCATAGTGACCTTAAACCTGTAAGCCCACATCAAAGTTGTCTACTTGCTATGTACAACATGTGGTGACTTTCTCTTTAAATTAGAAAAAAAAAACATCCCCTTATGAATACCATGTGTAAGTTCCTGAAAGAAAAACAAAGTGTCAAAGAAAATACACACTTTGAGCAGAAATGTATAAAAATTTGGGTCCACCTGAAAAATATAAATGACTTAACACTTCTCATAAGTGTCAAGAGTAATTACAAGACACCTTAGGAGGAAAGCCGTTGTAAAACTTTCCATTTTCATGTATTTCCATTTTCATGTAGAGGAAAGCTGTAGAAAAATGCCAAAATTGAAAAAAAGAGCAACAGAAAAAGAAAACGTCTTTGTCGGGATGTATGTAATTTAATTATAGGATATGAATAGGAGTTATAAATACACAAGAGACAAGAGTAACCTACCACCTTGTGATTTATGCTTCCTAATAAGGCTGCAAAGCTCACATGGGTTCATGACAGCCATT